>JAWWMO010000005.1:1506068-1525947 GCA_035047845.1 Dendrocincla fuliginosa
CACCCAGCCTAGTTACCCCTGCTGACTTCCTGGGTAAGTGAGCAACTCATTTAATTCCTCCTCTAGTCCTTTACATGTTCATACTGTTGTTGTGTCATCTCACCACGCTTGGCTTTGCTGGCCACCAGCTGGTTGCTTGTTTTGGTTTGTCTCTTACTGAAGATGTGACACACGGCCGGAAATCCGGATGCTGTCATAGCAAATCTGTGCCTTTTCCTTAAAAGCCAGCCAAATGTAGGATTCCCTTGCTGAGGAGCTCCAGTGGATACAAACAGCCCCCTCCCAGCTACACTCGGTGATTTCCCAGCAGAGCAGAGTGTGGAGCAGATCAGTGGTGGGATGGGACCTTCTCCACAGCCTGAGGACAAATGGAGTCAGCTGAGTCAATAAGGTGGAGGTGGGATGGACTGTGGCTTGTAAAACTTGGTTTCTGAGGAGAACCTGGAGCTCCAAGAGCCTGTAGGTGCACAGTGAGTCCCCAGACATCGGGTTTTTCATCAAACATTTCAGCATGGTGGGATCTCTGGGACTTTAAGGCTTGGCAGAGCAGGATGAAGTGACCTCTTTTGCTCCAGGCTGGTTAAAGAGGGGAGTTGTTCTGCACTTACAGACCTTCATCTGGGAGGTGTGAACGATCAAACTGCTCCACCTCCCTCCTGGTGGCCTTTCCTCTTGGGAAAACTTAGGACCTCCCTAAGCGTTCAGGAAACAAAGGGACCGTGAATGAGGAGGTGGTTTTGTGGAGGAGGAGGGTGGAAGTGCTGTCACAGTGTTGGACAGTGAGTCCCCCCCGTGCCCCTAAAGCCCAGCACTGTCCTGGCCACGGGGCTGCTCCTGCCTCCTCCGGGCACGGTGTGATGGGCTTGGCCCCTCTGCTCTCCCCTGGGCAGAGGATGGTGCATGTTGTTTTCTTCCATTCCATGCCCTTTGCTGCTCCTGCCTCTCTGATGGGTCTGTACAGTGTGTTTTCCTCCCTGAGCTTCAGCACGTCCTCACAGCCCTGAGTGCTGTGCTCGGCTCTTGAGTTGGAGGAGTCACCAAGAGCTAGCAGAGCTGCTGTGTGATCCCATGGCCACTCTCCCTGTGCTCCAGTGAGGATCATGATACTCCTTTCATGGAATTTTTCACCTGGAACGCAAAGGGCTTTTGTGTAGTCGTGGCACATCCTCTGGGTGCCTGGTGAGCATCACTTTGGGTAAGCCCAGAAGGAACAAGCTTTGCACACCCTTAATGCTTCCTCTTGCCAGAAGACGTGGGTTTGGAGCTCTTTGCCACGATTTTCCTGCAAGTTTTTCCACACCTAGCTCGGGCTGAACACCAGGAAACCCCCAAACTCAGTGTGGTGGCACCGGGAAGGGGCCGTGCTTCCCGAGGATCTGCCTCACTGCTGGGAAGGTGACATGGCCCTCTGCCAGAGGACTTCCATCCCTTCTGGGAGCTGCAAACTGCTCCTTGCATGCAGCACGGGCACGGAGGGGAACATAAAGGAAGGAAAAGGATCATTAATGCGGTGTCCAGGCAGGAATAAAAACAAATTGTCCATGTAAATCACTTTAAAACTGGAATCTCCCTTCAGCGCCGTCAGCATCGCTCTTAGTAATAAAGGTCTGTTTTTTGGATAGTTGGCTTGTGAGGAAAAACTAATTACCTACAAATCATGTCATTGTTGGAAGGTTTCCACCATGGCCTGAGGCTTGATGATGGCTTTGCCTCCAAGGGAATGATGCTGGTTTAGCTGAGGAGTGCTTAGAGGTGACTGTACGAGGTTGTGAGAGGCTCAAGAATTGTCTTGTTTCAAGCTGGTGTTACACCAGAAATGGTGGATATAAAAGAATTAAGTAGACATTTATAGCTTGGAAGCAAGCTATAAAAATCTAGTTGTTGGGCTGGGTGACCTTTAAAGGTCCCTTCCAACCCAAACCATTCTACGAGCCTATAAAAAAATGGTTGGGTATGGATTGGGTTTCTCTGGTGAGCAAAGAAAAACAGGCTGGAAAGGTCAGGTGAGAGAGGGAAATGTGATTTTGTGTTTGTGTGAAGGAGGCCTGTTAACACACAGCCTTTGGAGAGGGCTCCAAACCCTCCTCCCATGTGGGTGGTGTGTCAGGAAATTCAGAGAAGGAGCTCAAAGTGCTCGGGGAAGGCACAGCAAAGCAGTAGGGAAAGTGGGCTCTTGTGGTGCTCTCGTGGTGCAGCATGCACTGAGTGGGCCTGGGAAGCATCAGGTCTGCTCCAGAGCACTCAGAAAACACCCCCTCTGCTTTTTGGGGCTAAAAATGGAAATACAGACTATCTGTTCATACAGCGAGGGTGGCTGACGTGCCCGGCCCTGGGCACCCTGGTTTGCAGTTCTGGAGAACTTTGCAGCACAATTAACTATTTTTGATGAAAATTTCCATTCTCTGCCCTCTCAGCCCCGTTTTAAACCCGAGTTTTACAGCAGAGATCAGTCATATCACAGGCTGAATTGTGCAGAAAAACCCGAGGGGAATGAGTAATTCTGGGGCTGGGGCAGAGGTGAACAGTGTGTGGTGAGATCACCCTGAAGAAAATAAATACAATAATAAAAATAAATAGGTTGCCCACTTGGTGATAGTCCTCTGGAAGGCAAAGAGCTTGTGATCATATAGATCAATTTTCAATGAGTCTCCAGTAGGTTGTGCTGGGTTAGATGCATGTCCTGTGCTCTAAAGGCTGTGATGAGTTTCTTGAGCAGGGTGTTGAAAAATAATAATAATTGAGAGCTTTTGGTGTGACATAAAATATGAACAGTACAAAAATGACATGCCCTCCATGCCTGAGGGAAGCAATCACAAACATCCCCAGGCTGTGTCCCTGTCCCAGAACCAGAAACTGAATGGGCTGAGAGGGCAGGAAAGAGGAAGAACTTGCAAATGGTGCTTCAAAACCAGTCCTGGGTTGGTCAGATTTAATCTGGGGGTTTCCTCCACTCATCTTTTTGGGACTTTCCCCCCCGAAATGGACCTTCCATCCTTGCCTTTTGCTTCCATGGTCTTTGTATCTGGTTGAGAGTGAGGTGGGATGGGGTCAGGTCTTGTTTTCCTGGCAGAACTCCCCAAAATAAGCAGGAAGCAAAACTTGCCTTTGAAATCCAAGCAGGTCTCAGCTGGGGGATTCTTCTCAAACCCTGTAGGGGTGTTGTATTTTTAATTTGCCCATGAAAATATTTGATGGAGGGAGAGCAAAGGGTGCTGGATGTGTGGGTTCCAGTGATCTGCTCCTGGCAGGCTCTGCTTGCATCTCCCCCATGTCACAGTGCCCTCCCTTTGGGAATTGTGGGGAAATCTGAGTGGGGTAAAATCCCAACAAATCCTCCTGCGTGCTCAGCTGGGGCCCTGCTGGAGCTCTGACCCCTGACATGGTGCAGTGTCTCCAGCTGGTGGCTTTATCCTGTTCCTCATCAAAGCCCAGCTCTTCCTGCCTTTTGGGGTTTTTGTGGGACGTGCAGCTGCACTGGGGGCTTGGGAGCCAAGGCTTTGCTGAGCTCCTCCTTCCAAGCAGCAGCTCAGCTCCTTCCTTCTGCTGCCAGGAGGACTTGCAGAAAGTTTCAGAAGGATTTCAGATCTCCACCTGCTTTTTCTTAGTTTCTGAGGCATGCAAAACTCTAAAGGGGTTATTTAATAGTGGTGTACGTTTGTTTTATTCCTTAAAAATGCTGGAGCTGCTGGGCTTCAACCACTCTGCTTTCACTAAGGACATCTTGGCAAGTCAGGGGCAGGAACTGGAGTTTTTACCAAATGTTATTCTCTGCCAAATATTTCATTAAGCCTTACTAGTTTAATAACCAAGCTGATTTTGGGCCACCTGCCTTTATGACATCCCTCTTCTTATTCTGCAGCTTTGCATCTTTGATACCAAAAGTTTGTGAGGGCTCTGCCTGTGTGTGTGAGGAAAAATACTTTCTGTGGGCTCCAGATCTGCTCATGCAGAGGAATCAGATGTGAGTTTTGGCACTTGTTGGGGGCTGGCTTTGCCTTTGTGCCCCAAACCACTGATTTTGTGGTTGGAACCCTTGCTGGAGGATGAACCATCATCCCCATCTGCTGGTGGTGACCCAGGTGGGGATCTGCTTGTCCAGGCTCTCTCTGTCCCTTCTATTAAGATTAAACAGTTTTGTGACTCAGAAAATTCTCAGTCACTTAAAAAAATCTATTTACAGGTTCTCAAAGCTTATACTGAACTGCCCAGTGGAGTAATTATGATTAATATGCATGTGAATGTACTGGGCAGAAGGTCTAAATCCTGTGGACTTCCAAACTTCCACATCTGAGCAAAAGCCTTTTCAGTGCTGGCAGTGGGGAATGAGTTAAGATCCAAGTGCTGTAGGAGACACCTGCCCTAAAGCTGTAACCTATGGAACAATGTCTGTGCTAATCCAGTTTTAGAGAATGAAGTCTAGAACAAACATGGCTTTACCATTTTATGAGTGTTTTTCTGGCTGCATGAGGTATGTTTTCCACAGGACAAGCAGTGCCAATTGGTTTTCTCCCTGTGTAACATCCCTGCCTGTTGGATGCTGCAGGAGGGTGTGGGGGATGCTGAGACACAGCAGGGCCTTGCCTGGGTCAGAGGAGGCTTTTTTGGGAGGTGAAGATGCATTTTAAAATCATGAATTCCTCACACTGAGCTCGGGAATATCTGGAAAACTCACTAGTAAATAGTAAGTCAGAGATTGGATGTTGCTTTGTTTGGTTCATCCCACAAAGTGTTTTGTAAATGGAAGGATTTTTTTAGGATTCTGGGAATTGCTGTGATTAAAAACAAGAGTAGGAGCCATTAACCAAAGCAAAGAGGGCTCTGCTGAAAAGCAGCAAGTTTGATTTATGAATCTGCTGGAAGGCACTGCTTTTATATTCCCCCTCACATTTGAAAACATCTGGCCAATCTTTTGAATATTGTGCCCACACAGCCATTAAAATATCTTGAGCTTCAGTTGTAAGATGCCATTTAAAAGGGGGTGTCTTCAATTAGATTAAAGTTAATATCTTTAACCTTTTGCATTTAAATTTTATGGTGCTGTGCAGAAATAATGACTGGCTTGTGTGCATGTTCCAGTAATCATGCTCTCAATTATTTCTGCCCCATATTATTGCTGGGGGGATGTGTCTGGAAGCTCAAATTTAGCCTTCAAGTGGCAGGGCTGGAAGGAACAGGCACTCTAATTGTGAGAGTGTGCTGTGCTGTTAAATGTTATTTTTTTCTGTGACAGTAGCACGTTTTCTGGGCACTTCCCAAGCACAAGGGAAGCTTTTGTGGCAGTGTCAGACTTTCTGCAGACTGAGCCTCGGGCGTTTAGGGCAGTATTTGTTGAAGTCTGCTCATCAGATTAAAGGCTTCACACTACTGGAGCAAGACTTTTCCACATTTGGTTTAAGTACATATTGGCAGAGATGGTGGAGAAGGGAAAAAGGGGGATGGAGACCAGAAATGAAGGAATATTTCAGCCCCAGATGAGTGATGGGCAACATTTACCAAACCAGCAGCACAGCCATGCTTAAAACATTGTTGGGGTGATGATCTGGGAGGGGAAGAAACAAGAGACTAGTGAGGAGTTGGAATTGGAAATACCCAGTTCCACATGTGGAGGATGGAGCGACTTCAGGAGCCAAAGGGGAGAATGTTCCTGTGGTGTCCCAGCTGAGGGTTGCAATGAGGGTGACCCCAAACTGAAAATATGGGAGAACTCCAATGGATAACCAAGGCTTTTCATGTGTTTGAGTTTGTGACTCAGCCCGAGCCCCAAAGAGTCAAAACAGCTCGGTGTGTTCTTGCTGTGACCACTTGGACTGAGAGCAGATCTCAGTCACAGCAAGGGAAAGGTCCCTGGCATTGCAAGGGGCATTTTACCAGCCTGACCAGTCAATTTGTGCCTCAAACTGGACCAAGCCCTTCCTGACAAGTTTTGTATTCCTTCTTTCCCAGTCAGAGCCCAGTTGCTGCCGAAGAGGTGCAGACAATCCATTTCTGCTGCGTGGAGGATCCCCCAGGCACATAAATGCAGGTGTGTTGGCTGGGAGGGTTGGGGATTTCCTTGGTTTTCAGTGGGAGGATGAAATTCATAAGCTTTAGGATTGATGGTTTGGGCTTTTGTTGTTAATTGAGCTAAAGCTTAATAAAACAAGACACAGAGACCCCAAATAACCCAGAGTGTGTGTTCATCTGTCTCCTTCCTGCTCTTTCTGTTTAAGCACTGGGTATAAAATGCAAGATGCATTTTCTTCTGAGTCACAAGTGTCTTGTTACACATTCTTGGCAGTCTAAAAGCTCCTGCATTAAACCTCCTTTCCTTCTGGAGGGAGAGAGAAGTAGTACTACAAAATAAGTTGCCAATAAAGCTCATTTCACTGTGACTCATTAAGGCTCAGGAGTTTCAAACACAAAGGGTGAGAGGGGAAAACCAATCAGAAATATTTAGCTGTTAAGGGCGCTGTAAAAATAGAAGCCTGACTTTTTTAAAAAGGAAACATAAATTGAACTGTTTATATTATCCAGTCTCAAGTGTTGTTTTTCAGCCAATTAGGTGCTCAAGGATGTGAAAGTTATTCGTGCTTTGCAGCGAGAAGGGAAAC
This sequence comes from Dendrocincla fuliginosa, assembly GCA_035047845.1. Lineage (NCBI taxonomy): Eukaryota > Metazoa > Chordata > Aves > Passeriformes > Dendrocolaptidae > Dendrocincla > Dendrocincla fuliginosa. The sequence goes on from JAWWMO010000005.1 coordinate 1,512,659, forward strand.
CTTCTAAACCAGTTGAGGAACCACCAGTAGGGAAGGGAATTATTTGGAGCAGAGTTCCCAGAAGCAGAATAATCATGGACATTTCTTTTTTTCCCCACTTTTTATCTCCTTGGCTTTGACTGATCAGGTCCCCAAGGTGAAGACTTTGAGAAATGTGGTGCCTGGCCCAGCCCAGGGAGAGGTGGCCTCGTTAGGGCTGGATTTGTGTTCTCATAAACATTCCCACTGCCCTTCACACTTTCCTTGACTGTTTCCCCCCCTCTTTCAGTATCTAAACGTGAAAGAAGATTGCAAAGCCATGGCTTTCTGTGCAAAGATGAGGAGCACCAAGAAGAGTGAAGTGAGCCTGGAAGTTCAGCACCAGGGCTTAGAAATCCTCTTCTACCTGCAAGACAAAGAGCCCCTGAGCTACACCAGTGGCGAGTTCACCTCGGAGGAGCTGTGCATTGAAGCTGCCCAGAAGTGTTGTGAGTATTGGGTTCCATTGATTGCTTTGCATTTGATCCCAGGATCAAAACTGATGCATCCCCTGCACATGAGTTGGTGTTTGTACAAGAAATACACGTTTTTTTTGTGGTCTGGCATGAGAATTTTTGCCAAGGGTCTGTTTGGGCAGTTCTTGAACAGGCTCTGCCCTGTGTTATGTCACTCTGGTCTGTGACTCAGCAAAATGCTCAAAAATGTGTCATTCTGCAGGAAATAGTGGATTTAATCTGAGTTTGATCTCTGGTGTGCTTTTGTATTTACAATGCTGAGGTTGTTTCCTGCTCTGATGCCAGTTTTGTGTCCCCATGGAACACAACTGTTGTTCAGCTGATGGGGGAGTGGGGAATGTGGCTGAGGAAACAGGAGAAAACTGGGCAGGAGTTCTGCAGCTCTGAAATGTTTCCTTTTCCCAACTCACCTGGATTCTTGGAACATCCATTTGCCTGATTGCTGCTCTTCCCCTGGAGAGATGGAAATGAGGGGAATCTGCAGGACAAACCTCATCAAATAAGTACTGATGTTACTTTTAATAGTTTTAATGGGAGTGAGGGGTGTTTAACACCCACCTCTCTGTCAGCTTGCAGGAGTCCATGCACTGTGCAGCTGCTCCCAGTAATTTCTGCTGGAAGTTTGAAACCTTTGGAGAAAGCCCTTAAAATGAGCTTTCCTTAAGGGAATTCTTTGTGCCTTCTCTTGTTTCTCACTAATTCCATTATTGGCACCCAGAAGTGCCAATCCTTGCCCACCTGAGCAGGGCTGTGGTGCTGGTCCCTGCTGAGATCCCTGCTTGGGACCTGCACAAGGCAGTGTTGGCCCAAACCCCACTTTGGAATTAGGCTCAGGTTTTATTTCCTTGGCTTCTCCTTTCCCTCCTCTCCCCAGTCCTCAATGGGAAGAGTTTCAGTGGCTGCTGCAGGAGGCTGGAGCAAGGAATTGAACCCACAGACCTGGAGCCCCCCCAGTTTTGCTGTTCTGCCCTGGGGTGATGGAAATGCAAAGGTCAAAGCAGGGCAGGCTGGGCAGACAGTCCAGGGCTGTTCTTTTGGAAACCCCTCTTCTGAGTGAGCAAAGAGTGTGAAAATCCACGTCCTGCTTGGTTGCTAAAACCTCTTCCAACTATGGGGGCAAAATCTATTAACAAAATAAATCTGGAAACAAAGTTGGGGGGTTGCTGAGTGGTTTTGCTAAAATATCCCTTTCTGTGATGCGGAAGAAGTCAATTTTAGGTCATTTCCTCTCAAGTTCAGGGCAAAAATCAGGATTTCAGAATGGGTTTAATACTGGAAGTAGCTGTTTAATACACAGTAAAACTGGTGGGCTGAACCAGTGCACAGGTTCTCCTTCACCTTCCCTTTCTCATGTTGCTTTTAAACTAATGGCAGCCTCAGTCTGTGCTGTGCCAGGTCAGGGATCTGCCTTGTGCCTTGGAATTTCGGGCTGTGCCCCTGGCATTGACTCACTGTGTGTTTCCCTGTGCCAGCTGTGTCTCCTCTGTGCCACAACCTCTTTGCCCTGTATGATGAGAACAAAAGGCTCTGGTATGCACCAAACTATGTTTTCAAAATCGAGGAGAAGACATCCTACCGGCTCCACTACCGCATGAGGTAAGGGAGATCCACCTCCAAAACACCCTTCCTGTCCCCTCAGCTCCTGTTCCTGGACATCCCCAGGGAGCAGGGAAGCAAAACGGCACCTGTGGCACAGCTTGGGTGAGGGATGAACTTGAAATGTCTCCTGGTTTCTGTTCATCTCTGCTCTGCCAGCCTTGAGAAGGGCCCAGGAGCTGGGAAAGCTCAGGGGGTTTTGTGTGCAGAGCTGGAAAAGTGGCTCAGAGCCAGGGGGTTGTGTCAGAGCTTTCCTGGAGCCCTTGGCAGCTGAGCTGCTCCAGGGGACATTGCCCTGCATTTTACTATTAGTTATTTATTTTACTATTATTTAGTATTATTACTTATGCATAATTCATATTATATTTTATATAGTGATCCATGTTTATATATTATGCATCATTATAATGTCTTATTTTTATCTTGCAGATTAGTTTATATTGGGTGTTATTTACATTGGTTATTATTGATTTTTTTATTATTATTGATTTGCTATTATTACTTGGAAGGAAAAAGCACGAGGCTGTTGGTTTTGGAATTCTCCAGGCCTGGAAAGGGATCTGTGTGACCTCTCTGTGGGTGTCATGGGCTGGGCTGGAGGAGGACTGGCAATCAGGGACCACCATAACCATTATTCCCAGGATCTGTAGCTGAGATCAGGTGGCACTTCAGGTGCCATTCTGGAAATCCAGCACGTGCATTATTGGGATTTCTGGATCCACTGGGGGATGAAGGCAGGAATGCTGACCACTGATGGCCACTCATATATTCTTAATTAAAGGAGGATTTTTCCTCCTCTTAGGATCTGATGGGAATGTAATTCTGCACATTATACTTATTTTTTTATATTATTTTTATTCTGGCTTTTTTTCTTTCATCAATGTGAGCTTTTTATGTGTACATTGTAGGAGAAAAATACATAAAATAAACTCTGCCTACAGGAATAATTAATTTAGAAACTTCATCCCTTTTCCTAAAAGAAGCCCACAGATCATTTTTGTCAATTCTTCCAGATACAAGAAAATAACCTTGTAAATGATATTCCCCCTGTGCCTTCTGTGCCCTCCCAGGCAGGGTCAGTTTGGGATACAGGGAGGGCTTGGCCAGTGTGCTCTTTGGGCTGGGCTGTTCCCAGCCTTCTGTGCCAGGCTGGAATTGGTACTGCTGGGGGAGGGACAATTCCTGCCAGCCAGCAGAGCCTGGCTTCTCCAGTGGCCACAATCCCAGCCCTTTTGGACCCTCCTGGCCCTCCCAGAGCACTGGGGGCCCTTTGGGATCAGTCCCATCCAGAAGAGACTGAGCACTAAATAATATTTACTGTGACACAAACCTGCCGTGGCTTCCTCAGGCTGAAACTTCCTCTGCTCAGTGAAAAAGGTGGTGTTTTGGGAGTGTGGCTGAGAGGATTTAATCCTCTGCTTAGAAACATGATGCACTTTTGATTTCACCTCTGTAAAAACCCATTCCTGCTGAGCTTGGTGTTTGTGTCTCAGCTTTGGGGGAGAGATGGGAGCAGGTAACACACCTTCCTTAAAACTGCTCCAGCAGCTCCCTCTGCTAAACCTCCCTTGGCTGCTCAGAACCCAGAGATGCTTTCAGAGGAGTGATAACTAATCACTCCAATTCTTTTGTTATTTCCTGACAATAATTACAGGCATGTGGGCAAAACTGATCTCTGCCAAGCTTCATTTCCTTGAATGCTTTTGCTGTGCCATTTTATCATTTTCTGGCAAATTCCCTGTTGTGCCATTCTGTAGGAGGAAGCTCTGGAAAATGCCCTGGTTTTTAGAATTAAAACTTCAGGTGGTTTATTTTTTTTAAGCTCTGGAGTCAGGATTTGGAGTTTGGAAGGGACATCTTTTTTGTCCCTTGTCCTCCATGCATGAAAACTGACAAACTTTGGGCCAAAAATATGTATTTTAAATCATTTTATGTGCACTTAAGAAAGAGTTAAGCACCCAAATCTGCCCAGGAATAAATGCTCTCCTTCTTTTCTCCTTTATTGTGTGCCTTGGCTTGGGCAGCTGAACTGGGAGCACCAGGGTTGTGAAACTGCTCTCCAGATGGATCTTGTTTGTCCTGAGCTGTGCCAGGGGCACAATTCCTCTGGGAAAAGGGCATGGCCTGGGCTTATTTAATAGTGCAGAGTGTTAAATGTATATAATAATTTAGAAATGAAATCATTTTCCTGTGGTCAAACCTATTTGTGGAATTTGATGGATTTGCTTTAGTCTTGTCCTGTAGAAATTACAAATATCAAATGAATGTCTGGAGCCACTTTGAAGTGCTTGTAGATGTTTGATTTTCTCCCACTGCTGAAAGCTCATTGTTTTCTGATGGTGTGAACTTCCCATCCTCCTCAAATCAGTGTCAGCTGCTGCTGCACTTTGGGTAACACTTTAAAAGGGTTTTCTCTTCACGAGAAACTTTGTGACTTGCCTGTATTTTTTACACTTGCCTCAAGTTTCTTAAAAAATGGTCTACAACATGAGAAACCACAGTATTTTGTAATATCCTGGATTAATCAGCACAGAGCTGGTGGAGGATGGGTTTAACTGTTCCATGGCTGGATTGTGCTCCGTGGGCTGGAGAAGGGATCCAATTCCCAAGCATTTCCAGCACTCCTTGGCCAGCACAGTTTCCTTCCCAGCTCAATTCCAGCACTTGGGAACTGGAAAAGTTGTGCTGCTGGAAGTGGCAGAGCAGTGGGTTGTCCCTGCCTCCCCACAGATCCATGGGTCTCCTCCAGGAAGGGATCCTCCTTTATTTCAGAGCTTCTCTTTATTTGTGTGGCTCCAAATGAGTGTTTGTAAGTGTTGTCCCAGTCAGGGCAGTTTAATAGGAAGAGGAGCAAATTCTCCTCTCACTTACAAACAATACCCACTACCTTGCCCATAATTATTGTCAGGAAATAACAAAAGCACTGGAGTAATTAATTATCACTCATCTCACACAGGACATATGAAACAAAGTCATTTCCTGGAGGCAGAAGGCTTTGCTCTGCTCTGCTCTGCTCTTTAGGCTTCAGCCAAAGGAGTTCTGAAGGATCTCACAGCCCTTGGAGCCCCTTTAGATGCTGGAAGGCCACAGTGAGGTCACCCCAGAGCCTTCTCTTTTCCAGGCTCAACAATCCCAATTTCTCAGCCTTTCCTCACAGGAGATGTGCTCCATTACTATAAAACAGTTCAAAATCTTTTTCTACTTTAGCTGGAGAGCTTCCCCCAAAGATTTTAGAGTTTCTTGGCTTCATTTCTGCCAGGTTCTACTTCACCAACTGGCACGGGACGAGCGAGAGCGAGCCCTCGGTGTGGAGACACTCCCCGAGGAAGGCCAAGGCCTACGAGAAGAAGTTGGCACCTGAGGGGACCCCCATCCTCGATGCCAACTCCCTGGAATACATCTTTGCCCAGGTGAGGGGTCTCTGCAAAGCCCTGTTTGCAGACAAGGTCCCTGCCAGTGCTGCTGCTTCCCAGAGGGAGGAGGGTTTGCTACGTGAGGAACGCTCTGTTGGTGGGCAGGGTGTGTGAGGATACTGTGTTTTCAGAGGTATTTCCTTCTAATAGTAAGGATTTTGGGTTATTTTTTAACTATTTTTCACTTTTTGTGAAGCATTTTCTTGTAATTGTGATACTTAGAGCAGCAGCAGCATTAAATCTGGCAGTGCTGTGTCCTTTTAATGAGTCTTTTTGTACTCTCTGCTGTTAAAACATTGCCTGATAATGCCACTGTTTATGTGCAGTTTTACTTTCCTTCTCTTGTGCCTCCCAAGTGATTTTGCAAACCAGAAACCATCTGGTTTCCCCAAAAAAATGGGAAGATTCAAATTGATGGAGGCTTGTGAATTGAATGCACTGAGAAAAACTCATTTGCTGTTAATTGTGAGAGTAATTACTGCAGAAATTTCAGACTTTGAAATATGGTTTTATCCTCAAAAAAAAAGGGATAAGATGGAGCTGCTCCAGTGAATTCCTTGTTGTTTAGTTGTGAACCACAATGAAAGAAAATACCAGAGGGGCACTAAAGCAATAAGGCAGCAGAAATGTCTTTGCTCTTTGGTAACCAAAGACTTTTCACTGTCCCAGACAAAGCAGAGCACAGACTTTGCAGGCTTGGCTTTTATTGGGGCTTGGAGATGAGTCCATGAGGGCCTTGAGACCTCGGGTTGGGAAGGGCAGGGACACAGAGTAGTTATTGTGGACCAGAAAACAAGTGAGGCTGCTGGAAGGGGACGGAGGTGGTGATTTCTTCAGTTAATTGCAAAAAAAAGGGGCTTTTTGGTGGGCTGATGTCTAAAAGAAGGGGGTGGGTTTGAGTTTTGGGTGACTCCCCTTGCTCGGGGAGAAGCTGTGACATTGTGCTGGCTCGTGGACAGACTCTGGCAGGTACCAAAGCTGGGAACCTGTTTTTTGTGTTGCTCTGAAGGGCCAGTATGACCTGGTGAAGGGGCTGGCACCCATCAGGGACCCCAAGAACGAGCAGGAGGTTCACGAGATCGAAAACGAGTGTCTGGGCATGGCAGTGCTGGCCATCTCCCACTATGCCATCAACAAGAAGGTGAAGCTTCCAGAGCTTCCCAAGGACATCAGGTGAGCTGGGAGAAATGCTCTGCCACTGCTGGGCTCCCCTTCCAGCAGGGGTTCTCACTCCTGGCCTTGTTTCTCCTCCTAGTTACAAGCAGTATATTCCAGAGAGCTTGAACAAGACCATCAGACAGAGGAATTTCTTAACCAGGATTCGGATCAATAATGTTTTCAAGCATTTCCTCAAAGAGTTCAACAACAAAACCATTTGTGACAGCAGCGTGTCCCCACGGGACCTGAAGGTGAAATATTTGTCCACCATGGAGACCCTGACCAAACATTATGGAGCAGAGATCTTTGAGACTTCGTTCCTGCTGATTTCTTCAGAGAATGAGATAAACAGGTTGAATTGTGGGGACAATGACAAGTATGAGGTCATGGTGACAGGGAACAACGGGATCCAGTGGAGGCTCAAGCCCAGTGTAAGTACCCCTGGAGAACTGGGAATTAGGGGGTCCTTTGGGGGCACAACAACTGTTAAAGGTGATCCTCAGACACTGCAGGTCAAACTTTTATTGGAAGGGGTTATTCCATGGGGTTACAGGCTGGGAGAACCTCAGGAACTTCCAGTCCAGCCCCTGTTCAGGCTTAGCCTTGAGGTCACACCTTTATTCATCCAGGGCTTGAAAAATTCCAAGGATGTGGACCCTGGCAACCTCTGTGGGCAACCTGTTTCCCAGGAAAATTAAAGAATCTGCTTTGTCTGCCACACCAGACACAGAGCAAAACCATTCAAGGATTAAAGAGCTTTATTCTATAGATTTGAATGCATTACATGCTGTATTATATTCTATATATTATAATATAATTGCATAATGAATTTGTAATGAATATTTTAGAATAAAAAGTAATTTAAAAAATGGGTTTATTCATATGCTTTTATCCAAAATATATTTGCAGTCTGTACAGACAGAGAAGGAGAAGAAGAAAAAATCTGATGGCAAATCCAAAAAGGACGAAGAAAAACACAAACTTCGGGAGGCGTGGAACAATTTTTCCTATTTTCCTGAAATCACCCACATTGTCATCAAGGAGTGCACAGTCAGCATCAACAAGCAGGACAACAAAAGGATGGTGAGAACCAAACTCTGGGTGGGTGTCCCTTGATGGGGGTCATTAGGGAGGATGTTTGGGTGCCAATATCCTTGAGGATCACCTTTGGTGTAAATAACAAAAGGATGGTGAGAACCAACCCCTTGATGGGTGTCCCTTCATGGGGTGCATTAGGGGGGGTGTGTGGTTGCCAACATCCTTGAGGATCACCTTTGGTGTAAAGAACACTGGGATATGTTGCCCTGGACACTGGTGAGCTGCAGAAGTGCTCCCTAGAAATCAGTGAGGGCAGTTGTTTCTCTCCACTGGCCCAGGAGCTGCCCTGTGGGATGAGGTGAGAACTCGGGATGCTGGAGGATGGAGTGGGGAGGGCAGGGAATGACCAGCACTGGCTCCCTCGTTAGGACAGCCATGGGCACCCTGGCATGGTGGGAAGGGGCTGCCCTGGGCTCTGTGTCCCCCCAGGAGCTGAGGCTGTCGTGCCACGCCGAGGCGCTGTCCTTCGCCTCCCTCGTCGATGGGTACTTCAGGCTCACGGCAGACGCCCACCACTACCTGTGCACCGACGTGGCACCTCCCCTCATCGAGCACAACATCAGGAACGGCTGCCACGGGCCCATCTGGTCAGTGCCAGGGCCATTCTGGCCTCTCCCCCATGTGGGGGGTGAGGGCTCTGATGCTGCTGCAAAGGGAATCCTGGGCTGTGGGTGCTGGTGGTGACCAAAGGGTGGTGCAACACGTGGGGTTGGTGACGGAGTGTGTGGAAGTGTCACTGTTTCCCTCGGAGTGGATTTGCTGCTCTGTGAATCCAGAGTTCCCTCACCAAAGGCAGGGGTGGAGGTTTGGCTCCCCAGTGGCTGTGGACATGTGGGAATGTTTAGGGAAAGCTGCAATGCATCTACACTCCCTGGGAGTCCTTGGAAGCAGGAACAAAGCCTTGGGGGTTTTAAACACCCAAGGGAATTGTCTGCCCTTCTCCCCACCTTTTCCTTTTAAGATGCAGGGTGTAGAAACCCAGGAGTTTCCATGCACATTGTGTTGGATGCAGAATTCTCCTTCACAAAGCTTTCCTCCTGTGCTCTGTAAATATGAGCATGTGGAAAGATTAAATTATGCTAATTAGCATAATAAATCATGTTTTAATAATAATATAAGTTATCTCTAAGCTGCTGTTACACATCTTTACTCCAAATGTTGAGTTGCTCCCAGGAGTATTTACTAATAGTAGGTTGGACTGGATGATCTCAGAGGTGTTTCCAAGTGGATTGATCCTGTGATTCTGTAATAATGATGATGATGGTGGTGGTGGTGCTGATTTTGGGTGCTCATCTGCTGGTGCTCTCCCTCCCAGCACGGAATACGCCATCAACAAGCTGCGGCAGGAAGGGAGCGAGGTGGGCACGTACGTGCTGAGGTGGAGCTGCACCAACTTCAACCACATCCTCATGACTGTGACGTGCCTGGAAAGCTCCGAGGTGGGTCAGCTGGGCATTCCCAGCAGGAATCTGATCATAAGTACAGACTCCAGAACATCTCCTTTGGTGAGAGGACCCTGCCGTGGGAGCCAGGGCTGAACTGCTCCCACACGTGATTGCAAAGGTTTGGGGGAGCTTTTGTGGCTTTACAAACGTATTTGTTTCCTTTTTCCCTTCTCCCCACTAATCCCAGGTGATAAACAATTCAGGGCAGTACAAGAACTTCCAGATTGAGGTGAAGAAAGGAGGGTACTTCCTGCATGGCTCAACCAAGTCTTTTGCATCCTTGAAAGAGCTGATGGATCACCTGAAAGGGCAAATCCTGCGCACAGACAACATCAGCTTCACCCTGAAGAGGTGCTGCCAGCCCAGACCAAGAGGTAGCCTGGCCTTTGGGGACTGTGTTGTTGCAGGAGAACAACCTCCAGGAGCAGGAGGGATTCTCAGTGTGCTGCCCTCGTGTGTGAGGCACTTTAGTCACTTAAAACATGGTATTGAATGTTTCTTCCTTCTCTGTGGAGGAGGAGCTTTGTCAAAAAACAAAAGCAAGTGCCCTGAACTGGTTTTAGGAGTTTCCTTTTGGTGTTACAAGCTCAGCATGGTAAAAAAAAAAATATTTGAAGTTTTTTTCCTTCTCTTTTGGGGAGGAATCTTGTCAAAAAACAAAAGCAAGTGCCCTGGACAGGTTTGGGGAGGTTCCTTTCAGAGTCCCAAGCTGGGCACAGGATGCTCAGGGCTGGTACTTCTCGGGGGATGTGTTTGTTCCTCCTGTGCTCCTGGGAACCCCAGGGAGCACCACGTGCTGTTCCCCTGGCACAGGAGGGCCCCGAGTCCTGCTTTGGAGCTGTTTGCTCTTGCTGTGAGCTGGTGCTCACTCAGTTCATCTTCCTGAAGCAGCTTTTGGTGTGCCAGGGGTGGCCAGGCCAGCCTTGTGGCAGGAAATCATCTGTGAGGCCACATTTGGGGGCCGGGCCAGGCGGGCACTTGCTGAGCTCTTGATGCCAACACTTCCTGAAGCTGTTTTTGCTCTGAGCTACGAGTGTCTCACAGCTGAGTTTTGGGTGAAAGAGGAAACACAGTGGTGTGATTGTGCTGATCAGATAATGGTTTCCTGTTAGAGCCAGGGGCTGGGAGAGCTGAGCCACGATAATTACCTGATCTTGTGGGGCTTTGCAGGGACACTGAGCACATGAAGAACGTGGGGGATTGTCTGGAGCTAGGGGGAGGGTGGTGCAACCTGACATTTCACAGTTTGGTTGCATTTTGATGGCTGTATTTGGAATAAAATAAAATCAAATGGGTCTGGGGGTTGACTGCCCACTTGAGCTGTTCATTGGCATTGAGCACAGCAGGATGCACTGCTGTTCCCTGTCCTCTCCCTTCACTGGTCTGTTTTCCCTTCTTTTTGAACCTGTTTCTTTGGTTATTCCCCAAGAAGTTTAGGTTTGTTTTCCCTTCTTCTTGAACCTGTTTCTTTGGTTATTCCCAAGAAGTTTAGGGGAGGCAGAAACAGATGCAGAGGATGGTTTTAGAGGGGCAGGTGATGGTTCAGCCCCAGCCCCAGGCTCTGCTCCCAGCAGTGGGGATGCTGGAGGGAAACACCCCCCAAATCCATCATCTCCTCACAAAGAATGCCTGCAAGGCAAAACCACCTGCAGAACTCCTGCATCTCCCCAGTGGGGAGGAAGCACCAGCCTGTGGGGTCTTTTCCTTCTGTTCATTTCCCATTGCCCAGTTCAATTCCAGTGCTCTGGGAACAGACTGGGAGTCTTTCCCACACCACACTATGCAGTTGCTTTTTTTTCCAGCCCCAGTATTGCCAATATTAACACTGTATTTGTACTGTGAATATGTAGCTGTGCTTTAGGGAATTCTCTGCTGAATGATGAGCAGAAGTCAAGTCCCAGTTTCTGTTCTCCTTCCAGAAATCTCCAACCTGCTGGTTGCCACCAAGAAGGCCCAGGAGTGGCAGCCTGTTTATCCCATGGGGCAGCTGAGCTTCCATCGGATCCGCAAGGAGGAAATCCTGCAGGTGGGTGCCTGGGCTGCTCCTGCAGGCCCAGAGCTGGGGCAGCCCCTCTGGGGCCACCAGACCACCCCATCCTGGCATTGCTGCTCAGCAAAACGTAATTGGAATCTTTATTATTTATGGATGAAATGCTCTGGTGACAGAATCCAGATGTTTACATGTTGTGCTGTGGGAAAAGGCGCCTTTCATTAGAGATCAGTTTGGTATTTGAGCAGCTTTTAATGTAAAAGGGCTGTTTCTGAGGTCATTGCATGAGAGTCTTAAGAGTTGCTTTGTTGCTGAATGTGGCAGTGTTTTTTAAAGCCTGACTTATCAGAGAAAGGGGCAAGTTGAGGTTTAAGACAGTAAAGAAAAAGGGAAGTGTTCAAAATCTCTGAACAACCTGAGCATTCAGAGCTTTGTGTGCCAAATTCCCCCAGTTTTCTGGTGGTTGTTCCCAGTGAGTGGTGGAGATACCTGAATAAAGCTCAGCAAACACACAGTGCCTCGAATGCACAAATCAGCTTTGATGGTTCTGCAAAGAGCTCCTGAATCATTCCTTGGCTTCCTCTGGTAAATAAAAAGGTTTGGGGTTTTTTTGGTTGCCTCACTGAGTGTGCAGGACAGAAATGGTGCTGATTTGGTTTGGATTGGTGTATTTACAGTCAGCATTCGAGCTTCCTGCAAAAATATCCTGAGATGGAATCCTCTCTTATTTAGGAGGAAATTACTGACCCAAACAAAGCATTCCATTGAAATATTACTTCCTCTAACTTTTGGAAACACATGAAAGGTCACCTCAATAGCAGCTTATTGTGACTAAGAGGCCAGTTGTTATTTATTCCTGTTTAGTCTGGTGCTGTTAAATCCCAGAGAACCTGTTTGATGTTAAAAACTCCTGGGATATTTCACCTGCATTGTGGGGAGGATGCTCAGAGACCACCGAAGCAAAACCACCTTGCTGTCCTTGGGTTCTCACTGTAATAATTTTGAGTCTGGATGTGGCTCAGACAATGAAGCTTCAAATCCTTGTGCCAATGTGCCCTTGTGTGCTGCGTGTCTGAGGAGCCTGTGGTGTGTTGTGTGCCAGGGGGAACACCTGGGCAGAGGGACGAGGACTCAGATCTACGCGGGGATCCTCAGCCTCAAGGACGACGAGAACGAAGGGTACCAGAACGAGAAGGAGATCAAAGTGCTGCTCAAGGTCCTGGACCCCAGCCACAGAGACATCTCCTTGGCAAGTGTCTCCTTTCCCCGGGCCCTGCAAGGACTGGCCTTTGGGCTGGCACTGAAAGCACCAGGAGAAATCAAACCCTGGGTTTTTTAGCATTAGAAATTAGTATTGTTTTATTCCACGCTGGGGTACACAGGGAATGGCACACAGCTCCCAAAACTTTCCACTTATTTATTTCACCTTTTTAGCAAACAAAGAAATTAATGTTTGTTGCTTCTAAATGACATAATTCTCTTAATTAGCATTCTGTCTTCTGTTGCTTATTGATTTCCCACTTCTGCTAATTAGTCCGTATTTTCAGTCCTTTAATGATCTTTTTCCCAGACAGGGAGTTTCTAGCACGTCCTGAATTGTCTTTTTCAGTCTCTTCTCTGTCTCCTGGTTACTGCACCATATCCTTGGGGGGCTCTGACTCCTGCATTCCAGCTGTCCACTCTTCAGCTCCCCCAGGCTTGGCTCACTGGAGTTCATCAGGGCTAGTTTAGCAAAATGAAGATTCCAGGGATTTTTCCAATCAAACTCTAATAACCACAGCTAGAAAAAAAACCTTTAGGGGTGGGGAGATGCTGAAGATGCTCGTGGCTTCAGGCAGGGGGGTGGCACATCCCGCCCCTGTTGGTGCCACCCTGTGGCCAAACCCGGGCACTTTGGGTGGGTTTGCCCTGTGATCCTCGGGGTTTGCTGAGCTCTGTGCCCTCCCCACAGGCCTTCTTCGAGACAGCCAGCATGATGAGGCAGGTGTCCCACAAGCACATCGTGCTCCTCCACGGCGTCTGCGTGCGGGACGTGGAAAGTGAGTGCTGGGAACATCCCAGCCCTGGCATGGGCAGGGCAGGGCCTTGGCATGGG
>JAWWMO010000005.1:1526047-1545732 GCA_035047845.1 Dendrocincla fuliginosa
TCTGCGTGCGGGACGTGGAAAGTGAGTGCTGGGAACATCCCAGCCCTGGCATGGGCAGGGCAGGGCCTTGGCATGGGCAGGGCAGGGGCTTGGCATGGGGGGCACCTGGGCTTGGCAGCTGCTGCCTCTGGGGCTTGAGGGTGGAGTTGGAAGGGCAAAGCAGCTGCAAAGCCCTTTCTGTTAAAGTTTCCCCTTCAAATACTGACTGAGGAGATTCCCCAAGGCTGGGATGCAGAGGGACAGTGGTGGTGGTGGGGGGACAAACCAGCCCCCTGGCAGGAGGCATTTCCCTGGGAGGGCTGTGCCCTGTGGGCTCTCAAGTGCTTGTGGTTTCCTGCTCACTGCAGCCCCTCAGCATTTGAAGGGGCACTCTGAGCACTGAAACAAACCCCAAGGAAAGGGAAATAAAGACATTTTATAACCACCTGGGGCAGAGGGGGGATGGTGACAGCCCGTGATGTCACTCCAGACACTGGTGGTGGCAGTGCTGACTCGGTGCCCTGGCTTTGCAGATATCATGGTTGAAGAGTTTGTGGAGTTTGGGCCTCTGGATCTGTTCATGCATCGCAAAAGTGAATTTCTCACAACTCCTTGGAAATTCAAGGTCGCCAAACAACTTGCGAGTGCCCTGAGTTACCTGGTAAGAGGCACCTGGGGAACAAATTTCCACCCAGGAAAATAGAAGTGCTTAAGTGTGAAGTTTTCCTACTCCTGTTTCCCTACTTCTCCTTTCCTTCTTTTTCTCCAATTTCTTCCAAGCTTTTTTGCATTTCAGCTCGGAGTATTTTATTTCTTTTATTTATATATGTTATCCCCTCTGGCTGGACATGCTGGAGCACTTGCAGAGCATCACTGCACTCACTATTCTTTCCCAACTTTTCTGTAGGAGGACAAGGATTTGGTTCATGGGAATGTGTGCACTAAAAACATCCTGCTGGCAAGAGAGGGAATTGATTCTGAATATGGTCCTTTCATAAAGCTCAGCGACCCAGGAATTCCCATAACGGTGCTGTCCAGGCAAGGTATGTCCAGGAATGGGATCTCCACTGGGGTGGGGAAGGGGACAGGAAGAAACAGCATTTAGGACAGGCAGAACTGGCTCTAGAATGGGATTACCAGCTTTCATGAGCAGTGGGTGCTAAAGGGATTCATGTCTCTTAAAACATGTCACCCCTCATGAGATGGGACAGAAGGAACCTCAGGGTCTGGATGGCTCTGGGCACGAGCTTGTAAAAGCCACAGGAACATCCTTCTGGGGACAGGATTGGCGAAAAACTGGACACATTTTGCAGCTTCAGATGAGCAGCTGTTAGACAGTAACTCAGCTAGAGGGGCACTTTTTCACTCTGGTGTTCAGCCCACCGTGTGGGTCCTGTGTTTTCTCCAAGAATGCGTGGAGCGAATCCCCTGGATCGCACCCGAGTGTGTGGAGGACTCCAAAAACCTGAGCATTGCAGCTGATAAGTGGAGCTTTGGGACAACCCTGTGGGAGATCTGCTACAATGGAGAAATTCCACTGAAGGACAAGACGTTGGCAGAGGTAAAACTGGGTTACACAAACTTGGCATTTGGGATCTGTCCCCTTTGGCACTTCAGTTTCCAGAGCCCACCTGAGCTCTTTCAGCTTCCAGGGAACCAGCTCAGCTGGACTGGACAAGGGCTGATCCCTGTGCACTGTCACAGGCTGCAGCAGCAGTTCTTGTCCTTACTACAAAACCCACTGATTCAACTGCTTCAACCTGCCCTTGTTGGAGCAGTGATTGAACAGAACCTCTGGTGTGCTCCCACTGGTCCTTCTCACAGAATCCCACGCTGGTTTGGGGTGGGAGGGATCTTAAACCTCGTCCAGTCCCACCCCCTGCCATGGGCAGGGACACCTTCCACTGTCCCAGGGTGCTCCAAGCCCCGTCCAGCCTGGCCTTGGACACTTCCAGTGATCCAGGGGCAGCCACAGCTTCTCTGCCCAACCTGTGCCAGTGTTTTCCAAGCCATTAGCCAGGGCAACAGCAGGGCGGGTGCCAGGAGGTGCCAGAGCCAGGGAAGGGGAGCAGGTGCCACAGGCTGCTGGTTTGATGGTGGCTCCTAAACTGCAGGACTCGGTTTGAGGTCTTCACTCTGTAACATCCAACAGACACCACAACATTCCCTCCAGGAAATGTCAGCTCAGGGGTGGAGGGAGAGGAGGGGGCTGGAAGAGATAAAACCATCCACTGGCAAAACAGTAAAAGAGAACTCAATCATTATGAGAGCTGAGCAAGTGAGATTTACAGTGTAAGCAGAAGGCACAGAGATCCATGCCTGGCCAGGAAGGGTGTCCAGGCAGGGTTATTCCAGAGATGGAAACATCATCACAATTGCAGGAGCTGTGGGCTTTTTCCACGCAAATTTTCCCACATGTCTTGGTGAAGTGGAGAGTTAAACACACAGATCTGAGCACTCCATCTGTGCTGCTGGGACCCTCCTTTCTTGGTTCACCTGCACAGAACATGCACGTGGAAAATTGCTGGAGACAAGACACAGCCCCAGAGAAGGAGGCAGTGCCCCACAGTCCCACAGCAGCCCCAGTGAGCCCTGCTCCCTGTGCCAGGGCCTCACCAGGCTCACGGGGAAGAATTCCATCCCAATATCCCATCTAACCCTGCCCTCCCTCAGCTAAAAGCCATTCTCAGAAGGTCAGAGTGAGCCAGGGACCCAGCAGGCTGGGGTGACTCTTCCAGACCATTCCCAGTTTGTCCCCAGTGCCATGGCAGGACCCCTGGCTCCAGTGCAGTGACGTTGTGGGAGTGTCACAGAACAGTGCAGGGCTCTGGCACAGGGCAAGGGACAGCAGAGCACGAGGGACAGCAGTGACTCTGATTTACATCTCGTGGGGAATTAATTCATCCTTCATGCAGGACTCAGCACGGCAGCAATAAATCAGTTTGTCTGATAAAGGCAGCAGGGCTAAAGAATTCTGGGATCTTCTGCCAGGCTGGAAAGTGCAGCCTGTGTCTCCCTTCCCTCCTCAGCCTTGAAGGCATCACAGACCCACAGAATCACAGAACCTCCTGAGCTGGAAGGGACCCCAAGGATGCAGCTCGTGGACCCCGGGTCCATGCCACACTGCAAAGAGTAACAGATGACTGAAGATAATCCTGAATTTTCCCAAGATGGTTTCAAAACAGTGAGTTTAGAGTATGAAAGCCATGATTATGCCCTTTTTCCTTCATTCTCAGGTGGCAGGCAACTGTGGGTTTATTTTGCACCAAGTTCCTTCTCTAATATTCATCCCCACTCATCAACAAAATAAGTTAATAGATGTAGGCGACTGTAATGACAGTAAATGCTGTGTGGGAGGCCCCATCCACACTGCATTGTCAGTTCCTGCATGTGCAATTAAGTCCCCTATTCCAGGCAAATGCTAATCTATTCCAGGAGCACTTTTCCACAAACAGATTTTTAAAAGGCAGTAGAGTAAAAAGGTGATATTGATGATAGGTTGAAATAATCTGATGGGTGTGAGTTTAGGTTTTTCTGGAGGGTCTTGCTGTTGGCACTGAAATGAACTGAGAAAGCTCTCCAGGGTCACATCAGTGCTGCCCAAACAGGGTACAGTGGCATCATCACCCTCACTTGTGTTCTTTTATAAATGGGCTTTGCCTGGCTGAGCCAGAGCCGTGGGACACATCACAGCCTGGCTGCTGCTGAGAAATCAGGTGAAAGAAAACACAGAATCGTCCCAGATTCCCACACTGGTTTGGGTTGGGAGGGACCTCAAAGCCCACCTAGTGCCACCCCTGCCATGGGCAGGGACACCTCCCACCAGCCCAGAGTGCTCCAGCCCAGGGCTCCAGGGGCAGCCACAGCTTCTCTGCCCACCCTGTGCCAGGGCCTGCCCACCCTCCCAGCCACCAATTCCTTCCCCATATCCCATTTAAATCTCCCCTCCTTCAGCTCAAGGCCAGGGCTGGGATCCTGCAGTGCAGGGCAGAGTGTTCCTCTCAGGTTTACCAAGCACTGCCTGCCTTTGAGAGCTTGTAACTATTGATTATTCCTCTGCCTTGATGGACCTTGCATTTTTCTCTCCTGCTCAACACGGCAGCAATCAGGAAACTGAGGGATACAACATCGTATTGAGCCCTGAGCAAAAACACCTCAGGTTCTGGTGCATCTTGCTTATATTTTAATTACTGCAGTAATACAGGGAGGATTTTGCAGAGCAGTGCCCTGAATAACACCTTGGTTTGGAGCCATCTGTTCTTCATTCCACAAAATATCGTTCCTTGGTGATCCAGAGCACAAGGCTTAGCACGTTATCATATGATAAGACAATTTAAAGGAATAAATAAGCCCTGCAACAAGGAGCTCAGCATTAAGCAGTCAACACAATAACACCTGAGTGATGCAGCAGAGATTAGAGCTAAAAATAGCATAGAAAAACAAAAATACTTGCAGACAAGTAATGAAAGTGTGTTTTTAAAGTGATTTATTAGGAATTATGAAGCAGTCCTGGCTTTGTGCTGAGCTGTGAACAGTGAAATTGGAATAAACAAAATAATCTTTCTGTGTTAATAACTTGCTCTAACCCCCCCCCATATGTGTCACACTCTCCTTGGCTGCCAAGTGAGGTCCATAGTTAAAGGAGAGATTCTGTTTAAAATCTTTATCTAACTAGAAAAAGCAATGAGTGGAGGTAGAGACACTGACCCTGCTCATGGGGAGGGGGAGGAAGGTGCCAGGGGCTGCTCCAGGAGGCAATTCCACCTCTCCAGGGCAGGACTTGGCTGTCCTGGGTTGCAGAGGGACAAATGGTGTTTCTGGGGATACCCTGGCAGTGTCTGGAGGGCAAAGCTATAAGCCAGAACATTCTACTACAGAAAACAGACATTATTTGCACAACAGAGAGAAAAAAAAGAGTTAATTCCATCCTTCCCTGTTCAAGCTGCTCCCAGCCTGGAACACCACGGAGAGCCAAGGGGAGCATTGGCAACCTGGAGCCTCGGCAGCTCTCCATGGAGCTGACAGCTGGCAATGCCAATGGCTTGTGGCTTTGAAACAAAACAGAACACAGGAAATTAAATTAATTCATAAAATAAAGACATTTAAGTTAAATGAAAATAAATGATTTCACAAAATGCCCTCTCTGCCCAAGATCCATTTCGATGTGTTGGTGGAATTCCACAATCACATGGCCAGTGCCCAAACAAAGATGACCACTGCTCATTGTAGAATTACAGAGTAGTTTGGGTTGGGAGGGATCTCTAAGCTCATCCCTTTCCCCCCCTGCCCTGGGCAGGGACACCTCCCACCACACCAGGTTGCCCCAAGCCCCTCCAATCTTGAACAGCCTTTGCTTCACTCACTGCCCGTGGCACACTCAGTGATGGCCCTTCCAAAACCTCTTGGCCAGGAAAATGAAGGAAATGCCAATCTTGACCCAACCCCGATGGTGTCAGGGTGGAATTTGGACCAAGAGATCCTGGTTCAGAGATCCTGTCCCCATCCCAAGGTTCCAAGAGTGAGGCCCTGCATTGCCTCCCTTTTCCAGAATTCCCTTGCCTTGCCTCCTCCCTGCTGGGAGCCTGGAATGTGTGAGCCCTGGTGGGCTGTTTGCCAGCCCCACCCGTGTCCCTGGCCAGCAGCTCCCCCAGCCCCACCAGTGTCCTTGGCCAGCAGCTCCCCCAGCCCCACCAGTGTCCCTGGCCAGCAGCTCCCCCAGCCCCACCAGTGTCCCTGGCCAGCAGCTCCCCCAGCCCCACGGCTCGGTGACGTGTGGGAGCACCCATGGCAGCCAATAAATGCATCAGCTATGACAGAGTGGGAATTTATTAGCAGCAGACTTTAAGGGAAGGGAATAAAACAGCCATTAGAAATCCTGTTAACAGCATTGGTCATTACTACAAGAGGGAAAACAGCTTTCCCAGGGATTTGATTTCTCTTTTTCCTTCCTAATGGGCCCTGCTCTCTCCCCATCACCAGCAGACAGTGTGGAATATTAACATTTGCTCAGCAGTTGCCAGGTTTAGGTTTCTTCATAACCCCAGGTTTAGGTTTCTTCATTCTGGTAATGTTGTTGCTCCAGCCCTGTATCATTCCTTTGATAAATCCAGATAACGATCCAGCACCAAAGCTCCCAGTGATGCTGCAGAAGGACCTGGGAGGGCAACTTGGTTCCTTCAGTCCTGTGCAGACTCACAGAAAACTGTTAAAGTATCATCAAAGCGGGTTTTGCAAAATAGTTGTTCCTCAGTTTTTCTCAACAACCAAATACAGTATTTTGAGGCTCTCCAGCATGTTTGTGGTGTAGCTCCTTCCCAAGCAACTGTTAAGGTTGGAAAAGCTCTCCAGGGTCATCGAGCCCACCCTGTGCCCGATGCCCACCCTGTCCCCCAGCCCAGAGCTCTGAGTGCCACAGCCAGTCCTGCCTTGGGCACCTCCAGGGCTGGGCACTCCAACCCTCCCTGGGCAGCCCCTTCATTCTGTGAGAACCCAGATTTAAGGATGTCACTGCAGCTGCTGCAGCTTCCTTTGCCCTCTGAGAACGGGGGTCAAATGGCATCAGAAGGGGTGGGAACAAGGACCAGCCCGGATGTTCCCCATTAAAAGTGGAGGGGAATATTATTCCTAAAGGTCTGAATTATTGTTCTTCTTGCAAAACAAAGAGCAGACAGGATGAGTTCTGTGAGAGATGGAGTAAAGCTCATATCTAGGACAGGAAAAGTTTATCACAAACATGTATGAACATGTATGAATTGCTTTTTTGGTTTTTGGGTTTTTTTTTAACCAAGCAGGTTTAATATAGAATCCTAGAATCCCAGATTGGTTTGGATGGGAAGGGACCTTAAAGCCCATCCAGTGCCACCCGTGCCATGGGCAGGGACACCTTCCACTGTCCCAGGGTGCTCCAAGCCCCGTCCAACCCGGCCTTGGGCACTGCCAGGGATCCAGGGGCAGCCACAGCTTCTCTGGGCACATAAAAATGTGGTATATTTTGTGCTATGCCGAGGGAGTGAAGCATTGGTGCATGTGTTAAACTTATTTGCAGGAGGGGTGAGGATCTGGAGCTGATCCTTCCAGCCCAATCTCCCTGTCAGCCTCTGAAAGCCTGAAAAGCTGGAGAGATGAAGCCCAATCTCGGCAATGAGCAGCAGCCCCTGATTACACGGCTCGAAATGCCCCATCAGAGCACGTGTGTGAGCAGAGTCCCTGCGCTCCTGATGCCCCTCTGTGAGAGGATTCCTGTGCCTGAGCGTGTTCCCGACACCGGGCACGGAGGCAGAGCCCGTGCCAGCTGCAGGAGCTGCCCCCCAGCACATCCCTCCCTGCACACTGGTTGTGTCCAGGCAAGCCCCCATTGCCGAGGCAGTGCCTGGATGTGGAATGTACGGGGGGCTGGGTGTTCCATCTCCCCGTGCCTTTGTTCTGGCAGGGTTGACCCGTGTGCCCGTTCCTCGGGGGGCTTTGCTGGGGTTGCTGGGCCGGGCGATGGAATCGCTCCATCCACCACTCCGTGTGCCACGGGCTCCACGCTGGGCCTCGGGCAGGGATCGCCCAGCAGGGCCCTCCTGAAATCACACAATTCCAGCTCTGATGGCAAAGCCACTCAAGGGCAAGCAGGGTCAGGGAGGCATTAAGAGGCACCAGGGGGAGCCTGGCGCTCCTCAGGGCTCGGAACACGGAGCCTGCCTGGCAGGGCTGGCGCTGAAAGCAAACATTTGTCCAGCCCTTCGCCCACGGAAATGCAATCAGGGCTGGGCAATTAGTGCTGGGCTGGAATGAGGGGTGAGGGATGGTGGATGGGAGGGGCAGCACTGCCCAAACCAGTGTTCCCATTGCCTTCCCTCTCGGGGCTGTGCAGGCTCTGGGGTGCCCTGTGCCCCTCTGATCCCCGGCAGGCAAAGCCCAGAGCTCCCAGGAGTTCCCACTGACAGCCCATAGTGCCAGTCCCCAGCACGCTGAGGGAGGGGAGATTCACCTGCCAGGCAGTGCAGCTCAGCCTGGGACATTCCCAGCTGGAAGAGTCTGAGTAAATGCAAATTGAACTACTATTTATTAAAATGAGCCTCAAAAGAGAGAAGAAATATACAGGAAGGACTCAGCTGCACTCTGACCCCTTGGCTCTTGCTGGGACCCCATTCAAAGGATCATCAAGAATCACAGAACCATTAAGGTTGGAAAAGGCCTCCAAAATCATCAGGTCCAACCACTCCATCCTATCACCTTGGAAATTCTAGAAGGGGGCCCATTTTACATAAGGTTGATGAATGAAAACAAATATTTTCAGTTCATTTTAATCTCTTAAATGTTAAAATAGACCAGTATTCTTTTTCTTGCGGAATAAATGACCAAGGTGAATCCTCAAGTATAAAACAATTCTTTCCAAAAGCATATTCTCAATGGCACCTGCCAGGTTTGACACGTGTGATGGAAGAACTAACAACCCACA
Source organism: Dendrocincla fuliginosa (assembly GCA_035047845.1). NCBI lineage: Eukaryota > Metazoa > Chordata > Aves > Passeriformes > Dendrocolaptidae > Dendrocincla > Dendrocincla fuliginosa. The sequence goes on from JAWWMO010000005.1 coordinate 1,534,473, forward strand.
ATAATATAATGGTCTTATTAAAATAAATACAAAATCAGGGAGGTTTAATGAAACACAGCCAAGTGCCCTCAGTGGCTTAAACAAAGCAAACCCTGCCAGGATTTGTATCAGAGAAAGAGAGGGTTGGCCTGGGCTGTTTGCTTATGAATCTCCATATTCATTCCTGGTAAATATTGGACTTCTCATTTCCTACAGAAAGTGAGGTGGAACGGTTACATTAAAATATGTGAGAGAATAAAAATCAACCTGCAAGCGGAGGGATTTGAGTGGTGTCCAGGGGCACAGTAAAGTGGGCGAGTTAATGCTGAGCAATTACAAACTGTTTCCAGCAGCTGACCTTCCTGAGCCACCCCAGGGAGCCACGGGGAGCAGGGAGGCAAGGAGGCAATACAAACACCTACAGACATGCTCATTTCCATAAGGAATATCCCACAGACACACCTAAACTGTACAAGAAATTATTTTTATATACTTTGCCAGACTTCAGTTCAGTTACATAAATTTATTCTAATTTTATTAATGGCCAGACCGAAGAAAACTCAACCACAAGAGAAAACTCAACAGCTGACAAAACTTTAAGGGATTTCAGGACTGTAAACATTTAGCTGAGGTATTGGCAAATGTCACAAATAATGCTGTATTTTACTCCAGGATAAATTATGTAGCATCCAGATAAAAACAAAGCCAACTCCTGCCCCTGTCTGAGTACAGGCAGTTTTCTCACAGGCAAATTGTTTCCTGAATGCGTAGTAAATCCAAATATAATCACAGGCTGGTTTGGGCTGGGAGGGACCTCAGAGCTCATCTCATTCCACCCCCTGCCATGGGCAGGGACACCTCCCACTGCCCCAGGTCACTCCAAGCCCCATCCAGCCTGGCCTTGGGCACTTCCAGGGATCCAGGGGCAGCCAGTCTGGAAGTGTTTCTGTGTAATGTGCAATTCATGCACTTTCAGAGCCATAATTCACCCCATTCTGGGTGATGCCTGTCCCCCATCTCTGCCAAAATTCCTGCCTCCAGCCCAAGGTTCAGCCAGTACCTGTGTGGAAAGTTCACGTATTGTGTTTGTTTTCTGGCTTGTTTAGAGCTGAGAACAGCACAAGCCAAGCGGATCCAAGGAAATCAAACCCATGGCAGTGCTCTGGTCACCCTTGCACTGCTGCAGGAATCCATTCCCACGAGTAGTGCCACTCCAACTGCATCAAATTCCACTTAAACTCCATCACTCAGCAGCAGCCGTGCAGAAAGCACATTCCCAAAGCTCCTCCGGGGGTGATGGAGCACAGCCAGGCTCCCACCTTGGCTCCAGAGGCAGCCAGGGCTGGGCATTCCTCACCCACCCCTGCCAAGGCCGAGGGCACGTTCCCTGGGCAGCCATCCTTCCCTTAGCCTGACAATCCACCATGTGGTGCTCGCTCCCAGGGAGGAGCTGATCCTCACTGCCAGGAGGAGCTGATCCTCACTGCCTGGAGGGATCTGACCCTCACTGCCAGGAGGAGCTGATCCTCACTGCCAGGAGGAGCTGATCCTCACTGCCAGGAGGAGCTGATCCTCACTGCCAGGAGGGATCTGATCCTCACTGCCAGGAGGAGCTGATCCTCACTGCCTGGAGGAGCTGATCCTCACTGCCAGGAGGAGCTGATCCTCACTGCCAGGAGGAGCTGATCCTCACTGCCTGGAGGGATCTGATCCTCACTGCCAGGAGGAGCTGATCCTCACTGCCAGCAGGGAGCTGATCCTCACTGCCAGCAGGGAGCTGATCCTCACTGCCAGGAGGGATCTGATCCTCACTGCCAGGAGGAGCTGATCCTCACTGCCTGGAGGGATCTGATCCTCACTGCCAGGAGGGAGCTGATCCTCACTGCCAGGAGGATCCAACCCTCACTGCAGGAAGGCTGTGACCCTCCCAGTGAGGAGCTGGCCTGTGCTGTGGCTCCACAGGGGATGCAGAGCCCTCCCCAGGGACCCCGAGCCACCAAGAGGACAAAGCCATTTAACACAGTAAATGCACAATGGTTGAGTCACTTTTCCCTACGTTCCATTGCTCCTGTCGAGGATTGTATTTGATTCCAGAATCAGGTTGCAGATTGTACATTGTGTTACGAGTAGCAAAAGATATTTATATATATATATTACTGTTTTTTATTAATTTCTAAAGCAATCATCTCAGATGCCAGGATACAGTGAGGATTTTAGGTTTTAAAAAGTGGTTTACAGAAACTAAATTAAACAGATGCCTTATTTCTGAGGATTGCAGGATTTCTTTGAAGAGACACAAGCCCCTGTGCCAAGGCCCCTGCAGGAATCACAGCAGGGGATGAGCTGAGGTGAGGAGGGGGGTTCTGTGAAAGGCCAGCCTGGCACCGGGGTGGGACCAACCTGTGCAAAAGGAGAAGCTGAAGCCTGAAAGGAGCCTTGAGACCCCAGGCTTGGGTCGGCAGCCCCAGGTCTGAGCATTAGCCCGACCCCTCCGAAGCTCAGGAAGTGGCTGGTGCCGTTTTGGGGGGTCTCAAGCCAAGAAAGACCAGTCCAAGCATAATCCTACAGCCCATGGAGGAGCTGCCTCCACGCCCCCACAGATCGTCCGACGTGCAATTAAATAAAAAACCCCTTGAAAACGCATGGATGTTTTTTTTCCAAAGCCACTCCTTGACTTTCCTGTCCTCTCACTGCTGTGCAAGGGGCAGGGAGAAAACCACTTTTCCAGAGCTCATTCCTTAGGGTAAGAGCAGAACTTCTCCAGGATTAAAACAGCGACACTTCCTTTTTCTTTGGTTCTTTAATTAGTTTAACCTGAAGTTGACAGAGTCCCGAATCCTTCCCAGATTTCAGCTGCAGCCTGTAGGGATGAGTGTATTTATTTCTGCATCTGTTCCCCAAATTAACTCAGAAAATGATTATGAACGAAGGGCTCTTGGTGGTGCCCGGGGAAGCTCTTCTGGAACGTTCCATCCCGGTGCTCTGCTGGGGTCGTTCCTCACACGCTGTTCCCCCTGCTTTTATGTTGTACTAATTGCAAGGGGGATGGAGCAGCACTGCAGGCTCCAAATCCACCCTGCTGGCGTCACTGGCAAGGCTGGCACTGCCTCCAGCGGCTCCAGAGCTGCCCGAGCTGTTTGCTGGGCTGTCCGACAGAGCAGAGCTGGTGGCCCCGGGCACCCCGGGCTGTCCCCACGTCCCCTGCTCTGGCACCAGCAACACCCTGGAGGGGCTTTCATTGAGGATGTGAACCCGGGCAGGGTTGGTGTGTCCTCACGGCTGGCACTGCCCAAAGGCCCCTCTGGCCCTGGAGCCTGTCGGATGCATGCGGTCCCTGCAGTGGCCACAGCTCTGCCCCGGGGCCGCAGCCCCGAAGGATGTCCCGTGTCCCTCGCTTCGATGTACTCTTGTATGGGTTAGAGAAGGTGGCCTCTGTCGTGCGTTGTTCGTGAGCTGTTTCTTATCCCAGAGAGGTGTACGATGTAAAATACGTCAGTGCAAAGTGTATATTTTATGTGAGAGGAAAATACATTTTAATAAAGGTAAAGCTTTGTTTAGCTGTAAAAAATGGCAACTGTTCAAGTGTACAGTAACTTCTTACTAATGTATGAAAATCTGTGATATTTTTGATTTGATTGTATTTGTATTGCCCAAATAAAACATTTTGGCTGTATTGTTCCTAACTCTTACCTTTTCTTTTTAAAGGGAAAAGTGTATTTATTAAACAATAATTTACTTTATTGAGGGGGAAAAAAAAGAAACAGAGGAATGACCAGATTTTCCAAAGGTGCCCTGAGTGAATGTCCCTCCTGTATTGCAACCCCTAAAATTAATTTCTAGATGGATTTCTTTGCACTTGCTGTTTATTGGTAAGAAACAAACAATTCCTCATCTCAGGCAGAGCTATTGGTGAGAGTCCTCGAGGGCACTGTGAGGGCAACTCTGCAGAGCCAGGACTGGGCTGAGCTGTGACATCTCTGGGGACAGTGGCATTTAAGCCATCAAGGCCTTTTTCTTTTACTTTTTATTCTTTAAGGGAAGATATAAATGAAAAAGGCTCAACTAGAAGTCCAGGCAGAACAAGGCAGCTGTACCTAAAGCTAAAGCTGGGAAAATGTCCCTGCCAGGGAAAAGAAGTGAAAAATAGACATAGCACCATATCTTGTTAGAACTATTATCTTGTCTGATTAGTATATATGGTGTGAAGAGAGTTATATTTTTCTATATACAGTAGGAGCATATAGAGCCAAGGAGATGCTCCCAGGGCTGGAGCCCCTCTGCTCTGGAGCCAGGCTGGGAGAGCTGGGGGGTCACCTGGGGAAGAGAAGGGTCCAGGGACACCTGAGAGCCCCTTGCAGGGCCTAAAGGGGCTCCAGGAGAGCTGGAGAGGGACTGGGGACAAGGCATGGAGGGACAGGACAAGGGGAATGGCTTCCCACTGCCAGAGGGCAGGGTTAGGTGGGATATTGGGAAGGAATTGCTGGCTGGGAGGGTGGGCAGGCCCTGGCACGGGGTGCCCAGAGAAGCTGTGGCTGCCCCTGGATCCCTGGGAGTGTCCAAGGCCAGGTTGGACGGGGCTTGGAGCGACCTGGGACAGTGGGAGGTGTCCCTGCCATGGCAGGGGGTGGGACTGGGTGGACTTTGAGATCCCTCCCAAGCCAAACCAGTCTGGGATTCTGGGACAGTCCCAAGCCAAGCAGTTTGCTGGCACAGGCAGCTGGATCAGCCAGCAAACATGAGTCATAAAAGTTTAGAAGAAAACCCATTCTCCTGAGGTCTCCTGATCCATAAATGAACACAAGACAGCTCTGGGAGGTGGAGGAGGGATGGAGGCAGCACCCCAGGAAAAAGCAGCTGCTTTCCAAAGAAAGGGGAGCTGATGAAGTGTCTCCTCTGCACCCACCAAACACGGCACTGCAATCACCCAACACAAAGATACCTTTTTAAAGCATCAATACATCAACCACGTTTCCAAGGCAACCCCACCAAGACAATGCTCCCGCTTTAAATGTTCCCGTGGAAGGAGAATAATAATATAATAACAGGGCTCATAAAGCCACTTCCATTTCCAAAGGGTCTAAAAACATCTCGGAAACATTTGCGCGCTGCAGATTCCCTTCACCTGACGCTGAACTGCAGCTCCGGTGGGGAGGGAGGAGCGGGGGCAGAGGGAGGAGCGCACGGCGGAGCGAAGCGGAGTGTGCCGGTGCTGCTGGGGCAGGGGCTGGGGCAGGGGCTGGGGCAGGGGCTGGGGCAGGGGCTGGAGCAGGGGCTGGGGCAGGGGCTGGGGCGGGCAGGGGCCGGGGCAGGGGCTGGGGCGGGCAGGGGCCGTGGCTGCGCGCTGAGAGCTGCGAGACCCCGCTGATGTGGAGCTGCTGCATCCCCAGCGAGCCTGCCTGGTGAACGGAGAGTTCAGGGGGAGGAGAGGCAGGCGAGGGATAAAACCCCCAAGGAACGAGCACCTCATCCTGATATCACACAGTCCAGAGCAGCTGCCCCTTTGCCAGCCCCCCCAACACATCACAGCATTAATTACACCCAGGCAGTGCTGAACAAACCCTGGGCGCATCACTGCCTGCAGTCCCCGGGGGGTTCCTGCATCCTCTGGCAGCAGCCCAGCTCTGAGTGCTGTGCCTCTCCCCCTGTCCTGTCAAAAACACCAGGGCTGGCTGAGAGATTAATCGGGGGATGCCAGTGGGGGGTTCCTTATAAGTGTCTTCGTCTGCCAAAAAGAACCTTCTCGGTATCAAAAAAGTAAAACCCACCTGGTTTCTGCCCGAAGTCGCTGCTTGGAGGTGTCTGAGCTCGGGCCATGTGCGACAGCCAAGGGCTGGCATTAGCCCACAATTTAAGTCCCCACTGGCCTCTTGCTGACCTGCCCTGAATTCCCACTGGAGCAGCAGGAGCTCATTCCAGCCCCACTGAGCGCGGCCACTTCCACAAGGAGAAAGAAGTTTAGAAGAGGATTAAAAGACCCCAAAGCCGGGGCCACACGTCCAGGGCACAGCAGGAAGCCCCTGAAGGGCTGGGCTGCTGCTGGCCCCTGCCAGCCTGTCCCCCAGGGCCCGGGGGTGCCACCAGCCCGAGGCGACAGGACAGTGTCCCCCGGGCAGAGCCCCCCGGGCACACCGTGTGGGTGTCACTGCTCAGCCACGGGGATGATTCCACCGAGTGCCCAGCCTGAAACGTTCTGTAACATTACAGCATTCCCGGGGAGTCATTTCTTCCTGTCTCCGGGTTAATGGGTTGAAAACAAAAAATCTGTGGTCTCAGGAAGCAACAACAACAATATTTATCCAAAGCACCCCGTCTTCCCAACTGGCAGGTTATTTAACCCTTTACAGTGCAATGGGAGGGGCACAGGGTCTCGTTTCCAGACTCTACCGGGATGATGTCTTTATTTATTTCCCTTTGGTTTTCCCAGTGCCCCTCACCTGCTGCACGGAGCCTTCTGCACTGGGGAAAGGGCAAACAAATGGCATTTTAATCTGAAGGTTTCTATTCTGATCTGCCATTCTGATCTGCTCTTTCTATTCTGCTGGTCTCCTTTGGCTTTAGAGTTACCAATAAAAGCTTAAAGGGGCGATCAGCAATGGATTCATTTTGATGGATTGCACCTGCCCACCCTCCTGCATTTGAAGGGGCCTCATTACTGGATGTTCAAGAATTTAATTTCAGAGCATGTGTAATAAACCCCGTACCTGGCCAGCTAATTGGTGCAGCCGGCCCTTCTGTGCCTTGGCTGAAAAGCCAATAAAAGGAGCACAAAAAAGAATATTAATAGTTCTGACTTTGTAAAGATAAGCTTAGCAGCCAGGTTATGCTTTAATTAATACGTGGAGAGCAGAGAATGCTGCCTTAGAAAGAGATTAGCATCAGATTAAAGAGTACCTTGCAAGGATTTGTTTATTTGTTCATTTTTGTATCCCACACACATTCAGCTCCGTGTCCCCCCCAGATTCCTTTTCCCCGAGCTCGTGCACCCCAAGAAAAAGACAACTTGCACATTAAATTCTGTAGGAGTCAAAAATGCACACTTTAATCATCATCTTTTGCTAGAAGATCCTCTCTAATTATTCTCCTTACTAAAAATTAAATTTATTATTCAATCTCTCTCACCAAAGATATTTGAAAATGGATTAAAATTGGAGGCAGACGGGTTTGGATGCTCTGAGGTGTTAGTGGGGATAACTAAAATAGAGTAGCTTGAGTAGCTTGGTCTGCAGCAAGTTAAGTGTGGCTAATACACCCCAACATATCACAGATACTCTCAGGCATTTCTCCTTCTCGCATAGGCAGTTCCAGGGAGCCCCTGGCCGGGAGGCAGCGGCTCCTCCTGTCGCTCCGGGAGTGTCAGTGTGGGTACCGCAGGAATGCCAGCCAGAACAGTGCTCTGTGTCACTGCTCACCACCACGGCACGGGGCAGGGGGGGACATCGTGCGGGATGGACACGGAACTGTCCCCAGCCCCTCCCGGGCTGCCCAGGGACAGACACAGCCCTGCCCCTCCCGTCTGCACCCACCCCCCTCTGCCCCCCGTGCCACCCCAGCGCCCACGGGCACCTTCCCACCCCGCTGTGCCTCCCTGGGCACTGCCAGGCACAGCGGGCAAACCCGAGGAGCAATTTAGTCAGGGAAAGGAGCCAGGAGCTGTAGCCCAGGTGAGGGGAAGGCACACCCCCCTCCCGGGGGGGACCCCCATCAGAGCTGGGCTGGAACACCATCCCCACCCTGCCCTCGCAGGAAGAACCCAAACCCACCCCCTCCTCTGCTGCCAAGCCCTCTGCTGGCCACGGGGGGATTCCACGGTCTCGCAGAGCTTTTCCATCCCCACAGTTCCGTGATTCCATCTCTGTTGGCTGGGATAAGGCAGGGCAATGACCCCCTCGAACCTGTGCCCATCTTGGGTGGCCAAGGCTGACCCTCCACTCCCCCCCCCTCCTGCAGGAGCAGCACCAGCTCTGCTGGACAGACCAGGGAACACCTTTCCTTTGTTCCTAACAAACAACCCCTCTGGAAAATGCATTTTCTTGCTTTTCCTACCTGCAAATGCCAACTAGGAATTTTAATGGGATATTTGACTTGCTTGAACAAATGCAGGCTTCATTAGTTGTTATTTTTTTCCCAGTGATAGGCAGTGGTAAATCCCACACTAGACTTTTGTGCCTGTGTCTAATAAATGTTGCCTAGAGCCCCGGTGCTGCCTTTAATAAGCACAAATCTTGCTGCTACACTGTTTGCTTGGTCTTTCTTCCAAAAAAGAAATAGCTGCTGATGGCTGGTGCTCCCCCGATCTTCCCTTTGTTGGCAGAGAGGTTTGTTTTTTCCAGGATGTGGGGGCTGAACAGATATTATTTTCCATGCTTTTAAAAAAAGGAACCAAAACAACACAAACCCCCTTTGTGTTTATTTGCTGACTCTTTTCTTAAGGCACCCTAATGACAGGAACAGTTTGTAATGGTGGTGTGGCCAGAACCTGCCATCAACACAACAGGCACAAAATGCTGCTTCGTGGTGCCTGTGGATCATTCCAGCTCCCCACTTGCTGCAGGGTGGGAGTTACTGATGGTTTCTGTCTCCCTCCCCACGCCAGAGATCACCTCCTGGAAGCCGATTTCTTTCTCTAGTGCTCCATGGATTTATGGACTGATATACTCCAGGAACCTCCCAGAGGGCAAATCCACAGCCCTGAACCACTTCCACCCCAATCCCACCACCAGCAGCACCGTGTCTCTCCCTCCTGCCATGGGAGTGCCCTTAACACCGGGAGCTCCCCGAGCAGCTTTACAGGCTGAAGAGGAGAAGGATGAAAGTTTGTACTCACTACAAAATGGGCTTGGGGCTGTCTTGCAAAGAACAGGAATTTTATTATTTTTTTCTTGGTACATTTGCAATATTCCTCAGAACACAAGGGAGGAAAATAATTTTGGAGAAAAGTGGTGAGCCCCATCCTGCAGGGGAGACGGTCCTGGTAGGACTGCCCATGGCAGGGGGGCTGGAATGAGGTGAGCTTTGGGGTCCCTTCCAACCTCAGCCATTCCATGATGCCATGAACACATGGAAGAAGGAAATGCATCCTTGTGTTGGCTTCAATTACCTCGCATATTCCCTGAACTTACTTTATGCTCTTTCTTGCTTTTCATAAAACCTTCTTCTCCAAAATCCCAAAGTTCAAGGCCAAGGTCACCCAAGCAGCTCCTCTTTGTGAGGGGGTTCTCTGGACACACCACAGTGAGACCCCTCTCCAGGAAAATCTAATTTCATCCATTAGTGGGGATCCATAAAACAAAGTCATGCATTGTGCAGGCAAAAGTTATTTATGGCACTGGAATCTTACTGAATTACACCAATAAATAATACAGGATATATCTCTGGGAAATAATCTAAAAGCAGGAGCAGCAAAGAGAATGGGAATGGTTCTGCTATTCCTGCAAATATCAGTGTGTTCACTGGGGTGGGCAGTCCTGGCACAGGGTGGGCAGAGGAGCTGGGGCTGCCCCTGGAGCCCTGGGAGTGTCCAAGGCCAGGTTGGATGGGGCTTGGAGTGACCTGGGACAGTGGGAGGTGTCCCTGCCCGTGGCAGGGGGTGGAACAAGGTGAGTTTTGACATCCTTCTCAACCCAAACCATTCTGGGATTCCATGATTCTGGGATTCCTCTAATGCAGGAATTTCCTGTGGGCAGCCTTTGGAGTTCCACTTTTTAAAGCACCAAGTCTCCTCATTTGGTAATAATTTGGGAAAATTCCCTTCTGTTCTCCATCAGGTGGGTGAAGCTGCTCGTGGCCAGTTCAGACCAGTGGAATTAGGACTCTCCCACAGACCCACCAGAGCACCAGCAGGATTTCAGCCTCATCCAGCTGCAGATCTGCCAGCACCAGCTGCCCCAGGCCCTGCTGCCCTTTGCTCGGGCTTTACTCAGTGCCCAAACCCCTGTGGGACGTGGAGAGCAAGCCCCGATCCCCTGCCAGGAGTGATGCACCCCACACCGCAGCAGGGCAGGAGGGACACGCCTGCTGTCACCAAACTGGGCAAGTCACCCCTCCCTGGGCACTGCTGGGCAGCTCGGGGCTCCTGGGCACCCACAGCCATTCTCCTGCACGGGACAGGAATCCTTGGAACGCCCTGAGCTGGAAGGGACCACCAGGATCAGCCAGCCCATCTCCTGCCCTGCAGGGGACACCCCAAAGGTGTCACCCTGTGCCTGAGAGCACTGTCCAAACACTCCTGGAGCTGCAGCAGGAGGAGCTCTGGAAACACCTCCCGGGGTGGTTTCTGGGTGCAGGCAGCACCTCTGCCTCCCCACCCCTTGCCATCTGTAGAGGATCTGGGCTGCTTTCTGCCCGTTTAAGACTGAATTGTGCCATGATGTGCAGGCAGGTTTGGGATCGTCAGTGCTCTGGCAAAGCCTCCCGGAGCTGCCTTGGGCAGGCTGGGCCATGTGCAGGGGAACAGTTCCCCCTGCTGCGCCGAGCTGTGTTCCTACAAAGAGACCCTTCCCCTCTTCCGTGGGCAGTCCAGGGGAGCACAGAACGTCCCTGCAGCAGCTGGGGGCAGGCACAGCTGCCCCTCCCCACCTCCGGATCGTCACAGGGGTCACAGCTTCGTGGGAACCTCCCAAATCCTACTTGAACAGTCTAAGACTGAATAGGATGTGCTGTGATGAATGTCATGTGCCGGCACTCAGCGTGTCTTGCCGGGAAACCATCCCATCACAGAACATTCTCCAGGGGTTCAGGAACGTGCTCAGTGAACACTGACTTCAGGGTTTCTAGAAGCAGGTTTTGTGCTCCCAGCAGGTGAGAACACGAGGGTGGGCCAGGCTGGGCAGGACCTGCCCCAAACCCAGAGCAGTTCAGGAGGTCAAAAGTGCAGGAATCAAACCTAGAATCTCTCCAAACTATCAAAATCAGAGTAGCAGGACAGCTGTTTCCAGCACTGGGGACTGTCCAGCCTGGCTTGGGACACTCCCAGGGACGGGGCAGCCACAGCTTCTCTGGCCAACCCAATATCCCATCTCACCCTGCCAGCTACATGGCTAAAGGTTGGCAGTGGAGTCAAAATCCCAGGAGGTTCATTGTCACTGGAAAGGATTTCAGGAGCCAAAGCTGGATTCAGGGCTCACACACATCTGTGACCCACGCCAGGGAGTGGAACCATCTCGGAGCTGCTTGTGGGAAGAGCAGGGATTGCTGTGGTGGGGCTGCTGCTCACTCACAGAGGTTCCTGTGCTCAGGTCACTGCTCACTCACAGAGGTTCCTGTGCTCAGGTCACTGCTCACT
>JAWWMO010000005.1:1545832-1572034 GCA_035047845.1 Dendrocincla fuliginosa
AGCCATTCCCTGTGTCCTGTCCCTCCATGCCTTGTCCCCAGTCCCTCTCCAGCTCTCCTGGAGCCCCTTTAGGCCCTACAAGGGGCTCTCAGGTGTCCCTGGAGCCTTCTCTTCTCCAGGTGAGCCCCCCCAGCTCTCCCAGCCTTTTCCAACCCCTGTGTCCAGCTGGAAGCTGAGTGATCCCAGTCCACTCTGGTTCTGCTCCTGTTTCTTTTGGACACGGGTTCCAAGTGGTCTCCTGTGGGACACCATTGTGGGTCACTCTGAATCCTAAATAATTGAAGTATCTTGTGCTGTTCTGCTGACCCTTTATGTTCATTGCAACTGTTCCAAATGTGCTTTTCCCCCTGGAGTTCTGATGTGCTGGGAAGGTGATGGAGCAGGGAAATGTCCAAGTGCCCGAGTCACTGCCCAGGCTGGGGGGGAACTCCCTGCCCTCCTCCAGCCCCATTCCTGCATGAGGGATAGCTGTGCAGAGCCTGGGAATGCACAAAGCCACCCTCAGCCCACCTGCCCCAGTGCTGGTGCCTCCTGAGGAGCAGCCAGTGTGTCCCTGGCCAGCAGGTCCCCTGGGCCACTCGTCCTGGTGCATCAGAACGTGGCAAACCTGGCAGAAAGTAACTTTGGAAAGGTGGGATCTTTAAAAAGAGTTTAAAACCTTCCTGCGTGTTCTGTGGCTGCTGCAAACAGCACAGCAGTCATTCTCTGCTGGCAGGAGACCAGAGTTCCAGCTGGAAGGGGCATTTCCTTGCAAAGTTCCCAATGAATTAAGGATCTCCTGGTCACATCTTCTGATACAGAGCACAGAATCATTTAGGCTGGAAAACACCTCTCAGATCATGAGTCCACCCATCTCCCAGCTCAAGTCCCAGGGTTTGGAAGCTGCAGTGGCCTCAGGAGTTGTGTTTGTGCCCACAGAAAGAGAGGTTCTACGAGGGGCACTTTGTGCTGGCCACGCCGTCCTGCAAGGAGCTGGCTGACCTCATGAAGCAGTGCATGAACTACGACCCCCACCAGAGACCCTTCTTCAGGGCCATCATGAGGGACATCAACAAACTGGAGGAGCAGAGTAAGGCCTGGGCAGGGATCATGGAATCCTGGCATGGGTGGGATAAGGCAGGCTGATTGATTTGGCTGAGCTGGGCACCTTCTTCCCTGTGGGCTGTGCTGCCAGGGTGGTGTGTCCCTACAACAGGGACTGAGCCTGTTGGTAGATGCCTGGTAGTGAATACTCATGGAAGCTGAGTAACTACTACAGGGTGGGAAGTAGACCAAGAGGAAATCAGATCTGGAAGGTGATCCAGCAGCCAAGCCAGAAAGTGAGGGAGGATCAGCAGGGGCTTGACTGGCAGGTAGGGATGGGATGGAGGAATTCCCTGTCAGAGAGCAGGGACAGGCAGGGGGGATGGCACAGTGAGAGCTGGAATTGGAGGTGAGCAAGGATGGCTCGGGGTGCTGAGGCCGAGGTGTCTGTGCAGGAATCTGCCCCACCTGGGATGTTTTTGCACTCCTAGATCCAGACATTGTCTCGGAGAAGAAGCCCGTGACTGAGGTGGATCCCACACTCTTTGAGAAACGGTTCCTGAAGAGAATCCGGGATTTGGGAGAGGTGAGAGGAGTGTCACACACCTGGATCAGTGTGTGTGTCCCCAGAGCCATGGGCTGTGTCACAGCAGGGGCATGTGGATCACAGATAGCTCAGACAGCACTTCAGTGTCACCGTCAGTGAATGCTGTGCCCAAAAACGCTCCTTTCTGTCCCATTAGGGCCACTTTGGCAAGGTTGAACTGTGCAGATACGACCCAGAAGGTGACAACACAGGGGAGCAAGTGGCAGTGAAATCCCTAAAGCCAGAGAGTGGAGGGAATCACATCGCTGACCTCAAGAAGGAAATAGAAATCCTGAGGAATCTCTACCACGACAACATCGTCAAATACAAGGGCATCTGCACAGAGGATGGTGAGTCTTGGAGAAAGTTACAGGCACACACTCAGAGCATAAGGGTTTTCCTTTGAAGTGAAGCATCTTATAAATGTCCTGGGTTGGTGCAGTGATGGATAATGGGAATTAGCCCCTGGTCTGCCTACCAGTGTTGAGGGCTTGTGCAAAACGTGTGGTGTTCATGGCCTGAGGGAGGGTTGTGTGTCTGCAAACTAAACATGCTCTGTTTTCAGGAGGAAGTGGGATTAAGCTCATCATGGAATTCCTTCCCTCTGGGAGCCTCAAGGAGTACCTGCCACGGAACAAGAACAAGATCAACCTGAAGCAGCTGCTCAGATATGCAGTTCAGATCTGCAGGGTGAGTCAGGACCAGAGCCTGCTGCAGGAATTCTCCTGCATCAGTTTAATATCCAATTTAATAGTGAGGGGGGATGGAAAACATCAGGATTCTCCTTTTCTGCCCCCAAGGATTTGAAGCCTAAAGCAATCTCTGCCATGCTTTGGGTGCTACTGGCACAAACGTCACAGGGAGAATAATTACCAGGTTTGTTTGCTCTAAAGTTAGCTTTGAAAAGTTGTTCCTGTTGCAGGATTTGGAGTATTAAGAGGGAGGGCAGCACTTGGAGAGTGTGTTGGCCAGAGGGAAGGAGCAAGTGCAAGTGTAAAGGGAGGAGGAGATGTGAGTGCAGTGTGATCAGACCCTCTGAAGCACGAAGGGGGCAAGAACAGGGATTGAAGTGTTGCAGATCAGGGATGAAGGGCTCACTTTCTGCTCTCAGGGGATGGACTACCTGGGCTCCTGTCAGTACGTGCACCGGGACCTGGCAGCGAGGAATGTGCTTGTGGAGAGCGAGAACAGGGTGAAGATCGGGGACTTCGGGCTCACCAAGGCCATCGAGACCGACAAGGAGTACTACACGGTGAAGGACGACCGCGACAGCCCCGTGTTCTGGTAGGGCTGGCACCGCCTCCCCGGGCAGGGGGCGGGGCAGCTCCTGCCCCCTCGGCCTTGGGGCTTTCCCTGGTTTTATACAAAACCCACCGGGACAGTAGGGAAAAGGCACCCGGCAGACTGTAGTTACTGTTGTGCCTTTATTTCTTCCTGCACTTCATTTTCCCACTGGTTTGGCTGTGGTCTCTTTAGTTTCACAGTGAGTTGTGTGTAACAGTTGTACCTTATTTCCCACTTTTTGCTATTCACACGTTAATTTGTGTACAAGCACTCTACAACCATGGGCTGTGCCCCCAGTGATGCTGTCCTTGGATCCCCAGGTATGCCCCGGAGTGTTTGCTGCAGAGCAAGTTCTACATCGCCTCAGACGTCTGGTCCTTCGGGGTGACTCTCTATGAGCTGCTCACCTACTGTGACTCCGAGTCCAGTCCCATGGCAGTAAGTGCTCCTGAGGGGAAGGGCTGCTAAAGCTGCTTCCATCCCAGCAGTTTGGGAGCGTGGGAAACAAGAGGAATTGCAGAATCCCAGACCGCTCTGGGTTGGGAGGGCCCTTAAAGCTCATCCTTCCCCCTCCCATGGGCACAAACCCCTTGCCCTAGATCGATTTCTCTAGGAGAACACCCCACTGTGGTGCGGGGTGAGGGGTGCCCGCTGACTGCTGCTCTTCCCCAGGAGTTCCTGAAGATGATCGGCCCCACGCAGGGCCAGATGACGGTGGCGCGGCTGGTGCGAGTGCTGCAGGACGACAAGCGCCTGCCCCGGCCCCCCACGTGCCCCGAGGAGGTAAGGGCTGCACCGGAGCTGCTGCAGCCACGGCACGGCCTGGGCACTCACTGAGCTCCGGGGTCCATGGTCAGCTGGGCCTGGCCACTCTGGTGGGAACAGAAAATGCTCTGAAAAAGGCATTGCCAAGGTTTTGCAGCATTATTTTAGGATGGGTTTTGATATTCACACCCCCAAATGGGTGCTGTCCCTTCCGAGGGGTGAGGGACTTGCTGCAGCACCAGGATCCATGGAAATTCATTAGGAATCCTTCTGATCTTTGCAGCAGAGCCTTCCTGGGTGTGCAGCACAGCTCTGGGTGAAGCTGTGGGGTTGGGTTAAGAGCTGAACTTGCACGAGCCCCTGTGGTGCTCCTGACCAACCCTGGGGTGTCCCTGTTCTCAGCAGTGAGAACCTGCCCTGCTGCCTGTGCTGGGAACCCAGGGAAATGTTCCCTCCTCTCACCATGTCCCTGTCCCTGTTCCAGGTGGACCAGCTGATGAGGAAGTGCTGGATATACAAACACGACGAGCGCACGACCTTCCACAACCTGATCCAAGGATTTGAAACCATTATGAGTAAAATGTAATTAGTTGGTTTTTTTATACTGGCAGTACTTAATGTGCATCAAAAATATATATGGCCAAGGCTCTTAATTTTTTTTTAACTACTGTAATTTGTACTCTGACTGGGCCTGTGTGGGGAAAGGATTTCTTTGCCAAGTTTTCCTTTGGAATTTCAGTTGGATCAAATGAATTGAAAGGTGTGGGAGAAAGAAGAGCTGCAGCTGCTTTGCTGCTGGTATTGCAGGGCAGTTTTGTCCTTACCCTGTGGTTGTGCCACAGCTGGAACTGCCCTGATGGGATGGTGGGAGCTGAGAGGGTGGACACAGAACTGGTGGTCTCAGTGCCAGCTCTCACCTCTCAAACCTGAGCCAGTGCACTGAAGGAGGCTCAATACAGTCATTCAATGATTGTTAGAGTTTTGAGGCAATTTTAAAGTCTGCCTGACAAATATCCTTCATGTGCACTTAAATTTTAGGAAAAAACCCCATTCTGGCATAAAAATGCAAAGCCAACATGATCAGCTTGTCTCTAACCCACCAGGCCACAGTTCTGAGCTCTTACATGTATTTAAACCCCCCAAAGTGTTGGGTTCAAAAATACCAACCAGGAGAGGGTGGAGGGGCTGGTGCAGTTGTGCATTTTGGTGAGAAAGGCAGTTTTTGGAGCAACAGATTTGCTTTTCCTCCCTGCCCTCCCCATTTTCCCACTGAGGCTCTGAGTTGCTCCTCAGCTCCTGCCGTGGGTGAAGGGCAGGAAGGGATGAATGGCACTCCTGGGCATGGGAAGGAACCAAATCCCTGGACAGGACCTGGCTCATTATCCAAAAGAAAATCCTGGGACACATATTCCTTAAATGCCATTTGGGAGGGCCCCAAGGGAGCCCATGGGCCCCTTCCAGCCCTGAGCAGCTCCACCCAACAGTGGTTTAACTGGAACCTTCTGCTGACCCTAAACTTGGGCCATAATGTTTTCCTACCACAGTCTGAAAATGCTTTGAGGAGATACTCAGATCTGGCAATAATAGAAAGATGTCTTTATATATATATAAATATATATAAAATTGTAATTATGAGCTCCAACGAGGTCAGATTTATTTTTACAGTGTTATCTGTTGTTTCTGTATGTCACTTAGGAAGCTGAGTTAAATCTGTAAGCACTTTGTTACTCTTTATACAAATTAATAAAGAATTTTTTTTTTCTCCACGTGCCTACCTTTTTTACTCCTGAATTAAACAGAGCAAGACCTTTTCAAATGAAGCTTCCATGGAATGGTGGTCAGAACATGTTCCAAAACCTTTCCTTACCTGACTAAGGCAGTCCAGGGCTCTCTTCCTCCCACAGAAAAGCACTTTGAATACGTACCAACAATTTATTATCATTGAAAAGTGTAACAAGTTGAGAAAGTTGCATATACAAACAGTTGGAACAAAATATTACAAGTGAGTTTATCAACACACACAGGCAGAATCCCAGAAAAGCTCCTGTTCTCTCTTTGTGCACAAAGGGTGGGCCAGTTCCACAGCCCAGCAACTGAGGGAGGAGGGATTGGGATTTTTTTAAGCTTTGAAAATACGGATCCTGATCATCCCCCAAAGCTTGAAAGGCAAAATTTAAGACTTTTTTTTAATTTAAAAAAAATCAGTGTTGAAAAATGGCTTCAGTATTACCTAGGAAGGTAAGGAAAGAGGAGGTGGGTTGTGGCCTTGGTGAACCCAGTCCAAATGGATTTGCTGCAGGATTCCAAGGCAAAGGGAGGCCAAGGATTCCTTGGAATGAGGGCTGGCCCCTCCTTTACCTGTCACAACACTGATTGCAAAAGTAAGGATTGTTTATCTTCAGCTACAGGAACTGACAGCAGAAAAGAACAATTCTAGCCAGGGCTGCTTAATGAATAAGCTAAAAATATAAAAAGTCTTAAAAAAGAAAAAAAGGAAAATACACTCCAGCTGGGAACCAGTGGCTATGGGGTGGCTCAGAAGAGCTGGGACACACCTGTGGCAGGAGGAGGGGCTGCACCAACACCCACACACTGGAACCACTGACTGCCAGGAAAAGCTGGGGATTCTCAGCCTGAAAGCAGATCAAGGTCAGGGTCCAAGTGTCACCTACCCAGATCCCACCGAGAATTCCACGGCAGCATCTTCTTTCAGCAGCCATTCACTGAGAACATCTCCGAGCCTCGGGGGGTACATTTGGTATCGCTGCACTCCAGGATTAAGAGGGAATACTAAAAATGGAAAGGCTGTAACTGCACAACTCTTAATCCTGGGGAAAAAAATCAGGTTGGAAAGAAAAAAATCCCACGCATTCCGAGTTAAAAAAATACAAAATAATTACTATCAAGATTTCCTCTTTTAACTTCCTCAGCCTGAGGACCAGAGAAAGGCTCAGCTTTCTTTCCTCAGGGGTTTTATTGCTTTCAGCTGGTGGAGCTGCCACAGCTCCCAAGTCACTGTCAGCTGCTCTGTGGGGCAGGTGACAAAGCCAGCGCTGTCCCCCGCCCTCCAAAGGCAGGGTGAGAGCCCCAGGCGCCGCTCACACCTCCCACACGCCTGGATGCGGCGGGCAGGGCGGGCTCCCTGGGGGCACCCCCGGCGCTGGGGGGTTAAGGCAGCACTCAGGAGCCACGGCAGGGTGCAGGCTCAGTACACACGCTTCTTCTTGAGGGAGGATTCCGTGTAGCGCACGGCCGGCCCCGCCGCGGGCAGCTCCACGGCGCCCGGCTCCGCAGACAGCAGGTACGAGGAGCTGCGCTTCTCACTGCGCGCCGGGGACACCTGCGGGGACACGACGAGTGACACACGGCAAACAGCGCCGGGAACGGCCACGCACCGGCAAAGGGACTCCCAAGGCCCGACTCCTTCGGCTTTAAGGTCCAGCTCACCAGTCAGTGTTTGTGTCCTTTTCCTAAAAAAAACCCCACTCCAAAATGCATCAGTGCCACAGCCCAGGTGTGTGTGAGGGCAAGGGCTGCCCGGGCCAGGTGCCCTTGGTCCATGGCTCCTGGGAAAAAAGCAGCGGGTAACAGCCATGCCAGTGCCCAGCAGTGTCACAGCCACTCCAGACACCTTCAGCCTGTAGGGGAGGGCACCAGTGGAACACCTTTCCTTCCTCGTGGCTCAGACTGGCCTGGCACAGCTCCCATGGCAAGCCAGGTGTCGAGGGATGTGGTTTCCAGCCATGCCAAAGCAGGACTGTGCTGTGGATCACAAGCAGCCCCCTCAGCAGTGACTGCTGGTCCCTGCTTTCTTACCTTCAACCATTAACTTCTTTACCAAACACCTTCACAATCTCCTTGTTCTAGGACATTGAAGCCTCTGCTCTGTAACAACCACCTGATCCTGACCCCAACTTACCTGGGTTAGGTCTGGCTCCTAATCAGAAGATTTGGGGCTGTGGTTCACCCTGAGGATTTTAGAAACCCCACAAAGTCTCACAAACCAGGACAATAATCCCTTAATTATTAGGGTTAATTATTTAAGCCACTTTAAAATGGTTTTCCTTCCTGGATCCAATCAAGAGCATCACAAGTGGAGGCTGCTGGTAACCTGGATGCTGCTCTGACTTGCTCTCTCCATTTCAGAGGTTCTATCCCAAAAACATCCACTAGTCAGGCAAAAACCCACGTGAAACCAGTCTGAACTACCTCCTCCCCACTTCCTACTCTATTTGCCTCCTTCCAGGCACCTTTTGCACATTCACATCTTTCCAAGAGGTTTGTTCCCAAACATCCAGCCTTCCTTTGCCTGTGGGTTCTGGGGCAGTGGGGGGCACTGATCCTGGGTCTGGGGGGCTCCAAGGGGGTCTGGCACTGCCACATCCTGCCCAACCTCTTATCACAGCACCAGGAACTGGGTGTGATCCTCAGCAACTCGGGAGCAGGGATGCAGTGGGAAAGCTCTGCCTTGCCTTGTCGTGGGTCCAAAGTCCACTCGGTGGCAGCACAAGACAAATAAGAAGCATCCACAGCCGTTCTGCTCCATCTCCTCTCACCTTAGGGAATGGGCTTGGAGGAAGCTGGGATGCCTGCTGGGATCCCGGGGCTCCACTCCAAAGGGGAGGCACGCCCTGCAAGCAGGTATTGTAGTCTGGGTAAGATCCACCTGGAGGTTCCTAAATGCACAATGGGGATCCATAGTCAACCAGAAGTGGGAAGAAAATAGGTTTAATAATTGCTTTTTACTGGTCCCAGTGATGAGCTCTCAGCAGGTGTGAAAACACCTGAGCCATACTCAGGAGGTGCCATTCACAGCAGCTGGGGCATGCAGTGATTCCTTGGGCAACATGTGGGATTTGGGAATGGTTCACTTTACACAATTCCTTAAAAAAAGTGTCCCACTCCTTGGTCACAGAAACCTCGGCTTGGGCAAGGAAGAAACAGTCCCTCAGTATGGGAAACTCAGCACTGGAAACACCATTATGGTGGGCTGTTTCTTGGTGGGACTACCTTAATACTCTCCTAGACTTCACAGGCAACTTTGGATTGTGGATTTTAGAGAAGATAACACGAGTATGAACCCCAGGAGTGCAGGGCTGCCCTGCAGCAGGTGCCCATGCAGTGCCCCTCATTCCTGGGGTGCCCTGGGCAGCAGCCACTCCCAGCACACAAAGCAAGTGGCCAAAAGCAGCCTCACAGCTCATGGGAGAAACAGCCAGTGGAGACAGCAGGAAAAGAAAGTTATTTCTCACCTCAGAGGCTTCACTTTCAAAGCCATCCACTCTGGCCTGGGTAGGGTGATGTGCCTGAGCATAATGACACCACTGAACAGCCTCCTATAAAGGAGGAGGAGAAATCCTCTCCCATGGCTGCCTGCAACTCTTACAGCCTCAAAGCCCTCCAAAGATGCATCCAAACACATGGAACACCACTGACAAAGCTCTCACCAAACATTTAAAACTACCTGACATGCTTAAAAGACACTCAAGGCACCAGAACATCAAAGATGGTCTCATTCCACCTTCCACTGTCCCAGGGTGCTCCAACCTGGCCTGGGACACTCCCAGGGATCCAGGGGCAGCCACAGCTTCTCTGCCCAACCTGTGCCAGGGCCTGCCCACCCTCCCAGCCAGCAATTCCTTCCCAATATCCCATCCATCCCTGCCCTCTGGCACTGGGAAGCCATGCCCTGTGTCCTGTCCCTCCATCCCTCTCCAGATCTCCTGGAGCCCCTTTAGGCCACCAGATCTGATATAAGAGGTAGGTCTGGCCACCAGTGTCCCAGTGCCTGCGGAACTTGCTCCCAGTACTGCAACACTCCCCAGAGTCCCCCCTTATGGCCATGCTCTGATCACCACGTGGGGGAGATGAGAAGACACCCTGTGCAGGGAGAGCAGCTGGAGAGACTGCAAAAATTCCCCAAGCTACTCAGGAGCTGCTGGGAGCACAACACTCCTCTCTAGGATCCAGCCAAAGTCCAAAAACACTTAAAAACTTCTCAGGAAGGGAAAGAGAAAAACCTCACAGCTTTTAAGACAGACAAAAGCCAAGGCAAAAACTGTGAGAAGTAATTTCTTAGTAACTGCCCTGAGTTCAGGCTCTCTAGAAGCAATTTTCCAAGGGTTATGATTTCAGCAGGGAATGTACTTTGTGGTGAATCTCTTCTGAACCCTGACAAAGTGGCAGTGGAGAGGTTCAGGCTCAGGAGGAGGGGGGGCTTGGCTGTAGGGAGGCCCAGGAGTGGCTCATGATGCTGGGCAGAGCTGTCAGGCCACGTGTGTGCCAAGAAGAGCATGAGGAGCACACTGAGCAAACAATGAGCAGCTCTGGGAGGGAGCTCAGGGTTAGCTGTGCCCAAATCCCTGCTGGCAGAGCCCCAGGGGCCAAGGCTGCAGCACACATACCTGTGTGTATTCCCCCTGCTGCTGGGAGTAGCTGAAGTAACTGTCCACTGCATGCTGGGATGCACTTCCCTGAGACACAGCAGCATCCACAGTGCTGTTTGCAAGGCCAGGCTGCTGCTGAGGGTTGGAGGCTTTGCTGGCAAGTGCTGCTGGGAACACAAACAACACACAGTTTGTACAAACACGTGGGCTCTATAAAACACACAAATTAGGTTGGATTTGGGGATTAAGCCAGAAATTTGCCTCTTCAGATTAGGCTGAGCTCAAAATTAATCAGTGCTATTAAAGAGTGAAAGACTTCTAGAAAAGTCTGCCTACCTCACTAAGCCCATTACTCCTGAGAATTCACCCTTCCCAAATGAAATATTAACAACCAGGATATTGAAATGTTAAGACATGACTACAACATTTCCTTGAGGATAAATGCTGTGGTCACTGGATGTACCAGCCAAACAGAACAAACATTTGCCACTCTGTGGCTGTGGAAACCTGCAATGAAAGGCACGGAGTATTTCCTTACCTGGCAGGCAGATACCAGGCAACACACTTGCCAAATTCAAGTAGGGGTTGGTGCTCAGGCGAATTTCCTTTGGTGGTTCCCCAAGCAGTGAAGTCTGTTTTTTCAAGGGGGTCTGTGAAACGAGAGGACAGGACACTCTGCATTATATTCTGCCAGAAACAAGGCCAGTGTCCCAGCAGGGGGTGGCAAAAAACCCTTAGTCCTATGAAATAAAACTTCTAAAAGAAATCCTGGGGACAACAACCTCGACACATTGCCTGTGCTTTTCCCCCTCCACATTACTTTGGAGGGATGTTTCTCTTTAGATTGCAAGTTCCTAAAGGACGTTACAAAACAAACAAACAAAAGAAGACCTTTCATATGCAAGGAAGGGAATAATAATCCTCATAACGACACCAGATGCTGGGAGCGAGCATGAAATACACAGCCAAGACAAAATCAACTCTTTTCACTTGGAGACACAAGGACATAAAGGACAAATGAGCCCTGGGGAGATGAAGTTGTCTGAAATCTGCCATTACAACACAACCCACTGATCGCTCCATTTGGAGGCCCAGACTTAAAAGGGGGAGATGTTTATGAGTGGAAATGAAGAGTCACGACTGGCTCTCATTTCCCCTGAACTAAATAAAATGCTGAAATAAAACACTCATTTTCTATATCTATATTCAAACACCCAATGTTTTGTACCCCTATATAGGTAAAATTCCACTTTATTACAGTAAAAAATGAGTTTAAAAATGAGAAGTGCATTTTCTGAAGTAGGAACAAACCTGCCAAAGGCAGACACCCACACTGGACAGAATCTAAACACTTCAGGTGCTTCAGAAAATATGTAAGGAAACACTCACCTGATCTGAATTAAAAACGTATTTCCCCATAAATGCCAAAGCATTTCTATATATTTTTTAAAAAAAGCAAATTGTGTCAATGATAGAAAAAAAAATGTTCTGAAAGAACCAGACTGTTCTGGTTCAATTTGAATCCCATCCCATCATCCTGCCAGAGAATAAATAATATATAAAAAACTGATATAGACTAAGAACATGTCAGCTGGGGCTAAGGAGGAAAGGACTGAAAGTGGAAAATTGACATACACATATATATCTATATATGCACTCCCCGATCAGAACTGCTCCTGATTAGTCACGAAATCCAACCACAAGTTCAATTTTCAGCCTTTAAAGAAGACACTGCCCTTGAGATAAATTTCCCCATCCAATACTATGAGGCAACCCCATGGAAAAAACCCCTCCAGCAGTGTGAGGATTCCTTTGTTAATTCATCTGGACCACCAAAGAGCATCATTGTTCTCTCCCCATTATTCCTCACCCAAAGGACCTTAAGACGCCTCCTGGATGGCGCTGTGCTGCGGGGAGGAGCTGCAGTCATTGCCATCAGCTCTCCAGCACACGAAACAGAGATAACCAAGCAGAGAGAGGAGAAGAGGCTGGAGCGGCAGGCTCTTACCCCCAGGCTGGTGTCGGTGCCCTGGAGCTGCTTGGCGAGCGCGGCCCTGGGCGCTGCCGCGGGCAGGCTGGGCAGGGGCTGAGCGTAGGGCTGTGCGGGCACGGCGGGCTCGCCCGGAGAGCCTTTGTCTGCGGCGCTGCTGTGCCCGGGCACGGCCTGGCCAACGATGTGCTGAGCGGGGAAGAACGGCAGCATGCCCAGCCCTGCCGCTGCTGCTGAGGGAACGGGGGAGGCACATTAGAGGCTGAGCCACCCATAGATGGAGAAACTTTGCACATCGAGCAGCTCCTTTTGTTTGGGGGTTTTACTGCGGGGTGGCAGAAACACTTCGACATCTATTTCACAGCTGTCCCAGGTGGGTTGGGAGGGTAGTTTTTATTCTCTTACCAACCCAGAAGCAAACCAACTCTATTTAATACAATAAATAACTTTCCCAAACATTCACTATGATGATTTCTTTGGTGCTTCCTGCCATTTTCAAAAAACTGGGAACAACATTCTAGAGGGTCCCATATTGGAATAGAGAGGGAAACTCCCACATCAACTGCTATTAGTAAAAGTTCTTTTTACAAATAAAAGAGCTGAAAAGCATTCTCCAAAATTAAAATTGAGATATTCAAAAGAATTTTCAAACTCCCCTCCTTGCAACCTTTTCCTTGCTCCTGGTTACAACCATCACTCAGTGGCACAGTTAAAACTGCATTTAAAACTGACATCTGCCACAGGCTGGATGTTAAAACTCTGCTGCTTAATAAAATGAAGGCAAAAAGCCTGTTTGTGGTGCCTCTCCAGCTACTCACATTTAGCTGCTTTGAAACGGCCCCACAAACTTTTAGTCCTAAATAAAGCCATATTCCAATTGTACTAAAACTGGCAGCAACTGAGCAGGCAGAGTATTTAAGACCCTGCTTTTGCTAGGAGGGAAAGGTGCAAAATTTCAAGCTGAGCATTTCTCTACTCATCTGGTATGAAATAAAATGTGCTTTACACTTGAGAGCTTCTCCCCGGGTTCCCATTCCCGAGCTCACTGCTGGCATCATCCCTATTCCCAGCACTGTCTGCAGCAGCATTGCTGGAGGTTCTCCCAGCAGACCTGGCTTCTGCAAGGAAGAATAAAAAACTATGTCAACGATAAAATAATCTGTTCACACCTATTTCTTTGAGCTTTCACATTCAGTTATTCTCTTCAGATACATCAAAATGATGAATTACCCCAGATCCCAGAACCACACAATGGGTTGGGTTGGAAGGGACCTTAAGGACAAGCTGGTTCCAACACCCCTGCCACGGGCAGGGACATTTGGTGAAAAAACTGATATTTTTAGCAGTCCTAAGGCTGCCCAAAGAGAGCCCCAGTGTCAGTGATGGCCTTACACTGTTAGCCTGGCTGCTGTCCATCTTCAGGAGCTGCTGCTGGGGCAGGGGCAGGTGGGCAGGGCTCTGCAGCAACAGGCTGGACGTGCTCCCCAGGATGGAGCTCTGAGGAGGGGTGACAACAACTGTTAGTTGGCAGGCATGGACAACACAGCACTTGGAACATTTCAGATGGTACTGCTTGAAGAAAGTGAAGTTTGGAGTGAATACAGCAAAGGAAAATAACAACTTCCTCCACAGGGTTAGTTTGGCTTCACTCACAGAAAGTTATTTCAAGTTGTTTTAAGCTCTCATCCACCCAGCCCTTTTTTTCACCTGCCAGCCATTTGATGGCTTTTAAAGGACCAAGAGTGTCTCCAGACACAGCCCAGACCCCACTGCAGCCTGGAGGAGCTCAGGGAATTCTGAGCTCTGTGAAGAAGGGCTGAAAAATGTCTGGTAACATTTGCTTTGTGCCCTGCACTGCAATTCTAACACACAATCTCCACCAGGTACCTCCACCTTCCCGGGGCTCTGCAGGGACTGGGAGGGGCTCTCACCCCTTTCTTTACTTCCAAAGAGGAATATCCAGGTATGTTCTCCCCCTCCTTTTTTAGTGACAACTATCTATATGAAATCCTAGCCATGAGAAAGCTCACAAATCCCAATGCCTACAGACTGGCAAGTCTATAAGATATTAATATTTTTAATTCAAAATATTCTGGGGCATTTTTCCACCAGAACTGAGCCACTTATAATTACTAAGTTTGGGACACCACGTTCAGACTCTGCTCCTGGTATATTCAGCATTAAGTGCTCTGGCCAGCACTGGCTTAAAATAAACCTTAGAAGACATCATGATTTATGCCTTTAATTGAAATTGGCTTTCTGGCAGCAGCTCCTGAGCATGATCTGCCAGGTAAAATATAGGTTATTCCACCAGCCTTTTTTGTAGAGCAATGAAAGAACAGATTTAAGAGACACTGTGTCAAACCATGTCAAGTACAGCTTTCCTCCTTTTTTTATGTCTCCTACAAAGGAAAGATCACCAAAACCAGGGAATGAAGGTGGAATCCCAAAAGAGGGCAGTTCCTGCAAAACACCTCACCAGTATTTTCAATCCTAGGTTCTGTCTCTGTGTGGAAGGGTTAAATTCCCTTGGGAAAAGCCCTAAATATGGTCCTCTGGCCTCAGAAATGTGCCTTTTAAAGCAAAGATGTGCCATATCTAGATCAGTTGTGCAGCTGCTATTTTAATTTTCTTAGTGATTCCCAGCAGGAATTATCCAGGGCTCTTTATTGTCTCCAGTGCCAGTGGCTGTTCCTTCTAAACTTGGCTACATCCACAAAGAAAATGTGTCAGTGCAACTGCAAAACTCTGAGGAACACAAGGGTGGAAAAATCAGTTTGGTCAGAATCCTCAAAGGGAAGTCTCTGGGTTAATAAAGATTTTATGAACTGCTGCATGACTGAGGAAAACAGCACTGAGGAAGCTTCAAATGCATTATTTTGGCACATGGTAAATTATAACTGCAACAAACTAAAAGAAACAGTTTGAAAAGCTACCTTGAGTTGAAAGATCACTGGATGAACAACCTCCAAATTGTTTTTAAATGTTTTGGTAGAATCATCCTAAATTAATGGTTCTTCTCATTATATTCCTTTACAAAACCTTGACTATAAAACACAAACCCAAGACATGCAGGAAGCTGAATCAGAGTGACTGGGGAGGTGTCTGTTCCTCTAATTTGTGACATTTAAAGGCAGTGAAAACAGTGACCTGGTTCTCTGGCTTTAGAGAATAGTCCAAAATAAGCCACCTAAAGCCAAAAAAATGTGCCTAGTAGAAGAAATTTGGGATACTCAATAAACTCCAGGCTACCAGAGCAGGTTTGGGGCTGAGGGAAGGACAGGAAGCCCCTGGGATGAGAGCTGGAGTTGTGAGTGTCTGTGCAGGGCAACCACAGAGCCAAACGCCCCTGGACCACCATCAATCCCACTGAGCAAACACCCCCAGTGCCTTTGGGAGGCAAAGAAAAGGAACTAAACACACCAACTGAAAATGGCATTGTAAGAAAATTAATTTAAAAAAAATGTAATCTTTTATATGAACAAAAGCAACTCGTTTGGTGGAGCAAAATTAAGTGGCATTTATTCAAAATGAGTATATTCACCTAAGAGTTTTGAGCAGAAAAACTGAAAAGCCAAATATACTTCATATCAGGAGTATCTTTACCTTTTAGTTTGTTTTTTTTAAGATCTCTCAAGGCTGTGCTTGCCAAAAGAACAGCAGAAATAACTGATGTTTGAGGGGGTTTTAGTTTTTAAATGGGAGTTTCTGAAGTATCAGAAACAGTAAGTCAAAGGGACTGACTCCAGCCCTTCAGAGACGTGCAGGAAAATCCCTCCCATGAGTATTAAAGGGAAATGTTGGCTCCTGACAGAACCTCAGCTCAAGGCAGGGGCCAGGCCAAGTGCCCACAGCAGGGAGGAGTTCTGGCTGTGGGGGCACATTCCCATCTCCAATTTCCAGGGCAAGCTCACCCCCAAGATGCCCCTGTCAGGAATGCTGTGTCCACCTGGAACTACAGCCACCCTGAGAACACTTCAAACACTTACAGCCTTGGGGGGTTATGATTTAGAAGCAACATCTGCAAATCCCTGTTTTTATGGCACATGGAGCACGTTTTGGTCCCTGCAAGTTTCAAAATGAAGATAACAATGCTAAATTTGCTGGTTTGAATAAGATAAAACAATCAAGTCTCTACAGGAAGGTGACTGAGCTGCTGCAAGAGAAAGGATGTGCCAATGCTCCTTGAGATCAATTTTAAAGAGGATTTTTTTGCCAGTAATGACAAGTTTTCTCTACACTGGCAGGTGTTAATAAATCAAAAGCTCAGTTAAGATAAAATAACTCCCCTGTGGACAGCAAGCACAGCCTGCTCTTCCACCCCCAGCTCATAGCAGAGAGCTCTCCTCAGAGCTTTAAGGAGAACACTTGATTTTAGGTGGCATTTCTTACAACTTGAGATGACTTCTCATGCTAAGATGTCCCCCAATACCTATTTTGATGGAAGTGCTTTTGTCCCATACCTGGTGAACTTTATTCAGCTGCAGAAAGGGTGGGCCAACTGCTGAGTTTATCAGGTGAGGTAAACCTGCAGATGCTCCAAGAACTGTTCAAGAAACACACACAAAAACATTGCAGCAGTTTACAAGTTAGGCAGGAAAAATCTTTCTAGGAGTTATTCTGTATTTTTGGGATTTGCTTTCCATGAAATTCTCCTGTGTACCAAAGGTCACTGTAATAGAATCACAGACTCATTTAGGCTGGAAAAGGTTCTGAAACCTTCCAGCACACCCAGCTTTGATCTGCAGTTGTTAGCATTTGAGAGCTCAAAGGTGCTCTCCAGGTGCTCCCCAGAGCTGAGAGTTCCACTGGAAGATGTCTGAGCTCATTCAAGGCCACAGCACTGCCTGAAGAGCTCTGAAACTCAGCACTGGCTGAAGGGTCCCTTCCCTCTCAGCTGAGCCCCCACTTGACTCCCCTAATCACCTGGTTCCTGTTTCTAAAACCTTCACCCTTTGCAGTGTCACTGCATTGGGTTTTCTGTGTTTATTCACACCCCTCTCATGAGAAGACAGGAGGGGTTTTGGCTAATGCTGTTATGAAATGCTCTGCACAGCTAAAGCAGCACCCATAAATGAATGGTGAACAGAGATTTACCTTGGGAACAACAGGAGAAAGACTCAGGCTACAAAATTCTGATCTAGAATCAGATTTTAACTTACCAAAGTCTTGCGAAAGACATTTCTTTCTAAACCCATTTCTGCTATAAACATCCAGAGGCCACAGATTTCATATGGGGACATTTGCAGGAAGCACTAAATTTTACCCAAACACAAGAGTGTAGCCACCTCTTGCTTTTGCTCTCTTAAAATGTGACACTGCCTACCCAAACTGAAACAGTGTCTGCACAGATTTTAGAACAGCATTTCTACTCCTCTCCTCTGCTGAAAGCCTTGCATCACTAGGAACAGGGTTTCTTTTTTCAGTGCTTTTAAATTCAAACAACTCACCAGGTTTAACAGCGTGGCCACGCAGCTGGGGCTGCAGCAGCATTTGCAGCATTGCTGGGTTATTAAAACTTTTCATGATCTGCACTGGATTGGGCTCTGGCAGCAAGCCTTTCCTATTGTTCCTCATCTCCAGGGAAGACAGAGACAAAAATGGCAGAAGCAGGAGAAAACAAAGAATACACGTAAATCCCTCCAGCCTGGGTGATGGCAACGCACACATTTCATGTGACACAGAAAGAAACATCTTCCCTTTTCCTGCTCTTTTCCTCTCCAATGAAACTCCTAATAAATTATTTCAGGAAAAGTTCAAGCATATTATTTCTCCTGAGACATTTCTTTTTTTTATTGCCTTAAACCAAGATGGAGTTATCAATAAAGGAGAGTAAGAAAGGCACTGCTGGCACGAACATCACCTACTGACTTAGAACAGACTACTCATCTCTTTTATAAAGATGAAGTGATGAGACTGTTCTGCCTCTACTTTTAAGACACCTCCATGTAACACTTATCACATCCAATTTTCCAAGAAATAATTTGATAAGACATGTGGGTGTAAAAAGCTTTCTTCTATATCGAGCATGAAATTAAACTATTTCTTCTCCTACCTTGAAATTTATCTCAAAACTGACAAATTCTTGCCTCTCTGTATTAAACCAAGTTTTAGCTTGTCAAATTACTCTGCTTCCAGTTAGTTTTGTTTTGAACTGGAATGATTCCTCTTAGAGAAAATGAGATTTACTAAAATCCCAGAGCTGTGCAGGTGTAACTCTGTGATATCTCATGGCCACATTTTATCCTTCTTCCTGGGATTGCATGGCCACGCTTTGCCCAGGGAGGAGCCCCAGCTGGGCTGACTGTGTATGGAATGGGTTGGGTTGGGAGGCACCTTACAGCCCATCTCCTGCCATGTGCAGGGACACCTTCCACCAGCCCAGGCTGCCCCAAAAGGGTGATGCTTCCAAAGGCTTGGAAAGGCTTCCTTTCCCCAAAGCAAAGCAGCTGAACCCCAGTGCCCACCCCACCCCCAGAAGAGGCTGGCAGGTGTCTCACCATCCTCTGTGCTGCTATCAGTGCTGCCAGGGTGCTCCTGCCTGGTGCTCCAGGGGCACAGAAGGACACCTGCACCCTCCTGCCGTTGATGGTGGTGCCATCCATGAGTGCCCGCACCTCCTCGGCCTGCTCGGCGCTCTCGTACTCCACCACGCCAAAGTCCCCCGTGCCACCATCCTCCTCCTGGGCAAGCTGCAACGACAGGCACAGCCCCTGGGCAACCTCAGCCCCTCCAAAACCTCGCCCAGGGCACTGCCCAGCCCTCCTCAAACTCCTACTCGGATGCTGAATTTCACGTCTTCATCATCCACGCTTATCTCCTTCAACTCCCCAGTCTAATCTCATGGAGAAGCTCAGCTATGAAATGGATTTCACACACACACAACAAAGAAGGAATGAAAAGCAAACTGTAAATACAGGTGGGATGCTACACCAGTTTTCATCTTGCAGGATAGGAATTATAAACTCATTACTCTTCAGTTTTCAAGCCTGCAGTAATTAAAATGTCATTCCTCAGGCTCCATGGCAGTTGCTGAAACACACAACAATGCAAATTCCACCCATCTCTGGTGCCTTTTAGGAGAACATGAAGTCTGTGGTCGTGCTCAATGCCAAGAGAAGATGCCAGACTGATCAATCAAGCAGACTGGAAACAGGCTCATGTGTCACACAGTGCTCTGGCCTTTGTTTGCAGAGTTTAGAGCAGAATGAGCAGATTTAAATCCAACAAAAAGAGGGTGAGAAGGGAGGGATGAAGCTTAGGCAAAAACCTCCAGTCCCCAAATGAACAGGAACGATACCCTGACACCAGCTCTGATGGGGAAGAGAGGAAATCTCCTCTGGATTTCACTGGAAAAAAACAATCTCATCCCAACTCTGAGGTGCCACAAACTTACACTAACAACTGAAATATGAATTTCAAAGATTTCACAGAAGAAGAGGGTGGTCAGATCTTTAGAGGCACTGTTAGAGCCTGGCCTGTGGGCAGAGCTCTGGAGAACAGACAGACTGATATACAGATACACACAGAGATGCTCTATGTGTGTGTGTGTCTGTATTTTATATTTTATTTTGATTATCAATTTAAGTGCTCTGGTAAAGATCTGAGGTACTTGTGAAAAGAAACTTTGAAATATATAGATTTTACTTTCAGTTAAACTGGAATACAGTTAAAAACTCCCTTACCACGTCAAAGTGCAGCCAGCAATACCCTTGCAAAGAATCCAGGAGCCTTTAAACTTCCCAAGCAAACAGGACTGAAGGAAACCCTCTGTCCCTACCCAGATAACAGCAACAATTAAAAGGTTTTCTGGTCTATTTTGTTGAAGCAAAGGACCAAACACCTTCCTCTAAGTCCCAGGAAAAGCCATTTTCCCTAATATCCCTGTGTCAGTATCTGGCTGCAGCTCTTCCTGACAGAGCATCCCTGCAGTCAAGAGAGGAGAAATCAAGCTCCTTGCTTTTTCCACACTTTCTTGTGCCTTCCTCCTCCTCCTTCTTGCTTTGTCCTTAATTTTTGGGCCATCTCATTCATAAACTCATCATTAATTAGTGCTGTTGTGATGAGAATTGATCCATCCTCTCCCCTTCAGCATCTATCAAACCTGAACTATTGTTCACCTCCCTCCTCCCTCCTGTATTGTACAGAAACATGTATTTAGTGCTATTTACTGACCTAATGCAGACACAAACTGAGTCTCCTCTCCTACTCCAGCTGTGCCCCAAGTATTACTATGATTTAAGAAGGTAAAAGCCAATTTGTAGGTGCCTCTAACTACACAGCAGACTCCTGTTGGTGAAACCCACCTTTACCAAAGAAGCCTGTTATTCTTTGAAGGTCAGAATTTTTAAAAGGATGTTGCAAATTTGTTGGGGGAGCTGAAAACAGCCTTTGGATTATCTGACAGCTGGAAAAAAAGCCCAGAATAAAAGACTTAAAGAGATCAATCTGTTTAGCTAATTAAAGATTGAGCAAGAGACTTGATTGCAGCATTTAATACCTTCTTACAGGAAGAAAATAACAGGGGGTAAAAGCTCCTCCATTTAGTTATCAATGAGGTGAAGCTGAAGCCAGATACACCCAGGTGAGAAAAGAGACACCAGTTCAAAACAGCAGCTTCTGGAAAGAGTTTCCTGCAATTTATTGATCTCCTGGTAGGTTCGGATCAAGCAAGTCTAAGGATTTACTGTGGCCAACTCCAAATTCCTGGGGCTTGAACAGAGCACTAAGGAGGATGTGGTGGCCTGCAGGTGGTCAGGCCAGACAGCCTGCTGGACCTTCTGCTCTCAGACTGGGAATCTCTGGGTGCTTATCCCTTCAATTAATTCCTGAGCAGCCTCCCAATCCCTGAGCAGCCTTCCAAGAGACTTAAGGGGGAAAAACCAACACAAAAACAACCCAGCACTGGAAATCATAGCTGTGTGACTACAAGGAAAGCTTTCCTTCCACTGCCTGTTTCTGGCACTCTGTCTGCACCACACCATTTATTTGTGGTCTGGGAGCTCAAAGCCACGAGGATAAGAAGGAAATCTTTACTCTACAAAGGCCACTAAGGCTCTGCTTGCAAACTTTCCCAAAGATCTATCACCTCCCTCTCTGGCAAGTCCAGCACTATGAGATCCCAAGTCTGCATCTTCCTCAGTTAGGGAAAAAACAGGTTAAATATTTGCAGAGGTTTCCTAATGCATTAATTAAACCCATATATATGTATTTCATCATGTAACCTGTTGCCCTTCTGGTATTCACACACTCTGGCTTTCTTTACTGAACAATAAAACCAGCAGCAATGTTGACTTTAAAAGCTCTCAAAAATAAAATTATTTCCAATAAATTCCATGAGGAGGGGATGTCTTACTAACATTTTACTGGCACTTCATGGGAACAGCATCCTGCAGAATTCCCAGACACCAAAGACCCTGCAAACCCAGCAAAGCACTTGTATCACATCTCACACTGCAGTGCATTTGCACAACTATTCACCAGTTACACAAAAAACAGGAGCCAAAGACAGCAAGAGTGAAACCCTGATCTTTCAAGAGACAGGAATGCAGCCTACCTGGCAGAACACGGGTTTGTACTTCAGGGAGAAAGCTTCCATCAGCTCTTTAGCATCAGCACAGTCCTTCTGCAATTTATCTACACAAAGGCACTTGGAGTGAATAAGGTTGGTGGTGAGCTGGTTCACATCCATCCACTGTGCAAACAGAGTGCTCTCCTCTAACTGCTTGCCCAGCAGCTCCAGCCTGGCCTTTGCAGCAGAGTCCTTCTTCATGTACTCCACAAAGCCATAGCCCTTGGAGTGGCCCGTGGCCTCGCTGTACACCAGGAAACACCTCTCTACGTTGCCATAGGCACGCACCAGTTCCTCAAACTCTTCCAAGGTGAGGGACACGGGCAGGTTGGTGATGCAGAGCAGGGCGTCGGTGGGCTGGAGCTGCACGGAGATCTCCCTGCCCCGCAGGCAGTGCTGGTGGAATGTGCGGATGGCGCTCTGCGCCTGCTCCCCGTTCAGCAGGGTAACGAACGCTGCAAGAGGCCAGGGCAGGTGAGACCCCACAGCCTCACAGGGCTCCTGCACCTCTCCCTCCCCCTGCAGACCCCACAAGAGTTTCACATTTACCCCCAAGATGCAGTAAATAAACATGTATTACAGCGTATCTGGCTAAAAACTGGAATCATCAACTGAACGTCACAGGTAATTAACTCAGAAAGTGGCTACAGAAACACAATGTCATTACTTGTAACCCAACCAAATCTGATACTTGGGAAACTAAATTAAATATTCTACTATTAGGCTATTATTTATTAGTCTACTATTAGACTATTATTTGCTCTAATTTACTAAATCAAATATTCTACTGAAGTTAACACATTACAGATTCTACTGAGCATCTTTGCTGACAACATCCTCAAGTTCTCACTCTGGGGTTAATAAATCCTTTTTGGGTTTTTAGCCCATAAAACCATTTCACACAGTCACAGACTGGATGAGGTTTGCAGGGACCTCCTGAGGTTGTCTTGTCCAACCCCTTCCTCACACAGGATCACCCACCAAAGGACCATGTCCAGGCAGACCCTCAGTATCTCAAAGGATGGAGATTCCACCTCCTCTCTGGGTACCTGGAGCAGGGCTTGGTGACCCTCACAGGGAATAAGTGTTTCCTGATGTGAGTAAATTGCAATGTATCCCCTCAGGCACATGTGGTTTGTCCGAAGAGAGACCTCAGGCACAGTTTTCCAAAGGAATTCAGACAGCTGAGGGCAGTTTTGCCCCAAAGAGGCCCTCCCTAACGGAGCCCAGAGTGGACCAACCCACTTCTGGCCAACATCAGTAATTTGCAACTTCCCCCTGGCTTCAAACTGAGCCACCAAAGCAGGCCCTGGGGGACAGACAGACCAGCTGTGTGACAGCAGAGAGGCTGAGGACTTCATGCACTGCAGAGGATGTTGCCCACAGAATTCAAGCACATATCACTGGAAGTTTTGAAGTTCTTACCTGTCCTTTTATTTCTGTCCACATAACAATACTTGATTTCATAATCTTTAAACAAGTCGTGAATTTCCTGCAAGAGAAAAGTACAAGTGACATGAGATAAATAAGTCACCAGACAACTAAGTGTATAAATTCATCTGAATTTCAAACAAAACCAAAAGCTTTCCCCATAAACAGAAAATTTCACCATAGAAACACTGTCAAATATTTGTTTTTAGAAGGGCTGGTTGTACGACTGCAGCAATGTTTTTATCTCACATAAAAAACTGGCTTACCGAATCTGACTAATTTACTTTTCACTCTGTGAGGTCACATAAACACAAAAGGGGGCCCAGTCAACTGTCTTTTGCTAAAGACAAATAACATCACAGTTCATTAAATAGCAAAACCCCCTCAGTTTCTCTGAAGTGCAACTGGCATAGCTAAAATACCACACAGACAAGAAATACCGGCAGCATCACATCACACATTCACCCCGGGCTGGCAACGCTGGCCCCAAAGGCACCCGCTGCTTCAGCTCCCTGCAACTGCTCAAGTTCACTTGAACAGATTTTCACTCTTTTAATAATGGATATTCTTTCACCCAGCAGATAACTGTGCCCAGAATACCCCCTGGAAAGTATCCTCTATCAATTACTGTGCAGATGCTCAATGGAGAATGGATCTCCAGAGTGTTATTTGCTCCCCCTAATTAATGGGGAGAGAGGAGTGGAAGGGATGGGTAAAGCTAGTGTAGGAGGTGTGTAGCTTGCTACAGCTATTCCCAACAAAACCAAGGTGCACATGCCCCTCAAACCCACAAATGGTTGTCACTTCAGTGGTGAGAAAGCACACAAGAACATTCATCACCCACAAGGACAAGCCATGAGCAGTAACCTGGAGATACAGATCATTTCAGTGGGATAAATCCCATACACAACAGCAAAAGACCATTTGAGCAAGCAAGATAATCCAGCAGCTTTGTCTGAAAGTTTAATTGCAGCCAATTTCCAGCAGCCAGGTTGGTAATTCAATACCTGGAGGAGCCTACAGGTTAATTGGGTTCCTGGTGAGGGGTATCAGGTGCACACCTTTTAGTCCAGCCAGCAGCAATCTCTGGTTTCAGTAGTTAACAGCTGTCAAAGACTGCATCAATAAAACATGGCAGCTCCTCTCCAGCCACCACACCTCCCCCAGTCAGGTGTGAGGAGGAGGTGCTCTCTGAAAAGCAAAATAGGCCACACATTCAAGCCAGGTAGGGCACTTGACTGGGGACATCTCTGAGGAGAGTTAGGTGGTTCATTCTCAGCCAGGAGAGACTAAGAAGACACTTTCTGCAGTTTTGTGCAGCTCTGCTGGACTGTGGCACTGAAGACTCCAAAAAACTTATTACTGTCCTGCTTTGAGAAAGAGGGGCATATCTGCCTTTTTTATGTCCTGTATCACTTTACCAGAGTAACACTGATATTTTTATGATGACTAGGTAGCAGGAAATACTATTTCCAACAGCTCTGAACACTGTTTCCAAAGTCATCTGTGAATCAGATGATTCCATGTGATTTCCCCGTAACTGCCTGAAACTTTGACAGGAAAAACAGCCTGCATCAAACATTTTTTTGGGGATAATGATGAGAACATAAGGAAGATTTAAAATGCAAGCCTAATTTAAGCACACACATTTCAGTAAGGATTTGAACACCATTTTCCACAGGTTTGTGCAAGGGGTCTCCCAGGAAGGTGCTGGTTCCTGTGCTCCCGTGGGCCCTTGGCAGGGCTGAGGCCTCCACGTGTGGACCTGGCTTTGTGCAGTGCCTCAGTGAAAGCATTTTTCACATAAACACTGGTGGTGACAATTTACAGAAGTAAAACACACCGTTGCCAACTCTTAGGCAAACGTGTCCTCCTTAAATTAAACAGATGTAAATATCTGCATGTGTGAGACTGAGGGTCTGCTATCACTGAGGCAGCTTTTGAACTCGGGCACTTCTGTAAACTTCAGCTCCAGCATCTCCCAGCACTCAGGTCTGGTGGAACAGAACACTGGGATGTTGGTCACAGCTACTCCCCACAGCCCACAGACCAGTCCAGGAAAGGAACAGGAACACTTCACCCTGTTCTGGTCCAGGTTCAGCACCCAACACAGCTGATCCCTCTGATCCAAACTGGGGCCAGGAGGGGATGTTTACTCTGGGAGGAGGAAAGGGTCATCCAAGTCAGGTATATCCTCTGGTGTGACCCTACTAACCTGCAGGGAATGTAAGCACAGGGCTGTTTCCCTGAGAACAGCACAAACACACAGCTGTGGATCCCTGTCCCCGAGCTCCTCCAGCTCTGCACCCCAGGGACAACAGGGAGCACTTGCCACGCCTGAACTCCCAAGGTTTAGTAAAGCACGAGTAGCAAACCCAGTGCTGGTACCACATGTGAGCAGTGGCCCCACCCCAGGGCCACCACCTTGGCCTCACTCACAACATCCACATCCAAACCCTCTCTTTGCAGAACTTCTCCTCCTAAAGGACTTTTGCCTCTTCAGTAAATAAATGAACCTACTCCTCTGCAAAAAGTGCCTGATAACTACCACACTCATCCTCATTTCACTGCAGCCTAATAAGCCTAATCAAAACAGCAACATCTACCAACATGCTGGAGGCCCAGCTGCCCTGGGCATCACACATTGGACATAAACATTATATATATTAATCTGACAGTAAAAACCTTAAGCTGTCTGGCAGACATACTGCAGTCATGGATCCTGTGGAGTTTCATCCAACAAGGTTGGATGGGACTTGGAGCAATCTGGGCTGGTGGAAGGTGTCCCTGCCCATGGCAGGGGTGGGATGAGATGAGCTTCGAGGTCCCTTCCAACCCAAACCATTCTGGGATCCTGTGACCTTGGAGCAGAAATACAACCAATAATGCTCAGCTACAACACAGTCCCTTAAACCTCCACAGTAATGTTATCACCAGTAAAATTTAAAATCCTAACTAGCATATAATCAGTTCCTACATTAAATTTAGCAGAAAAAGCAAACCCAAATATGTTAAAGAGAGTTGAAGAGAAATGACTAGCAAATACAAGATGGATACACTTTAAAAAATGAATTATTTACTCCTATAAACGTGGTCTTAAAATACTTCAGTTCTTGGCCTGTCCTGTCTTGTCTTGGATAGAAAAACTTGCAATGAGAGTTTTCAG
>JAWWMO010000005.1:1604160-1618191 GCA_035047845.1 Dendrocincla fuliginosa
CAGACACAGCTCCTGCATTCCCAGCTCCAGACACAGCTCCTGCATTCCCAGCTCCAGACACAGCTCCTGCATTCCCAGCTCCAGACACAGCTCCTGCATTCCCAGCTCCAGACACAGCTCCTGCATTCCCAAATCCAGACACAGCTCCTGCATTCCCAGCTCCCCCCACCTTGGAGCCTTCCCTGCACCCTGCTCTCTGCTCACCACCAGGGGAGGACCTGAATGTGAAGCTGCCATAGAGATGGTGCTAAATCCCTACAATTCCAAAGCGTAGGAGGGATTATAAATCCCAGGAGAAACTAAAGGGAAATGGTACCTCTTCGGGTGGTTGTGACAAGGCTCCTGTGAGGGGGGATGTGCAGCAGCCCGAGGCTGGGCTGAGGGAAGAGGGAATTTCTCCCTCTCCCATTTCTGACACCCAAGTTCTCCCCCTTAAGGACTGAGAGGGCACAGCCACACCAAGTCCCCTCTCACCCCTTGGGGACACAAAGTGACCATCCCACCCCTAAAGCACATGCTGCAACATTTGCACCTGTGTGACAAGAGACACCTTTGACTTGCTACTGTTCAAAATCCCCTTTTCTGCTTCATTTTATCCCTGAATGCAGGACCAGAAAGGTTCAAAGCTGCTGAAAGCACAGCTGGGCTCTACAAAGCAGAGCTCTGGCAAGCCCTCACCCCTGGAAACCCAGCCCTGTTTACTGCACTGGGGTCTGTTTGCTTTTCAAGAGGGACAGTGGAGATGCAATCCAATTTGTAGGGATATAAACACAGGTTCTGAAACCTGCATTTGATTTATTGTTCACAAAAGGCATTTCATGGAGAAGGGACAGGGAAAGATGACAGGAAGCAGCACAGACATATTTAACTGTATGTGACAAGGCATCAAGCTCTGAAGTTCCTGCTCTGCCCCAACACACATATAAATGTAAATGTAAATATTTGAGCTTCATTTTTAAGCATTAAATCCTTCTGGCTCACTGATGCCAACGGTATTAAACAACTTCTTGCATAAATCTCCTATTTCCAGCCTCCAAAAAAAGCAGTAAGACACACATGAAATGAAAACGAGAGGTAAGTGTCAGCTGCAGACACACTGATGGTGGGATTTAAACCCTCCCAGCAGCCTCTAATGGCAGAATCCCTGTTAACTCCACAGATTCCTCCCCACCCCTCTGGATTTTCAACTCAGGCCTCTTTGGGGATTAGAGCTGCATGTGACTGGAAGCTTCAGAGGTCATATTTACCCAGGAATCACACTCTCATCTGCCAAACTTTGTTTAACCGCTCTTTAATCATGTTCTAATAACCCACAAGAGCTTTAAGTTCTTAAAGCCAAGTAAACCATCCCTTGGTTAGATAAAAATCAGAATTTTGATTAATTGCACTTCTCTACTTACAAAAGTGCTTATTTCCCCCAAGTAAATTCCTCTGTGAGAAGCACCACGAGGGGCTGGCTGATAAAGCTCCTGCCAAAACACACAGGCAGCTGTCCTGTGCTGGGAAATCCCACCAGGAGCAGAGGAATCTCTGGGAAGAGTAGAGGAGGCATCTCCCATACTCTGCTGCCTTTGGGGTCTGTGTTTACCAGTGGAACTTTAGAAGTTTCCTTTGTACTGGGGGGCTCTTGGATGGGGGGTGTGCAAGGAAAGTCTTGGAAGAACCTCCATGTAAAAATCAAAATTAACTTCTGTTCCTGAAATGGATAGGAAAGTTTGGTCCTCCTTTCTACATCCCAAACCTCGGCCTCAGGGCCAGGAGGGAGCTGGAACAGACCCAGCCTGGTCCTCCAGGAAAAGGTAATGTCATGGAACCATGGGGTACCCTGAGCTGGAAGGGACCCACAAGGACCATCCAGTCCAGCTCTGGGCCAAATTACCTTGCCCACATCTGGCTGTGATGGCCCTTCAGCTGTACGTGGGGTTTGATCCCAAAGGCACCCCTGGCTGTTCCCAGCCTGGTCTGTTTTCTGCAGTCCTGGAGGGGCAGCTGAAGGTTCACAGGCTTTGCCCCAACACCTTCTTCCTCCTGAAAGCCCCTGTCCAGTATCCCTACTGCATTTAAACAGCCCAGGCAGAAGCTCCCCAATTTCTGGAACATGGACAGTTCTTTAATTAACCCCATTTGTGGCCTGACCTCTCTTTGCCCTTGGATCAGCTTTCACTTCTTATTCCTCTCCAAACATCACCCTGGTATTTACAACTTCAGAAGGGTAAGTGTGAGGAATTTCAGGAAATTCAGAGATTAACACTCCTGAGGGAGAAGCATTTGACTGCAACCAGACAGGGAGCATATCCCAGACTGCCTGAGGAAAGCAATCCCTCCTCTCTTCCCAGTTCCTTGTCTTGCCCACCTGGTATCTCATCTCATGTCCATCCAGGAGCATGTTCTCACCAACCAATCCTTTTATTCTATATGCTGTGTTTATTCTGCATATTATATATATATATCAATAAAGCTACAGAATTTATACATTCCTACAGGATGGATTTTCCACAGTATTCCACTATTGCCCCTGGATGGGTTTTCCACAGTATTTCACTATTGCCCCTGGATGGATTTTCCACAGTATTCCACTATTGCCCCTGGATGGGTTTTCCACAATATTTCACCATTGCCATGAAGCACAAGGTCAGATCCCATTTCACCAAACCCCCTTTCAAACCAGGTTTGCTTTCCAGTTCCTGGGCACACAGGAGTGCCCCAGCTTTGCTCTCTCCTACCCCAATCAACCCTTGACAACTGGCACTCCTTGCCTGCCAACCCCCAGGCCCCACTGACCTGGAGGAATGGACCGTGTGGCTGATGGTGACGACGTAACCAGCCCCTCCAACATCCAGGTAGGGCCCAGTAAAGGTAATTAGTCCTGGGTTAGCCACTGCATGCAGGTACCTAAGGGGAGCCAAAAGAAAGCTTCATCATCAGTGAAAAATGGTTTCTGTGACTTTAAGGCAATATCTTTTATTTTGCCAAAACATACAGACACTGAGTTCTTCAGGCTGTGAACAATGTGCCACCACATTAATGTTTCTTTATAGCAAAGAAGTATTTAACTTCAATTAGTACCTAAACCAGACCAAATGGTTCCTCAGTACATCCAACTGCATTTAAAAAAGCTCCATTTCCTTCTGCACAGAATACATTTAATGCAATTTTAGACATTTTTCCCCAGAACAACATGTGACTTAGTGCCAGCAGAGTCTCAAACTCTCAAATTATTATTATTATTATTACATTGGAGACTGAGGAGAAATGACAGAATTGATGCAAGAAAATGCAGAAATATGTCAGACAGTGATTACAAATTATAATCACTTTTAAAACTCCTTGGCAGCATAAAATAAGCCACAATCCTGACAAATATCTTCCTCCTGTCACAAGAAAGTTTATAAAACTGTAGGGTATGAAAAAGTGATTACTTTGCTTTTCTCTACCCCAGTGCACCAACCCACGAGCAGCTTAACCCACTTCTCCTTTATTCCCAGTTTTTCACTCATATCTTCTTTCCAAAACACTACAAATTTGGCTTTATATAAAACCCAAGACACCATTTCATGCTGTGGATGGAGCTTTTTCAAACCATGCCCTGAGAAAGCAAAAGGAAAACAATCCAATCTGAACCAAACACCGAACCAATAATGCAAAAACCATGGGAGCTTTTAAAATGGAGACAAGGGAGTGCAAGGCAAATAACCTGAAGGTAAAGCTCCTCAGGGCATGATTCCTGCAGGGCAAAGATGGGCCAGGATTGCTGCCAGAGGGCTGGGCCCTGCTGCTGGCTGGTGTTTGCCCAGGGTCACAGCGTGGCACCACCTGGGCAGCTCCTTCCCACGAACCCCACGTGTTGGGAGGCTCTCCAAGCCCTCTCCCATCCCACTGCACCCAGCTATTTGCCCCAAATCAGCTGCTGGGGCATGATTAACACTCAGAGCCGAGCCAGCAAACCCCTCCTTTAAAGCAGCGAGGAAACCGCCGTAAACAAACAAAAAGCCTCAACTATTAACAACCAAAAACGGCCCAAGGAGCCAAAAACACTCCCGAATCCCCTAATCCCTGGAGGGGATGCTCATTTGCTGAATATTTATGTCCCCATCTGCCATGGCTGGGACCTGCCACACAAACACCCCCCCCCAAAATGAGAAGGGCTGAAACCACAACCAATAAACACCCTTCGACGCCACGGAAACATTTCCAGTTCAACCATGACAAAAAAACCCCCTCGGGCTACGAAACCACCCCCAAATATTTTCGTTACAGCTTGGCTAAAGGGACCCTAAAACCTCACCATTGTCTCCTGGTGGGATCAAAGGCTTTGTCCATGAGGGAGCCGGGGTAGATGCGGAGCACCCCGTTGGGGGTTGCTATGTAACGGCGCACAATGTAGCTGTTGAGCCCGCTCATCTCCATCTGTGTCATCCATTCATCCGTGCCGTGACTCGTCGCCATCACCTCGTTCCTCACAGAGAACTGCAAGCAAACAAAGGCAGGGTTTGCCAGGGCTCCTCCAGGGCTCTGGGGAAGGATAATGAGCTGCTGGCGGGGCTTCCCCAGCAGCCAAAACCCCATTACTCGGGTCGAGTCTTCTCACAGCGCACACGGGGTGATGGTGGTGCTGTCTCCGTGGCTTGGAGAGCTTGTTTTCACTCCAAGGAAATAGAAATAGTGTTCTGCTTGCACAGAAAAGAGGAACTAAGAACAAGGAGGTGTTTCTGTGAAGAACTTACTGTGGGTTTAGTTACTCTGCTGTTTGTTTTGAGAGCTGCTTATGAAATATCCCCCCTGTCCTGGGAGGTGAAGCCTCGCCTTCCTCTCTGCTTGTGGATGAGATGTTGGGAATAAACTTCTCTCTGTGAGGGTGGGGAGGCCCTGGCACCAACCCGTGCTTCCCCCCACTGCCAGAGGGCAGGGTGAGATGGGATAGTGGGAAGGAAGTGGTGGCTGGGAGGGTGGGCAGGCCCTGGCACAGGGTGGGCAGAGAAGCTGTGGCTGCCCCTGGATCCCTGGGAGTGTCCAAGGCCAGGTTGGAGCACCCTGGGACAGCGGGAGGTGTCCCTGCCCATGGCAGGGGTGGCACTGGATGGGCTCTGAGGTCCCTCCCAACCCAAACCAGTGTGGGAGTGTGGGATCACAGAGAGGTGTGCCCGGGGGAGGCCGAGGCCGTACCTTGAGGCCGGGGTTGGCGATGAGCCGCGTGTTGTCGCTCAGGTAGGCCGTGTAGTGCTCCACCATGCGCTTCGTCTCGGGCTGGCTCAGGTGCTCGTAGGGCGAGGAGAAGCTGCCTGCAGAGAGCATCACTGTGGGGCTTTCTGAAAACACCAAACAGGAGCCACGTCAGCAGGAGGACCTGCACGTCCTGCACAGCGAGGACACGGCCCCAGGGAAGGGGATCTGACTGGTGTCCCAGCTGAGGATGTGTGCAATGAGTTCCACCTCCACACTGCCCACTCCTCCACTCTCAGGGCACTGTGGACTGTGAGGGAGGGCAGGAAAGGTGAAGGTCTCCACCCAAACCAGAGCACTTCCCAGCACAGCTGTGTCCCCAGTCACTGATGCTGCACATGAAGTAGCTTTTCCTGATTCAAAGCACAGGAGTCACAATGTTGGCCCACTGACTGTGCTTTCTGGGTGCTGTTTGGGACTTCAGTGCCCTTGTTCTCAAAGTCTGAACAACTCCTGAATTACTGCTTTTCAAAAGATTACAGAAGCTGTTTTTCCCTGAATAAAAGACTTTGTGCTAAAGAAGAAGAAATGAATTCTCTGTGTTGAGGTTACACGTGGCAGAGGAAAACAGAAAGGAGCATTTTCAGTTCCAGATGATGAACAAGTGGAGAATTACAAGTGCAAGAAGAGGCAGCTCCCCATGGAGCGGTTTTTAGAACAGACTAGAAGGCAAACTTTCAGTGTGCAAAACCTACAAAAGCAGGCAGCTGCTTCTGTTTAAAAAGAGGAATGAGCACGGCAAGGCAGGGCTGAAGGTTGAGAAGAAGGTCTTTTCTGAGTGTCTGACCCACAGAGCCCACATTCCCCACGAGGAACGGTCTCCAAGAGGCCAGGCTGCAGCACAGGCTGGGAAGTGTGGTGCTTTGGGTCACATTCCTCTGAGACACATCCCCCCAGAGCCAGCAGCCACGTGGGCTGCCCTCAGCACTTCAGCTCCTGCTCTGCTCCTCCATCTGCTCCCCAGACCCCAGATCCTGAGGCCATTGCATCCTGCTTTGCGTGAAGGTTTTCCACCCGACAGCTCAGGGCTGTGTTTTTTGGACATTTTCCATTTGTATCTTTCTGGCTAGAAGATAATCAAGACGAGGCACCACATTAAAGAATGAAAGATCCCTGCATTTTAAACAACTGGCAAAGCAATTTTCATAGGTTTGTCAAGCCCCTCCATAACTCCTCCAGTCTAATCCCAGTTATATTGCAGGGACACAAACAGCTAAGGGAAGTCTCACAACTGTGCCACTAATCCACCAGGAGACCTTCAAACCCTGCCACAAACAAAAGCACTTCACTCAGAATCTCTCATAACACAGCACAGATTTGAGCAAACCTCCCATGATTAATACCTAAATATTAAAACTTTGCAACTTAGGATGTTTCTGTAAAACCCTCTCTGTG
The DNA here is from genome assembly GCA_035047845.1 of Dendrocincla fuliginosa. Classification (NCBI taxonomy): domain Eukaryota; kingdom Metazoa; phylum Chordata; class Aves; order Passeriformes; family Dendrocolaptidae; genus Dendrocincla; species Dendrocincla fuliginosa. The sequence goes on from JAWWMO010000005.1 coordinate 1,610,776, forward strand.
TTCTTAAGACATACCCTGGGGTTTTTAAGCTCTCCATCCTTCCCAGACACCAGAACTGCCATGGAGACCCTCCCTGTTTCCAGCACTGAGATGACTCAGGTAGAGCAACAGCAGGAACGTGTCAGTAACCTGAGAATTCTGAAGCAGGTAAGGAGGGTCTGGAACCCATCACCCCACTGACATTCTCATTTCCCTCAGCAGGCTTAACTTCCAATTTGGATGGGAATGCTCCTGGCAGTGAAAATCTTCAACAAATCCAAAGTCCAAAGAATGTCAGTCCTGCACAAAAGGCCAGGACTTCATCCTATTTATGTGACTTGTCAATAAGGTGTTTCAGGACCAGAAGAGCACTTAGTTTAAGGGTGGTGAGCCATCTCTCCCTCTCCCCACTCCACCTTCTGGGAACTCTGAGCAAAACTCACAGTGCATTTCTCTCATCCTCTGATGAATCAGCCCCACCCCAGGCAAAGTGCTCAGCACTGAGCAGGTACCTCTGACCAAGGGAAGAGCTACAATTGGAAAATCAGCCTTGGAAACAAAGAGGAGAGTATTTCCAGTGTTTTGTGAGAAGAGCTTTACCTTCTGCTGCCACAGTCTACGGAAACATGCATGTGTGACAGCATAAGAAACGGCCTCAAGATGTGCCAGGGGAGGGGCAGGTGGGACAGCAGGAGGAATTTCTTCGTGGAAAGGGTTGTTAAACATTGGAAGTGGCTGCCCTGGGAGGGTTGGAATGCCCAGCCCTGGAGGTGCCCAAGGCAGGACTGGCCGTGGCACTCAGAGCTCTGGGCTGGGGGACAGGGTGGGCATCGGGCACAGGGTGGGCTCCCTGGGCTGGGAGGTGTCTCCCTCAGTGACCCTGGGACTCTGAGGTGGCCAGGCCCAGCTGCAGAGCCTCACCTAGGGTGGCCAGCTGCTTGAAGTGCAGGCAGGCATTGGGCTGGCCCAGCAGGTCGAGGCGGTGATAGAGCAGTTTGCTGCTGGGCACCGTGTTGAGGTTCTTCAGCTGCTTCACAGGGATCTCTGGCTGGATCACCACCACACACAGGATAAAGGACGTGTCCTGCACCTGCAAAACACGAGCAAGTCCTCAAAACAGGAACAAGATGTGAAGGATTTACAGACCTTGTGGGTATTGGTGCCCTGAAGTTGCACAAAACCCACTTTTCCAGAGTTAACACACAAAATCAAAATACCATCATCTTTTTCTTCAGAAAACTAAATGAGACCCTCCTTTTGTTGCTCAATGAATTTATGGATATCTTTTGAAGTGCCAGGAGCAGAGGAGAGATTCCCAGTGCATAAACACACACTGGTATTCCCTTTATGGAGAGCACACACAGATGATCTCTCAAAAGCAGGATTTTTATCATTTCCACTCCTAAGCGTGTGCTGCATGTGCCACATGTTTTACTGGTTTGTGTCTGTTCAGGATCCTGTAAAAACCAGACTAGCACAGCCTGGAGTGTCCCAGCTGCTCTGCAAAGGGTGTTTGATATTAAATGCAGCATTACAATATTAGAAAATGAGCTCCAGACACCCTCCTGTGTGAATTTGTGTTAAACAATGACAGATTTAATCTCTTAAAACTGCTCAGCCTAATCTTTCAGGTCGGATTTAACTTAATGCTGTGAAATGATCCACAAGTACCCTCTTGAGTTAGTTGGCACAAAGAAACAGCCAATTATTTCTGGCATCAGTGAAATTCACCTGGATTATATTTAACCTTAGGATTCCATTTGAATCCCTGGGTCGAGATTAGTGCTCAGATATGTCCCAAGCTGAAGAAAGGCAGGCTAGGAGCTCTCCTAAAGCTCTTACAATTGGTGGCAGAGCCATGAACTTGCTCTGTGCCATCCCAGGCTTTATTCCTTACCATTTTCCAGGCATAGCTGACATTGTAGGCTTCTTTTCCAATCTCTCTCAGCTTGTTTACGTGCCAAGACAGTGAGGAGTTCACAGGGACTGTGATGATCTGGCTGCCCAGGGGAATGCTGCAGTGGCAGATAAAACATCCAGCATTTTAGTATCAAACACTCAGCAAAACTGCTACAACTTAAGCAAAACCCTTCTGTTCATTTATAAAAATATGCCAAGAATTGGAGGAATTAACTGTTATTTGTCTTTGGGGAAGGAGAGTGTGTGTGTGCTGAAAATGCACTTGTGCACCTCCACATTTAGAGCTCACACACACTCAGATTAGGCAGGGGATAAAATAAAACCCAGATCAAGCAGTGGAAAATCTTCCTGACACGGAAGAGAGAAATTAGAAGGAATATCCCCCAGACCAGCTGGGGAAATCACTGCCTACACCCCAAATGATAAATGAAGGAACTTGGAGGAAAAACCAAACCAGAACTATTGTAGAACATAAAAAATCCCATCCAAGCACCCAGATATTGTAGGAAAAGCGACTCTGCCTCACATTGTCTTCCAGTTCCTCTAGCAATACTTCTGGGCACTGCTGGGCCTGGCATGGCAGCCTCACCTGAGGATGTTCTGGCGCACCAGCTCGAATTTTGGGATGTTCTCATAGTGGATAATATCTGTGTGCAGAGGGGGCTCAGACAGCAGGTAGGGCCTGGTCAGGGAGGGGTGCATCAGGGTGTAGCCTGGAAAAGAAAGGTACAACCCCAGATGGTGAATGCAGGGAGACAACTGAGCCCAGCACGGAGATGTCTGGGGGAGAAGAACATGCAGTCACTACATCCAGGGTCTGATTCAACAGTCAGGGGCCAAGCAAAGTGACCATCACAGACACTGCAGATGAAACACAGCTCAGAGGACTCAGCAATAAATGAGCTTGGACAAGAGGAAATGAGCTGCACACAAATATACACCAGTTTTATCTATTTCCCTAAACAGAAAATTTGGATGTCACACATGTAAAAAATCTCCACAGGTGTTTCCACATCAAACTCCAGGGCACAAATTGCAGGTGTGAAACCACCTAAAGTCTCCAGCAACTCTCAGGCAAAGCTAACCAACAGCATACAAGTCCTGTTAATAAATACTATCATTTATTATTTATAGACTACTTGGAGACACGAGTTTCCTTCTGAATGAGCTCAGTAGGACTAGAAGGGATTATGTGAGGCAAAATGACCTTTATTATCAATGAGGAACGTGTAGGAACCCAAGGAGTCTTGGTAGTAGGTGACATCTTCCAAGATATAGGCCAGGTTAACATCCACTCCAACAATGCCCAGCAGCAGGTTCCCAAAGTAGCATGGTTTGCTGACAGTCATTATCAGGCCTGGCAAGGAGAGAAACATCATCAAACCATCAGCAACATTATCTGGTTAATTATTTTTAGAGCAAACAGAGCAGGAGCTTTACCATTTCCAAGAGTTACACAGTTCCATTGGATACAGCATTCCTTGCTGGAATAGGGACAGGGAAGCTCAGCAGGTTGTCTGTCATGTCTGGCTGTTGATAACCACTCTCCCCTAATTAGTTCATTTCTGTGTTTCTGATAGTGACCTAGAGTACATTTAATTCATTTATTAAAACACACACCACAATTAATGTTTGGGGAGGTTTGACAGTGGATTACAAGTGGATTCCTTACAGATAAGTTGCATTTGCATGAAAAGCCAAGATGGTATTTTGTTCCTTTAACACCATTTAAGGCAATTTAAAAAACGGGGAGGAGGAAGAAAGAGAATTTGTGCTTGCAAGGCAACAATAGGGATGAATGGTTGCTCATCTAATTGCATATTCAGAACATTAAACCTCCTCTAAACCCCAGTATCACCACTGGGAACCATCCCCAGAATCACACAGTGCTTTGGGATGTATCTCATGCCTGAGGTGAGGACTCTTTGCAATACCTTATTGCTCTCATTTTCTACACCACTGCTGTTTGGAAACTCAGCAAGTCTCCCCTCAACCCCACACAAAATTCATTTGCATGGATAAGCCTTTAAGCTGGAAACCTTTGCAAGACAAACCTTCTCTCTTGCACCATTTGTAATCCTTTGGTTGCTCAAATGTTCCATTATGCTTGGCTATGGCTTTGTGAGAGGGCACCAGTACAGCTGACTCATGCAGGTTGGGAAATGCAGGAAGGAGCAGGAGTTCTCACTCAGAAGATTTGCTCAGGAATAGTCTGAAGTCTGTTCTGGGACTCAACACAACCTAAACTCAGCAGCCCTTGAAAGCTCCTCAGCATAACCCCCAACTCCTCCTAAGTACAAGCCGAGACTTAAGGACATACAAAGTGCTGGATGAAGAAAAACAGAGTTTGCTCAATTGCGAAAGCCATCTAAAACCACTGATGCATTTCCAGACATCCCTGTGGTGTCACATCTCCTGCCAGAGCACTGGAGCAGTGCTGGAGAAGGCTCAGGTGAGCTGCCCAAGAACCTGCAGGGGTAAATAAACCCTACGACTCTGAGCCTGCACCAAGCTCCAGGAAGGGCACCACGTCCCACAGGGAAAGGGATGCCAATTCAGCAGGTGGGTGTTTGTCCAGCCAGGGCAGCTCTGCCAGCACTGTGGGGGCAGCCCAAGCCCTCTCCCTACCTCCTGAACCCCAAAAGGATCACCCTGCAGGGCAGGCTGACCCTCAGCATTAATGAAACTGTCTAATTTCTGCACTCCTACAGGTGTCACCCCACACCCCCAGCAGTCTCTGCCATTATCCACACCTTCAGGCTCTCCATTTCTGGAGGAGTGGTTGAACACACAGTGTTTGTCATCACCACATCCAATATTCAGGTATGGATGTTCCTTTTACCTTAAAATCAGATGCCATGGCAGCACCAGCCAGCTCAGGCTCCCTCTTCTGCCCACTGCTGGGGCAGAGCAAGAGGGCTGAAGCTCGAGGAAGGGCCAAGGATGGCCACTTTGGCACAGTGATTCATCATCTCTCCCTGTGCCATTTGCTAAGGTGGCTTCCATCCTGCTCTAACAGTGCCCAGCATTCCCCACTCCACAGCCTGGACATGGGGAAATGGATGGAACTGGTGGTGAAGAGCCACTGCTTGGGATGCAAAGACAGGAAACAGGGAACTCCAGCTGGAGGATGACTCCAAAGTCACATCCATGGCTCCACAGGACAGGGAAGCTCCAACAACAACAACTCTTTGTCTCTCCCACTGTGGGGATTTGTGCAACCCCTGGAGTTCACCTGTGAGACCTCCAGACAGGCACAGGGAGTGAAACACTGAACCTGCAAAGGTGCAGGGTGGATGAAATGCCAGGGGTCATTTCCATGTCACAAGCACAAAGAACTTGTCTCCACAAATTAAATTACAAATGTTGTGTACACAAACACACAAAACCAAATTTCACCCTGAGAATCCAAACTAAACCTCCCTATTCCACATCTCATTAACGCTCTTCCCACAACTACACCTTCTGCAGATGAAACAGTGGATTGGCTTGGGAGGCAAAAAAGCCTGGGAGAAAAACTTCAAAAGAGCCCCTCGCGAGGCTGCAGCATTTTTGGGATTGTGGCAGCACAGGGAATGCAGGGGCAGCACTCACCATCCCCCATTTCATCGGAGAAGGGCAGGCTGAACACGGCCTCGTCGATCATGCGGTTGGGCAGGTTGGTGTAGAACCTGCCCACTGTGGTCTCCAGGTTGCTCAGCTGGTTCAGGACCATCATGCTGCCCTTGGTCACGGGAAGGGCTGTCCTGTCTGGCACCCCGTATTTCACAGAGTTCTGCTCGGCCAGGTCCCGCAGGAAGGCCAGTTCCTTCAGCCCCGTGACCCCCTCTGAAACAGATAAAAGTAGATAAAAGCACCTTAGTTTCCATCAAGGCTTCTGTATCTTACTCCAAAACCTGTAAATGAAAACAAAATGATACACCCTGTAGAACTAAAAATACTAAATAATCACTATTAAAGTGACAAGGTGAAGTGCTCAAAGGCTGGTTTGAGGAGAAGTAATTAGCTGACACAAAATTAACCAAGATTGTCTCTCCCATGCTGTTGCACGGTGAAAAAATCTACCAGGCTGTTCCCATGCCCACTTTAAACAAAGATCTTCTGCCCCAGCCTTAAGTGGCCCATAAATCCAGAGGACAGCTCTTTGTTCTGCACCGGTGGCTCGCCCTCGGAGGGGCCAGGAGTGTATCACAACCCTCGGAGAGCCCAGGCTTTGTTCTGCAGCCCCAACACTGCAGTCTCACCTTTCACACAAGTGCCAGGCTCAATTCCTGCACACAATCAAAGGCTTTTGCACGCAGGAGTCACAAACGAGGATGTAAATTTACAATCACATCACACATTAGCTGAAGCTCCAGTTTCCTTGGTTGAGTCCATGTGCAGCTTGCACTGACACAACAAACAGCCTTGGTGCTGAAAATGCTTTGCTGGAAGAAGCACAGGATGCCAAACTACTGGGTTTGTGATTCTCATGTTTAACTTCACTCCTAAGTTGGGTCCCTGGTTATTAAAGCTTCTCAGATTACATTGTCTGTCACGTTTATGCTCCCTGGCTAAGGACTGAAACAGAAGTCACACATATTCCCATTTTGCTGCAGCAGGAACCACAGACAATGTCAGGAAGGTTTCCAGTTGCAATAATTATCAAATTTAACTCAGTCTGGTTGCCAAGAGACAATTCAGGCAGTGGTATTTTACATCCTGAGCAGCTGCACTGGGATATATAAGCATATAGTGGCACATAGTTATATATACATATACCAAAGTAGTAACATCTGGATGCAGCCTATGGATTGTAAGTGCCAAAATCCATAACAAACTGCTGCCAATAAGGCCTGGAATGACATTTGAATGAGCTTCATAAACAAGGACAGGGAATGATCATCCACTGGCAATCACAACCCTTTCTCACCATTCATCAGAGCATACGTAAGAATCATCACTGAGTTATTGAGGAAACTGTTCTCTTCGTTGATGACACGTAGAGTAGCTTTTTTATCATCTTCAGAGGAGTCTTTTGATGTAATCCCAGCCGAGAGATAAATGATGACCATATCAGTATCTAAAAGAGAATCACAGATACAGCAGAGCGTGCATTAGGGTTTTAACTGAGGCAAGAAAGGTGGGAAGAGCCCTTACTGTGCTCCCAGCCACGCAGGGCCAGCAGCTCCATCTGAGGGAGTCCCAGGGGAAACCCCAGCAGTGGCTGCCTTGCAGCAGTTATTATTAAACTGTCCTTCTCAGCACTTCCCAAACATCTGTCTGGTGTGGTGCCTTCCAGCCACCCAGGAGCACTGGGGTTTGTGTCCCCTGGGCTGATCCCAAAGGCACCTCCTGGCTTAGAGTCCTGGAATGGTTTGGGTTGGGAGGGATCTTAAAAGCTCATCCAGTGCCACCCCTGCCATGGGCAGGGACACCTTCCAACCTGCTCCAACCCAGCCTTGGACACTCCCAGGGATCCAGGGGCAGCCACAGCTTCTCTGCCCAACCTGTGCCAGCCCCTGCCCACCCTCCCAG
>JAWWMO010000005.1:1643766-1653969 GCA_035047845.1 Dendrocincla fuliginosa
CCTAATTTCCAGCAGCATCTCCCCTAATTTCCAGCAGCATCTCCCCTAATTTCCAGCAGCATCTCCCCTAATTTCCACCAGCACCTCCCCTAATTTCCACCAGCATCTCCCTCACTTTTTGCCAGTGTCCTCCACTTTCACATCAAGCACAACTTCCAGATGGATGAAAGCAGCGATGCCTGACCAAATTCTTCTCCCAGATTCATCCCAAAACTACCACGACACGGTACCACATCCAACCCTTGGGAAGCCCCCCACATCCCTCCCCACGGAAAACACAACCAGCCCTTGCATTTGGATGCAATTCTGCACTTATTTAAACCCACTGTCCAAACTCCCCTCCCCAGCCAGGTCTCCTCACGCCCTTTCCCCTTGCCCTGCCCTGTGCCAGCCCCTCCTTGGGGATGGGCTGTGAGGAGAGCCCCTGGAAGGCCATCCCCGAGGAGCAGACGGAGCAGGGACTCCTTGGCTGTCCCTTTGATGTGGTCCCCATGGATGGCCCGCCCCGAGATGCTCCTGTGATTGACGCTGGCTCTGATGTAGGAGCGGCTTTGAACTCCACACGCTGCGCTCCCGCCGGGCCACGCTCATTTCCATTCCCCTTCCACAGGATTTATGGCACAGAGGGGGGAGAAAATAAACGTGCAGGGGCTTTGGAGCTCACATCAAACCAGCTCCAGTGAGCTCTGGCTGCACTGGGCTGGCAACCAGGCTCTGTCCCAGGGAGCTGGGAGGGAAGATGCCACTGGAGCAGCTGCTGGGGCCTCGCCTTGTTTAACACTCATCTCTTCCCCCTTCCTACAAGTTGGAGCTGCCATTAGTGTGCAAATGGAATCATGTAAGTTTGCTCAAAATTCAGTGTCTCCTTTGAAATTCTCAACTGGGCCTGTCTGCTCGATGGCAGAGCGAGATTTTAACTCCTGTTTTACATAAATCCTTAAGGATGTGGTTCCCACTGCATCTAAAGGGAATGCTGGGAAACAATGGGGGGTTTGTTAGTAAATTTATAAAAGGTTCAGTTAATAATTTCTTTCTGGCAAAGCACTGGAGCTGCCCCAATTGTTTCAACTGTTCTTGAAGAACTCCAAACATTCTTGGAAGGAGGATTCAACCCAGTGACACAAAGTGTTCCAAACTCCACCTTTTCGTGAGGGATTTGGCTCCATCAGAAGCAACAGCCCAAAGGAGCAGTTTCCCAAATACCTGCTGCAGTTTATGGACAAATCAAGGTCCTGCCAAGACTGTGCACACTCCCCACACCTTCCACTGCAGCCTGATACTCTGCCAGAACAGCAAGCACATCTGAAACTCCACGTGGTGTGGCCCAGCCACTTCTCCTCTGGAAGTGCAGCTCTTCAGCCAGTGCAGGAACTGAATGGGATTCCCGTTATCTCCCACTCCACTGCTCCCCAGAGCAAAGATAAACACTGCAAGAGCTGGGATAAAACTGAACTGCATTAGCAAATATTTAACCATCTCTTTAAAAAAAGGAAAAAGAAAAAAGCAGACCACTTCTGAAGGCGGTATCACAGGCAGGGAGTAAATGATTTTCAAATATAGGTTTGTAAACTCACTTATTCAAACAGCCCTACTCATGTTTGCAATGCAACGCTGCCAAGGAGCCTGTTTTACCAACAAATATTTCTCCATTCCATCTCCTTTCACAAATGGAGATAAATGCATTCCCTGAGCTCTTATCAGCATAGTTAAATACAGAGCAAAAATAGACTTCCAGCTGCCTTGAAACATGGAAGTTTGCAGCAGAGCAGGAACATCAGTGATGCCAAAGAGACTCTAAATAGGTGGGATTTGGAGACCTGTGACAACTTGCCATAAAAAACCAGCAGTGAAGTTCATTTCTGCCCTCCAGGGCAGAAGCAAAGGGTACAGGGGATGTTTCCACCAGCACCATCCATGTCCAACGTGGAGGTGCAGCATTAGTGGCCACCTCTCCCAGCGGTGACCACGTGTGGGGACTTCCCAGAGCTGCCACTCTGTCCTGCCCTCCCTGCCAAACCCAGCTCAAAAGCAACTCAGGGAAAGGGGATTTCCAACCTTCATGCAATGCTGAAGCACATCAGAGTGATGGGTCTTAAAGCTGGGCAGGAGAGGAGAAGGGTCGCAGTTGGGTTACAGAAGAATTTTTTGCCTCCCTTTTTGTTTTGTACTTATGGTGCAAACACAACTTGAACTCACCTGGACAATCAGAACTGCACCCTGGCAAACTGGAACTACAGAAAGCTACTTCTGGAAGTCTCCCACAGGAGCCAGCCAGCATCAGTGCTGGATTTCCCTGAAAAATGCACTTTGTGTAACAGGGAGAAGACTCAGATATTACCCACACATCAGACTTGGTCTTCACATGGAAGGAGTTTGATTTTCTTTCACCTGCAAAGGTCCAATATAAAACCCCTATTTATGTACCTGTTGCCATGCAGGCCAACACCTTTATGGACAGAGCTATCTCAGTTGTCACTCACATGTCAGGCAAAGTTACAACCCCACAGAAAGTTGATGCTTCCAAACCTGCTTCCCAAAACTCGTTTCTTAAACCCCTTTGGAGACACTTCTCACCACCGACACGTATCCCAGAAGTTGCCACTGCAGGATTTGTGATACATAAACACTCTGTTCTCTTCCCTCCCCTCTGCTGACCCTGTTACAGCCCCACCTGCACATCAGCCCATCTCAGTTCCAAGACCTCCTGAACACCCACTGAGGGCTTTGAGGCACGAGATCCAGGAGACACCACCTTGTGCACAAAGGTATTTAACCTCTTAAGGAGGAAGACACTTTAATTAAAACATTGTCTTGTAAATAAACCCCCACTCAATCATGATAGGGAATGTCTGCAGACAGCATGAAATCTGTTTCCCATGGCTCCCTCAGAGCAGCCTTTGTTAGGGAGGAGACACAAAGCCTCATTTTTCCAGCAGGGATTTCTCTGAGGATTAGAAGATGCATGTCACTTGCCATCCCTTTCCTTATCTCCCATCAGATGTGCTCAGAGCCTGGAGCACTTGATCCACATTAACTGTCTGGTTGGAACAACTCCTCCTCCCTGGGAAAAGGAGCTGGTCTGCAGGCCCTGACCTGGACACCAACACAGCCCAGATGGTGGGGCAGGGACACAGCTGGGAACCAGCCAGCCTGAGCTGCCTCAAAGCCCTGCCCTCTGCCTGGCCCCGGGGCTTTGCCATGCCCAAACCTCGACTAAGGAGAAGGGAAAATGCCACCAGATCCACTGAAGGAAGGAGCAGCCGTGGCTGGAGAGGGACAGGCAGCCCCTCCTGGGCAGTCCCTGCACAGGCACTGAGGCAGGGCATGGGTTTCCCTTCACCCAGCTCATGTTTAGAGTCTTTGGGAAACCAGAGGAGCATAATTGGATGATGAAGTGTTTGTGGAATTCAGGCCTAGGGAAGAGTGCCTTGCCAAAACCACCCGACAGCCACCGAGTGCTCTGCCTCATCTGGTTAACTTGGCAGATTCTAATTCCTTTCCTTTCACCAGTTCCATGCACAGACCTGCCCTGGTGGGGGAACAGATACACAACCAGTTAAACCAGCAACCAAAACACAGGCTGGTCATTTGAATCCTGAAGTAATGACTGTGCACTGCAGTCACATGGAAACTCCCTCATTTGGGCTCTTCACTGTGAATCCACCACCACAGAATTTAATAAATAAATATTGCTTTCCCTGTCATATCTCACTACTCAACAAGCAAGTCAAACACCAGGTTCACGTTATACCCCAGTCTGGGCTTTGCCAGGTCCTGTTTTCTACCATATATCTATAGTCACCAGGTGTGGAAGTCTCACAGTTTATCTCAAGCAACAAGGCAAACCCTCTTCAAAGCCAACACTCGGATTTTCCAGATAAAGCCAAGCAAACACAAGGCCACACATGGATAATTCTGTTAATGGTAACAACAAATACAAGCTGAAGATAGCAAGCCATAAAAAAAAAAACCTAAAGGAAAAAATTCCTTTCTCTACAGAATAGTTTGACAACTCCTTCCCAAATTAATCCTACCAAACCCAATCCAAACTTGCAGCATTCCCAGTGCAATGTCAGTAAGCTGGACAATCCCTACCCTCAGATTTTCTCATGTCTCTGCTATTTAGAGGCTGAACACCACGTGATTAACACCCTTAAACACAAAACACACCCTGAACCCAAGTGTTTGCTCAAGTGAAGAGGCCCCATGACAGAACACCAAGAAAGAGGGCACAGGGAGTTAAGCACTTGTAACACAAAAGTTTCACAACCCTCCTGAACCAAAGCCCTAAGGACACACACATTGTCAAGGCAAAGAATCTCATGAAAACAGCAAATAGCACTGACAAATCTGTGTCTTTTCCCAGCTGATAAATGTTCTAAAGCAAAATATTATCATCATTGTTGTTACAACACCAGCACTGTCTGCCCAACACTAAAACACACATTTTAAACATCCAGGATAAGCTGTTACCAGCAACAGCACATCAAACTCAACTTCCCCCATGAGCAGAACTCGTAGCCAGAGCAAGTTAGTCCACAAATTAAACATGGAAGGATTCAAAATATGATCACAATATCCACGTGGGACATGCTTTTGAAGCTCTGTAATCAAGGTGTGCATCAATTTTGTATAAACTGAGAAGCTGTGGCTGCCCCTGGATCCCTGGAAGTGCCCAAGGCCAGGCTGGACAGGGCTTGGAGCACCCTGGGACAGTGGGAGGTGTCCCAGCCCGTGGCAGGGGTGGCACTGGATGGGCTTTGAGGTCCCTCCCAACCTAAATGTTTCTGTCATTCTATGAAATGGAAAGTTACTCTTGTTCTTCTCAAGCACATACAGAAGTAAACGTTTAAAATGCTGAACACTGAAAAAAAATCACTGCCCTTCAGACCTTCTATCACACCTTCCTACAGGAAACCCAAAGCAGTTTCTGCAAATGGGCAGCATAATGAAACATGATTAAAGACAACCAACTGCCCAGATTTAGGCTATTCAAAACTCCTGCATTTAAAACCAAAGGAAATTGAACATGAAGAAATCCAGTTTCCAAGCAATGTACTCCATTTCTGTAAACCCCTGTATCAAACAGCAGCATGTCAACTTGATTAAACTGAGGAGCAGCTCTTTTAGCATGTGATGTACTGACCACCTCGTGACTTTGGTTACTCCAAAGGGGAAAAAAATCAGTCCCATGACCAGCTTGAGAAGAATTACTGAGGGCAGGCAGTGTCTCAGTGCAGAAATGCTATCTTGGATCTAGACAGACTCATGTTGGACAGAAGACTATCAAGGGCTGAACAAATTTGTTCCTTTTTTTTTGTTTCCAGCTGACTCCCAGTTGTGGTTCAAAGCCCCTCCTTAAACACTGATGTGGCACAAATGGAAAAGGACATGAGGACAAGGCAAGAGGCACCTCTGGAGTTCTGTCTTCTCCCTGTCTCAGAGTCAGCAGAAAACACGGATTCTTTTGCAAAGAAATCCTCTTTCCCCTCAATTTACAAGGCAGCCAAAGCCATTGCAGGCCTCAGTACTCACTCCATCATGGATGGGGGGATGGTGCAGCAGTCCTGGATGGCAGTGAGGGGTGATGTGAGGTGGGCAGTGTACGACGCTTCCACCACCTGCTTGTTACGGTTCACAACGTCCAAGTAACGGTTGAACTTCTCACGGATCTTCTTGGCCAACTGCAAAAAGAAGGAAGAAAAAGCTTAGAATTAAGTCAGTTTCTCTGTATTACCCTGTTTCTGAGAAATGGAAAGTAAAACCTGCGTATGCTGATGGTCATAGTTGTCTGATTTGCTCACTGCACTTTTATTTTGGTGGTGTAAGTGCTGCGAGTAAAGTAATTAAGAATATTGGCCAGAGAGAGCAGAAAAGGCAAAAAGATAAAACACATTAACCATCTAGCAATGGGTGTTTCAACACAGAGTTTTCCAGGAAAAGTGTAATTAGAACACAGAGTTCTCCAGGAAAAGTGTAATTTCCATTGCAGCAAACTTCCCTTTCATTAAGAACTGACACTGGAGGTGACTCTGCCTGAGCACTCAAGTGCTCCAAGGCCTGACAAGGACACTCAAACAGGCCCCAAGCCCATCTAACGAAGCTCTAGGAAAGCCCAACTAACAGTGTCCCACAAGCTTTCACCTCCACAGAACTCTCCTGCTGCTCCAGGGGCACAGAGCCTACAGGACATCACCACCCACTGCCCTGCCTTGGTTTATGGGAGCAACCTCGGGATCCTGGAGACCCCAAATGCTGCCAGCAACATTTCTCTGTCCATCAACAGCCCACGATCCTTCCATGCCAGGCAGACCCCAGGCAGGGAGAAGGAGGCTCTCTCCATGCCAGCCAGACCCCAAGCAGGGGGAAGGAGGCTCTCTCCATGCCAGGCAGACCCCAAGAAGGGGTAAGGAGGCTCTCTCCATGCCAGCCAGACCCCAAGCAGGGGGAAGGAGGCTCTCTCCATGCCAGCCAGACCCCAAGCAGGGGGAAGGAGGCTCTCTCCATGCCAGGCAGACCCCAAACACGGGGAAGGAGGCTCTCTCCATGCCAGGCAGACCCCAAGCAGGGGGAAGATCCCAATGTTAACAAGGGCAGAGCCTGCTGGGACACAGCACAGGCCCTCTGAAGTCACTGCTGTCAGACAAGGGCTCGCCTGCGTCTCCTTCATTAGGCCCTTCCCAAGGAGTCTAACAACTCTGCCAGGGAAAAGGGAGGGATCTGTGGCTGTTCCTTGAGCAAAGGTGACACTGAACTGTGGTTAGGAGGCACCAGGTTTTACAAGCAGCATTGACTGAGACTTGTGCTCCTCGTCTTTCCTCCAGCTGAGGAACGAGGTCAGGCAGCACAGAATTTGCTCTGCCTTCCCTGCCCTTTGCACACCAACACTCATTTCAGCAGCAGCCACACACAGCCTAAATGAGAGAGAATAATCTCTAAGCAGTATCCTGATTACTCAGAAATACTGCATTTTTGCATTTTACACCCCTCCAGAGCCCCCGAGCTCCTCAGCCCCCAGCACTGCCCTCTCCTGCCCCTGCACACCCCAAACTCACGGGGGGATTTAACGGAGCCGCCCCACGCGCTCAGAAACACCCACTGGGTTCTCCACATCCCCTGGACTCACAAATACCTTTCCCAACTATTCCTGCCAGGACATTTTGCCCTGATTTACTCGTGTGAACAGCGAGGCCCACGCTGCCACAGCAGTGCCTTTGCCCCGTTGTTCCCAGGGAGTGCTGTGGCCTCGACAGGGCTCCTGGGAGCTCGGCTTTTAATGGGACCTTGCTCAAATGACTTGTAGAATTATACCTAATTAGTTCTGTGGCATGATTTATTGCCAGGGCAGCAGAGGACTGCTAATGGGCTGCTCCATGTTAGGCATCCAGCACTATTAAATTGCTCCCAGTTGTTAGATAATAAGCTGTTGGGTTTTCCTGCCTCCCGGTAAACTTCCTCTTTTGTCTGGCTCTACTCAAACCTGTGGATTCTTCTGCAGGGTCTCAAACACACACAAGGCAAATTTCCTTAGTTTCCATTAAAGTTTGGTGGGTGCAAAATCCCTCTCTCAGTTTAGGCCAATGAAATGCCTGTGTTTAAGCACAAGGTAAACCAGATATTTGAATCTGTACATTTTTTTTCTTGGTTCCTCTACCTGAGATCAGGAAAAGGGGAGAGAGCTTAACTTTGCTGAGAAAAGGCCCACAAGAGCACCATTAGCAGTAACAAAAGCAAGAGAGAGCCCCAGAACAAAAGGCCCCTGGTTTGGAATCACGGCTGCTCTCTGATAAATGAAGGCTGTACAAGAGGAGGGCTCCGTGTTGATGAGTTTTCACCTTGGAGGTTGAGCGATAAAAGCACCCCCCAGCCTTTGAATCTCACCCTGCTGTGCAGGCTCTAAAGATCTGACAGATCTGCTTTTCAGAAGATCCTATACCTCAGAAGCTGACAAGAGGCAAGTGCTTTGTTCCCAAACTGCATCACCCCTGGAGAAACCTCTGCACGGCTCAAAGTCATTCCCTTCCTTTTCCTGCACGGGCTCCAGCGCTCGGGTCGGGGCAGAGTCAAGTGCAGGGCAGCACTGAAGGACCTGCAGCCTCTCGGGGCTCCTCAGCCCTCCCGTCCCTGCCCATGGACCCCAGCACAGCTGGAAGAACTCCCTTAGTTTAATGTGAAGAGCTCCAAAAACGCTGCTGTCCAACAGCAAGGCGATCCTCCCAACAATCCAAACCTTCAAAAAGCAGCCAAGTCAAAAAAGCCACCAGTGGTGAGATGATCCAAAACCAACTGTCCATTGGGAATTGCTCACAGTGAACAAACGGTGTCAAGGAACGAAGGGTGACACACCAACCAGCTGCAAAATTACTGAGAACAGATGGTTCCAACTCATCAGATGGAGAAGCGTTATGCAGATGAAGCCTAACAAAACTAACTTCAGTTTTCTTCCCTAGTTGGGCTTCTTCCCTGGAGCACAAAAACCCAGGATAGTGAACAGGCATTCCAAAACAACAGGAAAAACCAACCCCTCTCTCCCAGCTCCTCACAGTGCCTGGCGTGCCCCTGCACGTGTGCACGCTCACATCACCCCTCCCAAACTTTATCCAGCCTGCAAAGTGATGCACTCAGTTACCAGGGCCTGTCAGCATGAAAGCTGAGGGTTTAAATCACCTTCTCCTCTTTCAAAATAAAAAGCTACACTTTTTATCCAGCATAAACTCTTTTTATAACCTGCCCCGAGCTGAGGAGCCGCTGGATACTGATGGATGCCAGAGCCACAGTGCTTACAAACCTCTGGGGGGCAGAGGGAAAGAGAGAACAGATAAAGGAAGGACAGAGCAGGGAATTATTAAACCATTCTAACATAACTGGTAAAACATTTGTGAGGCCAAATGGGGAATTGTGTCCCGGATCAGACACACACAGGGGGCAGGTTGGTGACACCCCACGCTCGGGTGGGAACCGAGTGTGACTGACATTCCCTGCTCCCACAGACACACTGCAATCCACCAATGTACAGGAGACCACATAAATCTGGATACCACATAAATCTGGATACCACATAAATCTGGATACCCTGAGATTGGCACAAAATGCTGGCATCATCTGGTTGATTCCCAAAGTGCTCTTCACCTCACCTCAAAAACAAGGGCGTGGGGAAGCCTCGCTGGGCATCCCTCTTTTTCTCTCCCACATTTCTGTGTTTCCTTCCTAATTTTACCCAAGCAAACAGTGAGCCCCGAGTGCTGGCTCCAAACAATGCAGCCATTAGCCCTGTTTGTGCAGGCTTTCCTCTGGCAGCTGGCAGGCAGCCAGAGCCTTTGGCTCTGCAGACAGGTTGGACCCCAACACCTGTTTCTATTACTGCAGCACCCATGGGGAAGGCGCTTCAATTGTCACCATCTCCACTGACAACCTTTCATCACAACATCACTGAGCCTCTCTAATTTTCCCAGAGACATTTCCCTCATTTGCATAGTTCCCTCGAGCTTTTTTTTTTCTTTTTTTAAAGCTTCTTTCCCCCTCAAAGCTGCACAGCTCTGAAGTCTTCCCTTTGCAGGGAGCTCTGAGGGAAAGCAGAGCTCCAAGGTTAGGTTTTATTTCTGGCTGCAGCTTGAAAGCCGAGGTATTTTTCATGTGTTCAAGACTGGATATAAAATATGCATCAGTGGAGTTGACAGGCACGGATGCCTCACAGCCAGGGATTTAACACTGTCAAGCTCCTCAGAAAGTACTGCTTGCACACTCAAGAGTTTAGTTAGCATTTTTAGCTTTAAATCCCCTCTGTTGACCCCAAAAACCTGGAAAAAACACACCTCTCTCCAACATCCACACGGCCCTCCTCCTGCTGTATCATAACTGTGCATCCACAGATTGCTATTCTAGGAAATTGTTAATATATTTATTCCTAACCTGCCTGGCTGCTGAAGAAATCACTGCTCCTGCTCCAGCCCTGAAGAGCACGGGGGTCAGCAGGGATGGGGCTGGAAAAAGGAGCACAGAATCACCTCCAGCTTCTTCCCACACCCCCACTTGGACAGACTCAAACCATTCACAGAATCCTAAAATACTTTGGGTTGGAAGGGACATTAAGGATCATCCCCCTGCCATGGGCAGGGACACCTTCCACTAGCCCAGGGTGCTCCAGCCTGGCCTTGGACACTCCCAGGGATCCAGGGGCAGCCACAGCTTCTCTGGGCACCCTGT
>JAWWMO010000005.1:1670501-1681500 GCA_035047845.1 Dendrocincla fuliginosa
GGACACTCCCAGGGATCCAGGGGCAGCCACAGCTTCTGTGCCCAACCTGTGCCAGGGCCTGCCCACCCTCCCAGCCACCAATTCCTTCCCAATATCCCATTTAATCTACTCTGCTAAGCCTAAACCCCAGACTATCCCACTCAGTTTGAATTATGCCAGCCTCGATGGCACGTTCTGCATGAAATCTTCCAAAGGGGAAAACAATGCATGGAAACACTTCCAGGACCAGCAGGTCATGGAGAACACACAGCAGGACAACAGGGATCTCAAACTATCCCTACCACCCTCCCCTCCAGGTATTCAAATTGTCAGGGGGAACAAAGGTAACCCTGGAATGGAAGCACATTAGACAAGGCAATTGTCTTCTCCCCTGGGCAGAGAAGCCTCCTGTAACCAGAAGAAGCAGCAAAAACCCCTCTTGACTCAGGAGCTGCACTCTCACCACTCACGGCTTTGTAGGATTCCTACGGGGTTAACCCCTCAAATCCAAACCAGCCCCAAGATTCACACCTTTTAGCCAAAATATCCTCCTGTCAAGTATTCCACTGTTTAAATATTTATCCCCTTTGCCACTTCTTGGAAGCCCGTTCATTGCAGAGATTACACGGGTGCTACATCATAAATATTATATATTACAATTATCCAAATATTAGTACAAATCCACCACTTATTAACACATTTGTTCCAGTAGATTTTGATTTCAAACCTGAGCTCCCCCAGAAAAGCCACATTTCTGCTTTCAAAAATTCTTCCTTTTCCTCTCTCGGAGGTATTACTGTATTTCCTTGTCCTTGGAGAGTTTTATCTGGGATTATACACATGTACCAAAACACAGCTGTTCCATTTCTTCTCTCCTTTCTTTTTTTTCCCAGAGAAAAACCTGCCTCTCTCAGCCACCCAATTAGCTGCTCACTATCAAAAGACTGCTCTGGCCTTTCATCTTCTTGAAAACTGGATTCAAGTGAGAGGGTGTCATGGAAACTGTGTCTTGGGTCGTTTCCTGGTTCAGTTTTTCAGTCACCAAAAATAAAATAGTAATAACAATAATAGTGAGGGGTTTTATTCTGCTGGAAAAAAAAAAAACAAACCTGAATATTTGTTATGCCAGCCTGCAGAACATGCAGTAGCTATGTGAAAGGGGAAATGATATTATTATTATCTTCATCTGGCCAAGTAGGAACCTGATTTTCAATTCAGTGTTCAACTAAGTCTCTCCCAAAATTGACAATCACATGCAGAACACAAAACTTGCAGCAAATAAGCAGGGAAATAATGAAGAATTACTCTTAAAAATCAGTTCACAGGATCACCATGGAGTGTTTCTCTAAATATTTCACTAAGCAAGCAGGATAGGTGGTGTTAGAGAATTAATAGGAGCTTGTTATCAAACCCCAGAGTTCCAGGCGCTTTATCCACCCCAAGCACCTCCTTTAAAACCCAACAAGCTCAATTCCCTCTGGTTTTCTCTCCAAGCCCCCAGTTCAGAGCTCACTGAATGTCACAGTCACAGAGGAGCTGCACTTGACTGGTAAAAGCACCAAAACCCCCCTGAAAGGCACCAAAAGCACAAAAAGGACAGAATTCAACAGCCACCTGAGCTTACAGGTAACATGTTTGTACCACGAGCCCCTGGGCATGGAAAGGTCAGTGCAAGGTAAGATTTGCAGTGATGGAATGAGAAAACAGACTATTTTATTAATTGAGATATTTATTAAATGAGCCACAACTGCTCATTTCATTAATGGCACAGTTTGGAGGGACTGCAACCAGGAGAAATGTGGAATTTTCTACTCTGTGGCAGAAAATTGCCCATTTTTGTAGCTCCACATTCCGGAGGAAATAGCTATTTTCTGATTCCAGGGCTGCCATCTCATTTCTGATCCCTGCAGGACACAAATCCCTATTTCTTTTTTAAATTAACACTCTAACTCTTAAAATGTCCACGTTTGTTCTATTTAATGAAGCAAAGACAGTACTCAAAACTTTAAAAAATAAAAATGGGAAAGTTCACACACCAGGGAGGTTTTATCCGTCAGGTGAGTCATAAACAAAGGTAATTAAAAATAAATAAAAATCACTTGATGATTTAAGAACGGATTTTCTTCTGTTTTGATGAAAAAAAAGAGGGAGGGGAAAAAGATACCAGAAGGTTGCACAGAGACCCAGGTAATGAGTTAAATGAGGGGTTAACAGGGAAACACACACAGACTCCTCTTAGAAGGGAATTAAATCCAGGATATCACTGCTGTGGGAGCTTTTGGAGGGGAGAGGAGGTTGAGGAAAACAAACCTGGAACACACCCATCTAAAAGCACACCTAAAAATGAGCCAATTTGGTTTATGCAGAGAAATGGTATGAGCTCCAAACGCTGTCAAAGTGATTTGGCTCAAAAAGCTTTTCACAACTATTCAGATGCAATTCTCACTCAGCCCAATGACATCAATGCAAAATATCTTGGTTTATCCTGAGGCAAGAGGTGCTTTCAAGTCATGGATGCACACAGAGCCCACCCCTGCCTTTCCCCCTGTCTCTCTCTGACCTTGGCCACGCTGCTCCTCTGGCAGATTTTCCCATTTAATTCCCTTCCCAGCCCTTTGAAGGCGCTGGGTGTAGCCCAGCCCTCAGACTCCACTTCAGCCACCACACCACCAGCTGCTTTGCCCCTGGGGAACCTGCAGATGCTCAACTCAAGCCAGGCAGACTGATCTGCTCTTTCTGGACACGATGGGGTCTCCAGCTGGAAAACCACCAGCACACACATGGCGTGAGATGCAGACTGATGTGGGTGTAGGCTGTGCCCAAGGCAAGGAGCAGAGGTGAGCTCCACATCTGGCTGGAGCTTCCCAACCACCAGCAATCCCCTCCTGGATTCCTCAGGGATACAACCGGCACAAAGGAACTCAACACACAGAGTGCAACCACCCTTCCCACCAGGGATGGACCGGGGGGATCAGGCTGGACAGCAGCAGGAAGTTCAGCACAGAAAGGGTGGTCAGGCACTGGAAGGGGCTTGGAGTGCCCAGCCCTGGAGGTGCCCAAGGCAGGACTGGCCGTGGCACTCAGAGCTCTGGGCTGGGGGACAGGGTGGGCATCGGGCACAGGGTGGGCTCTGTGGGCTGGGAGGGCTGTTCCAGCCCCAGGGATTCTGTGGTCTGAGCAAATTAGAAACCCTGCTCCAAAGGACTCCAATCACCTATCTGATTCCTCATCCTAATTAAAAGTGTGGCTTTTTTTTTTTTTGTTAGTAATGTTCTCTGACTTCACCTTTGCTCCAAGGTTTCCAAACTGAAATAGATTTTCAGGGGTCTTTGCAGGAGGAGAAGCTCTGTGCCTGTAACCCCCCAGAGCATGATGTGAATTAGCAGCAACTACAAAAGGTGGTTTTATCAGAGAACAACAGGATGACCTTTTTTGGTCCAAGTTTCACTCTTTTTGCCAATGGAGAATTAAATATATGTCCTCTAGATCCTTGCTCTTGTGAAAATGTTTGCCAGGTCAAACCAAACGCATCTGTGACCTTGCAGCTTCATTTTTTGAGAAAGAAATCCTTTTTTTTTTTTCCACCAAGAACCACAGACAGCAAAACCCCCCACCAAAATATTAAACAGAAGATGAAGGACAACATCAGATCTCAACTTCAAAAATAACAAAAACAACCAATAAATCAAAAGCTATTGCTGTGAGTGGCCACTCCAGTGACCCAAACCAGAACCCAATTTCAAAAATAACTAAACCAACCAATAAATCAAAAGCTGTTGCTGTGAGTGGCCACTCCAGTGGCCCAAAGCAGAACCTCAGGGCCAGCCTGGGCTCAGAGAGGTTGTCCCCACAAAGCCAGCTGTGCCTGCCGGGAAGTTCCTTCCCCTGGAAAGGCAAAGGCTGGGGCAGGAGGAGCCGGAGGGAGCTGGGCTGGTGTGTGCCCACCCCAGAGCCGCTCCCTCCCCCGCTCCCCATTGTTCTCCACTCAAGCTGAAAGCAGAAGGTCTTTTCCTCTGCCCCTCGGTGTCAGGCGGACTTGGGAAGCTCCGCAGGAATTGCCGAGAGATGCCGAAAGGCACAAAAGGCTCGTCCCACAAAGCGCCCTTTCATGGGGCAGTGTGTCCATTAAACACGGCCCGGTAATGTGCCTCCAGCCTGGAAAGGGATTAGAGGGGGAAGGCTCAGGCACCAACCCCTCCACACAAAGACAGTTTAAAATCTGTGCCTAGAGAACTGGGCTTGGAAAGGAGGAGCTGGGACCCCCAGCAGCAGCTGAGGGGGTATTTGCCAGGTTTTATGCTTTAATTGCTTTATTTGGGGGCACACAGGCCACGACCACTGTGCTGTCAGCACTGCCCAGGGATAAATGGAAGGGCTGATTCCAGCCCTGCCTGCGCTCCGGCACCAAACATCTCTCAGAGGAGAGTGGCATTGATGCTCTGCTTGGCAACAGGAAAGCTAAAAAATATAAAAATAACAGGTCAGATCCTGCCCTTTCACTGCACTGTTGCATCAGGACAAACTGGTGAGCTGCCACTGCTCCTGTCTCATCAACACAGCCACTTTATCCTCCTTCTCCATCTTTTCCCTCCCTTCCCTTTGCCCACAGGGGCTCAGCATCTCCTGGGATTCTGAATAACTAATGTAGAAATAAATTCCTGCCAGCCCTGGGAGAAATCAAGTTATTTTCTGTCCACTAAACGGCAAAAAAAAAAAAAAAAAAAATAAAAAGAATCTGTCTTTTCTCTTTCTGCATCATCAA
This sequence comes from Dendrocincla fuliginosa, assembly GCA_035047845.1. Classification (NCBI taxonomy): domain Eukaryota; kingdom Metazoa; phylum Chordata; class Aves; order Passeriformes; family Dendrocolaptidae; genus Dendrocincla; species Dendrocincla fuliginosa. The sequence continues at coordinate 1,675,243 of JAWWMO010000005.1, forward strand.
AGCAAGGCCACAAGTTGACAATCCTCCCCGGCGTGGGTATGGCTGTAGGCCAGCCCTGCATTCCAGGCTCTGCAGGGTCTGGATGAAGCCACACTGCAGCCACAGACTGGCCAGAGCAAGCTCTGCAGCCTTTAAATACATCTGTGGCCTTTGGGCCCGATGCTAACACTGCCTCTACCCTCATTTCGGAGCAAGAGGCCCAAAAAGGCTGCGGATCTATTTTGGGGATCCAAAGGAAACGTCCTCTCCCAGCACAGGGGCCAAGCTCCAGCCCAGCTGCTGGACACACAGGAGAAGGGCATGGCTGCAAAACTGCTGGGTTTGTCACACACACCACACTCTGCATGTCAGCATTTACACCTTCACAGCCTCAGGGGTGCATCCAAACCCTGCCAGGCACAGGGAATCTGGGAATGCTTTGGGTGGAGGGGGTCTTAAAGCTTGCCTTGTGCCACCCCCTGCCACGGGCAGGGACAACTTCCACTGTCGCAGGGTGCTCCAGCTTGGCCTTGGACACTTCCAGGGATCCAGGGGCAGCCACAGCTTCTCTGGGAATTCCATCCCAGCCTCCCCCCACCCTCCCAGCCAAGAATTGCCTCCCAATATCCCATCTAACCCTGCCCTCTGGCAGTGGGAAGCCATTCCCCCTTCTCCTCTCACTGCATGTCCTTGTCCCAGGTCCCTCAGGGGTATCCTCCACCAAGTGCAAGCTCTCAGGAGATGTCCCAGCCCCATTGTCTCCCGTGCTGAGCAGGGAGCTGTGCCCACCTGGCACAGCAGAGATGCCAACAGGGCACCTCACCCCATGCACATGCAAGGGCAGGGCCAAACTGCCTGCAGGACACTGGTGGCACTGGAAAGCCAGGAGAGAGGGAATGGCCAAAATAACACCAAACAAGCAAACCAGAGGCCAGAGAATGCTGGAGGGATGTGGGAAGGCAGCAGAAATCCAGCTGTGCTGCACCTCTGCTCTGCACAACCTCCCAAGTTTGGGCTCAACAGCCTTGGACACACAAGAACACTTTTTGTGTCCAAGTTGCAGGAAGAGATGCATTAATAAAAACCAGGTAAGAGCCTGCAATGAACCTGAGCTACACAGTGTTCACCTGCACTGAATGCACACTGAGGACAACAGCTTTCAGCACCTTCTCAAAGGATCCCAAAGCAATGCATCTCCTCACTGCATTTTTTCATGACTATTATCCCTTCATAGCTACTTATTTTTCCCTCTTCTTCCTCATTAATCTTCAGCTCTGCTAAATCATCCAGACAACACACATGGAGCAGAGAGCACATTCAGCAGCTCTCACAGAGCAGGGCTGTATCCATTTCATCCTGACTCCACATCCTCCCCTCCCAGAATAGCTGCTGCACCTCTGCTCCTCCAGGAGAAATCCACCATTTCAAGCACTGAAAGCCATGGCAATGGCTGTTGGCTTTCATTTATTTTTGGAGGCTGTTTCTATTCTTAGGTATGTAGGAAAAAGCAGCATTTCAAAGCCTGAGGTCACGGTTTCCAGAACATATTTTTTTAAATGTATTTCTAGACTTACAGTCAACCACTTGCTGAATAAATACATAAATATGAAGGGGGAGGCATGATTATATTTACATGATAGCACAGTGAATCAATATCTTAAAATTCATTAGATTTAATTTCTTACCAAATAGAAATAACTTGATTAGAAATGGCCACTCATTTATGTCCTCTCATGGTTAGGTTGGGATTATTTTAATTGTGGCTTTGCATTCAGTAGTTTTAATGGAAATGCAGTATCATCAGCATGCCAGTATCTGAAATTTTAGAAACCAAACACAACTTTTGGTATAAAATCCTGTGCTCCCAGCACGAGCTCAGCACAGCAGAGGTTCCTCTGCCAAGAACAGCTCGATTATCAACTAACTGCATTTAACAACTTCAAGAGCATCAAGCACATCCCTCAGAGCAGCTACTGAAATGATCTAGGGCTATGTAAAATATATCAGCAGCACAACTCAAAGGGAAGAGCCAGAAGTTTACAATTTAAAATTATAGTTTCATTTCAGTGAAAAATAATGAAAACTAGGACTTCATGTTTCCCCAAATCAGTCACAAGAGAATGTTGGCTCTTTAAGTGCCATTAGCTCTGTGTTTGCAACCCCAGCCTTGGTGAAGTGAATCTAAAGCAAAAAAAAACATTTGAGAAGTTTGCAGTTTTCATCCTCCTCCTGCAATATATTTGGATATTAATTTTTTTCCCCATTTCTTCCCTCCTACAAGGAAGACACAAGAGACTGCCTATCCAGGAATAACATTTTCTAATTTTAATGGAGCAGATCAAAGGCTGGAATGTACAGTTTCAAACCAGCTGCCTGACCACTGTGCATAATGTGACACACAAGCCATCCCCAGGACTTACCCCTGTCTTCCTGCCTGCACCTGAAAGAGCAGTTTTCCCTGGAAACCCTTCTCTGCAGCTGAACTCCACCAAGCCACACCAGGGGAGTAAATCCCACATCACCCCTGGCAGTGCTGGAGAGCCGCTGGCAAAAGGAATGAAAGGCAACTATGCCATTCAGATTACACAAAGGATGTGCCCAAGAAAGTCGAACCATATTTCAATTATGCAGCCTATTTAAATTAAATACCCTTTAATTGTTAAACCTGCCAAATGTATTACCCTCCAAGTAAAAATCCTTCTATTTATCCTTCATGTGCCTTCCATACAACACAGAAATTCTGCCTCCAAGGTGTTGGTTTGGCCCCTCGGGAATACACCAGTCCATGAGGGCTTGACCTCCAGCTGGCAAGTGGGAGCTGAGCCTGCAGACCAAGCAGCAGCTTCAGCCCCCAGCACCAACAAAGCATCCACTGCAACTCAGGATCCACAGAGTTGGAGTGGCTCTTCCTCCTCATTTTACCCTCCTTGCAACACTGAGAGATCCTGCTTCTTTCTTATCCTCCAAGTAGTATTGATGACTCCAGAAACTAAAGCCAGAAATCTCATATTGAAAAAAAACCAGGAAAAATAAGGTGCTTGTTCACTGACCACGAACAAGGCAATAAAACCCTCCTGGATGTGGCCTCCTCCTGTCCCACCTTCCCTCAGCATTTGCCCATGTGTTGATTTGCCATGAACAGGCCACCTCTGAAAGCAAACGCTCCAGGCAAACCTAACTTTGCTCCCACAAAGTGCACCGTTCCAAAGCCATACCAAGGAGCCTGTTGGGGAGTATTCCCATTCCCATTCCCAAAAAGGGCCCCTCACCTGCTCCCTGCCAACACTCACAACACCTCAGCATCTGCTTCAGCCCCAAACCATCCCACGACTCTTTCTCTCTTCCTAGGAGCAAGTCAAACACGACCAGTCTCTGCTGAGGGCTTGGGCATCCTCCTGTTTCCAAAGCAGCTGGAATGGGGACACATCTGGGAGCTGAACCATCCCATGGAATGGGATCCTCATCCCATTCCCTCCACATCCCTCCCCACCACGGGGCACAGGGCAAGGAGAAGGAAGGAAGAATCCCCGGCAAGCAGAAGGAAGGAAGAATCCCCGGCAAGCAGGGATGGCACAGCTGATCCTTGTGGGACCTTCTGGGAGAGGGTGGTGGAGACTGCTCTGATTTCTTCCTACCTGGCCATTCACTTCACTATCAAATCCCACCTTTGCCCTCCTGGTCCACACAACTTGGGTTCCTTTATTTCCCAGCAAACAAAAGCCCTCCTGGCTCTCTGTGTGCCCTTCCCAAGGGCTGGGAAGCCCTTTGTGACCTTGGCCTTGCTCCAGGCAAACTGGATCCCACCACAGCAACTTCTGGGAGTCTGTCCCTTCTCCCCATCACCACAAGCACCTCCCCAGGGTTTGTCTGACACCACTCCCGAGGTGAAAGTACAGCCCAGGAGGAAATGTTTCTAATTCTCCCTTTGCTGAAAGGGAGAGAAGCAGAGACAGGGAGGTCATGGGAGCAGCTCTGCCCTTTGGTGTGGTACCATCTCATCATCCCTGTCAGGCTGAACTTCCCTTCACATGCAATTTGGTCTGAAATCCACAAAAAAACAGCATAAAAATCCTCTTAGAACCCCACCAGGGTGAACACACAAGAAATTCTGCTTAAGGCATTCCAGCTTCTAGAAACTTTTATGGCAACTTCCAGATGTGTCTGTTTTTAAGGGTTTTTCCCTCCCTGGCCTCATTCCCACCTGTGACGATCCTAAGCACAGCCAGAAATTCCTGCTGCATCGCAGGAATACATGCAAAGGAAGGTCAGAACTGGCTAGACAGTTCTGCAGACATGCTGAAGGGAAAAGTACACGGGGTTTAGCCAAAAGGTGTTGGGGTTTTCTGCTCTTCTGGTTCAAATCACACAGTCAACCTTATGCAAATCCACGGGCTCAAAGGGCAGCAGCACCACTAAAAGCTGGTTTTATCAGCTGCTTCTGGCTGGGAAGCTGGTGAAGGGAGATGGAATAGTTTGCTTTTACTAATTACTGTAATTGTGCAAATATACTTTTGCAAAATCACTTGGGAGACTCTAGAGAGACCGTAGAGGCAGCTGATAAAAGTGATTCCATTAATGCTTTTCTTGGGGTTGGAAATGAGTGTTAGTGATTTGTGGCACCTTGATTACTTCAGAAGTCAGCTCAGCTTTTCCCTGCTAAATTGGACAGAAAGTATTGAACAGGAATTGTACAGGTTTCTGTACAGGGAAGGGCACACAGAGCACAAGGTTCAGGCAAGGACTTGGCTGACACTCTATTCCATGTCAGAAAAGTCAAGACTTCACAACAAACACTGGGTAAGAACTAACGTTATTAAACTCTGTTTTCCATGGAAAAGAGAGCACAAGGATATCCTTTCAGATTTCATTAACACAGCATGTTATTGAACAACAATAAAGTACAGGAAAGTGATGACTGAGGAATGCAGGCCCTCTGTACTTGATGGCTTTACACTTCATTCTGCATTAAACCCATGATACAAGAGTCATTAATCCAAACCTCAGCACGATTTTTGACATACAAAACGAAGGCTGGTACATCAGATGAGTTACCTGAATTTCAATTATTAAGTTGTATGTGCAGAAAAAGAAATAAGAAGAGTTAGGATTTTCATGTTCAACTACACAGAGATAAATCATTCCTGGGATATTATCCAAGCCCACACTCAGGGAGCTCTGCATCCCAGTTCAATCTGTGGAGCGCCCTGACTATGGAAACACAAAAATCTGGGCTCTTTCCTTGGAGCTGGGCACTTCTACACCTGAGGATCCTGAACTGACAAGGCTCCAAGCACTTCTTGGCCAATTTTTCACCAATAAATGACAAACAAAACCCAACAACTGCTAAACAACTAAAAAATCTCTTTATACTTAATCCTTCCTTTTCCTATGTGGATATAAAAGAGTACCTGGGAAACACACCCCCCAATCTTTGACTTCACATTTCTTTCCACCTCAAACCCACCTTTCCTTTCTGCCTGGAGAGAGATGAAGCTCTTGGTGCCATTTGCCAACAAGCACTGGTTTTTCCCTCCCCTTGGCAGGCAGTGGCAGCAGAGCAGCCTCTCTGCTGTGCTCAGACCCCCTCTATAACCATTGCTCTGCTGAATGAAGCCAAGAAAAATGGGCTCCCACGTGCTGCATTTACTTTGGTGCCTTCTTAGCAGGGGTGTTATCAGCCCTGCCACAGCTGAGAGATTCCCAGTGGCTCCCAGTGTCCTTGGGCTCCTTGCTGCTAACAACCACCCCTGCAGCCCACGCCAGTGCCAGCAGGATCCTTGGGAGCAGCACAGCACAGGACAACCAATTATCTGCCAACCCACCTTGCTGCTCCACACTCAGCCACTTTTATCTGCCCAGGACAGCTGCATTCAGCCTGTTTGAAGTGAAATGTCAGGCTTTGCTGAGGCACCAAGACAGACAAGGCTGAGGATGTCCCCACGCTTTGAAGGAACAGCTCAAAGCCTAATTAAAAATCCAGAGTGGCTCTGCCATTCCCACTGCCCTTCCAGCAGCACCTCTCGCTGCCTCTTTGAAATGTTTCAGGCCAGAAAAAAAAAGGAATCCACGTGGAAAAGGATGAAATGCTGCTGCAGTGTTGGGCTTTCAGAGAACCCCTGATAAAGCTGCTGTAGCTGGACTCAAACTAAGACATCATCATGGAAAACACATGAGGTTTTACTCAGCTGGTTTCTGCTCTGTAATTATTACTAATGCACACATTACTGCCAAATAATATTAAAAAAACCAAATAGGTATAGCCAAACAGTTATCAGCACT
>JAWWMO010000005.1:1687963-1702041 GCA_035047845.1 Dendrocincla fuliginosa
TGCCACCCCCTGCCATGGGCAGGGACACCTCCCACTGTCCCAGGGTGCTCCAGCCTGGCCTTGGACACCTCCAGGGATCCAGGGGCAGCCACAGCTTCTGTGGGCACCCTGTGTCAGGGCCTGCCCACCCTCACAGCGAACAATTTCTTCCCAATATCCCATTTAAATCTCCCCTCCTTCAGCTTAAAGCCATTCCCCCTTGTCCTGTCCCTCCATCCCCTGTCCAAAGCCACGCTGGGGATGATGCAGATAAACCCCATCCCAAACCTCCACTCCTAACCCTGTCGGCCCCAGGAGCTCCATGTGGGCAAGCAGACAACAATCCCTGCACCCAGGGACACAGAGCAGCAACTCAGAACCACGGCACCATTAAGGTTGGAAAAGACCTCCAGAATCATCGAGTCCAACCATTAACCCAGCACCACCATAATCACCACTACACCATGTCCCCAGGGGCCACATCCACATACCTTCTGACCCCTTCCAGCGATGGTAATTCCATCAGTTCTCTGGGCAGCCTGTTCCTCCTCTTCCTTACGCCTTCTCTCCCCGCTGTTAGGAACAGAAGCCTTGCCTGCACCTTGGGTGGTGTTGGGAAAACACATATGAGGAATAAACCCTGCCAAATGAAAGCAGAATTCCCATTATGTGACACCTGGAAGCAGTTCCTGCCCAGCAATCAACAAGCCCAAGTAGCAAACTACAAAGCACATATAAAATAGATGCCCTCTGGATTTATTTTTTTGTTAACTAACACTATTTTATGTCAGATGTATATAATTTTAAAATAAATCTGACCCACAGAGACAAGATGGATTCAATGCCCCTGTTGAAATTTGAAGAGTCCTGCCAGAGTCACTTGTGTCCTGTAGTCCTAAGTTAACAATTTATCCAAGCATTAGCACAACATATTGTTTACTACAATCCTATCTTATTTGCTTGAAATGTGGTTTCTCTCTGCTTTAATGGGTGATTTTTTGACTTCTCCCAGGCACTGGTGCTGGCAGTGATTCCCCATCCCACTTTGTCAAGGATGAGAGCTGGGTCAGACCTGAAACCCTTCTCCTGCAGGACAGGGAGCACCCACTGGCTTCTTCCAGGGACATCAGCAAAGCTCCCTTTCATTTGATCTTAATGAATTCAATATCATTCTTACTATGCAAAAGCTGTGTCAGTTTTCCTTGGCTTTTGTTCACTTAGGTGACTTATGGGTCTTATATATTTTCCTTCAGTATTCCTGAGGAGGATTTCTGGTTTAGCCAAAACAACCCAAACCAAAATGATGCCTCTCAAAGCTGCCCTAATTGATACCTTATATTTCCAAACCCGAAGCAGCTGCTTGAAGACAAGGAATTTTCTTTCCATCGTGCTGAAGCTTTAGGACTTCTGTTGGAATATTTTCACTGGGTCCAGCTGAGAGAGAAAGAGAAGCAAAAGTGTGCCAAAGTCACTCTTTGCACTAGTCATTTTTATATTACATTTTATGGTGTTTTATTAGATTCACCAGTGTAGGACACAAAGGTTTAAAATTATAGTGAAAAGCTGAGTGGTTTTTCAATATGTTGGCTAAACTACCCTTTTTAAAAATTCTATTGTATTTCTAATTATAGCTGCATGTTTGAAAAAAAAGAACTTCATATCTGTGAACTCTGTTACATAATTATCACATCAAGGTCACAGCTGGAGCTCAGGCAGTAGCCAGTTGCATTAGCAGCTCCAAGGATTTCCAAGCCATCCCATTCCTACACCCCATCACGAAATCCCAAGGCTAACACTACAAATAGTCTTGTTTTTTATAACAAACTAACCCCAGGAAATGAATGAGGCAATTGTCCTTCTGGCTCCAAAGCTCCAGGATCCTGCTCTCGGCGAGGGAACTGACTGAACAGGTTTAACATTTTCATGTACAACCTGAACTTGTTTAACTCTACAGCCCTTGAGGCAAACCTGGACTCCTGGGGGAGTTCCCATATGCTCGTGCCTTCCCAGAGAAGGAACCAGCTTCCAGCAGGGAAGAGCAGCAGGGAGGGAGCAGCCCGTCCTCCCACCCTGCTGCACAGAGGAGCATGGCATGGGCAGCAGAGCCCCTGCAGAGCCACAGCCACCAGTGGGGCCGTGGCTAAATGGGTTGTACATGTTGCACATAAAGTACGTAATTAATAAAAAATCTCCCTCCAAAATGCCATGGGGAAAAGAGAGTTTCTGAAATACACCCCAAAATTCAGAGTCTACAATCTTTGGAATCACAGGGCATGAGTCAAAGCTGCCAGTTCAGACAACACGACGTTTATCACCTTCTCAAACCAGGCTGGTCTTTCTGGCAAAGCTGGGGATTAAATCTGTCTCCCCTCATTGTAGAACCATGGAATTGTTTAGGTTGGAAAAGACCTTGAAGATCACCAAGTCCAACCATCAGCCCAGTTCACCACTAACCCATGTTCTCCAGTGCCACATCCACAAGTTTTTTGAACTCTTCCAGGGATGGTGACTCCACCACCGCCCTGGGCAGCTGTGCCAGAGCTTGACAACCCTTTCCATGAATAATTTTTTCCTAAAATCTAATGCAAACCTCCCCTGGCACAACTTAAGGCCAATTCTCTTCCTGTTGTTTTGCTGTAGAATAAGCCCTGGAGAAGAGGAGGATCACCTTTGCCTGGGTTGTGGCATCCCCAAAAGTGGAGTGTGTACATGTTGGAGGCTGGAGAGGGAGAAGAGCTGTCAGATGAAGAGCTGAAGGCCCTGCTCTTCCAACAGCCTCCAGGCACCAGCAGTGCAGCCTCTAAGAGCTGCAAAAACATGGCCATGCTAGAAATACATCCCTTTTACAGAGCATGGAGAGGCTGCAGTTTAAGTGCTGGAGGATGGGAAGAGGAGGAACATATGTCAGATATAAATCCCAGCACCGTGGTGGGAGTAAACTGGCTTTGACAGCAGCAGACAGAGATGCCGGGCAGGTCAGGAGATGGGAAAACAGAACAAGTGAGATGTCTCCAGAATAGCTGGTGCATGTGATGGCCCCAGAGAAAAGCACTATTTCTGTAGTGTATGACTCAACATGCTTTATTAATGGTGCATCCCCCTCTGCAGGGATCAGGACATTATGGATACCTCTTCTGAAGTTGCATTGCAGATAAATATTTCACTTATATTTTGAAAACTGATCTAACTGTGTAGAGAGATCCACATGAACCCTGAGGTCTCTTTTGGGGTACCCCCAGGATGTTGTGCTTGCTTCATTCTGTGGCACATCCCTGTACTCTCCCCAAAAAATTGAGAGCACCACACACTGAAACAACATGGTGTGACCCTTGGAAAAACCTCCTTGAAAGTGGCACTTCTTCTGTGGCACTAATCCCTGAGCCTGCAGCAATACAATAAATGCTCCAAAAAGTTATAAGATAGTTTGGCAGCCTCATCCTTTCTGCCTGATCCTCTGTCCCAGTTCACAGCCTTTCACTAACTGGTCTCGTGCAAACTGTACATCCAGTAACACCCAGTCCCTCAGCAGGAAAGGGATGGAGAAACTCTTTGTGGCTCTCGTCTCTAACCTCAGAGCACAGACTAAATTTAATCCTTTGGTATAAATCCAGAATAAAAATAGAGAAAATGAAAGTTTGCATGCAAATGGCAGCTCTGCTTTGCTACAATCCTCCTCCTGTATCTCCCAGTTTATGTGCTTTGTTTTACTTTCTCATCTGAGCCCTCTGCCTTAATTAGATTGTGGTCATCAGTACCCAGGCCAAGTCTGAGGGCTTCGTTTCCCCATGTTGATTTTCATGTTTAGTTTCCCAATCCTCTCATTATGCCTTTAAATGTTTCCTCTGGAAGGTCCATCCTTGTGTTAGTTTTGGCTACAGATGCTGCTTTCCCAATAAGTTTGATCTTTGCTCCCTCCTGGGACTTGCATGTTGCATGCTGACACCTCAGCATTAAGCCAAGGCTGGCAACTCCCATTCCTTGATTTAGTGTGCAATATTTCAAGTAGCAATTGATGAATGTGTCTGGAAACTGCTTCTCTAAACCTTGTTTTCTCATGTGCAGATGACAAACCACGTTATGCATCAGAAATAAGAGTTCCTTGGACATATTTCCTTAATTCCTGGCTGGGGCAGCACTTGTATAACCCTATTGTTAGGTCTGTGCCCCTCCTAAGTGCCCATTTTCACGTGTATCACTTCTAGGACCTCTAAGTCTCTAAACTCCAAGTTTTATCTCATCCTCAGAGCAACATCTGCCCACTTAATCAGTCATTCCCCTATAGATTACAACGAGTAATGAAAGTGGAAAAAACGCCTCGGTCTCCTCCCTGCCCAGCCGGGTCTGGGTTTGCCTGTGAGGGAGTTCTTTCCACAGCCCCATCAGCACCAGATAATATTTTTCATGAAAGCCATCACGTGTGTGGTGTGGGGTTTCAAAGTGAGCACTGTGCCCAGCTGCACAGCTCGGCTGGAAGGGGCTGATGGGAGCAGCACAGAATCACTGCTGTGCTCCGAATTTCACACGAAATACACCAGTGAGGATGTCAGGAAGAAAACAAACTCTGAGCTTCAAGCCATCAGCATTGCAGGGCTGAGATTTCTAAGAAAGTGCTAAACATGGGCAGAGACAGAGGCATCCCTGCCATGGGGAAGAGGCAGCCAGAGGAAGGGCTGGATTGGGAGATAGAAGCTGATGGAAGGGCCTGACGGTCTTGGTTTGCTGCTCCTGAAATCCTCAGAGAAAGAAACTGGCACACAAAGCCAGAAATTTCTCCCTGTAGAGTTTTCTGGTGTTACAGCATTATCTTACCTGTTAGTTACTCAGGGTCTGGGCACAGGAGCATCTCAGAACATCCTGCCTCTCCTGGAGAAAACCACTGTGGGAGCCTGGTGCTACAATACAAATTCCTGATAGAATTAGAACTAAAATAGACACAGCTTACCCAAGTGTAGAGGAGGGGTGACTGGGCAGTGCAGGAAAGCTGCAGCCCACCAGCTGGAGGTCAACATGACCATAAAAGCAGATGGCATGGTGGTTCTCTGACCAGTTTTTTAACCAGCCCAGCAGTCCATGGCAATTTATAAGCCCTGACCTTTGTATAATCACATAATTACCTGGGAGAGAGACAGCCTGTTTGGGTGTTGGTAGTTCACCAGCCACAGCAGACAGCAGAGTGCTCTTGCCACACCACACCTGAACATGACCAAGGTTTTGGCTGTGCTTTCCCACACAGCAGCAAAGCGTGCTGAAGACTCTTCCAGAAACTGTGGTTCCAGGGGCTCACAGCCTCATCCTGGTTGCTGGTGAGCTTTCCTTCCTCCAGCACCTCTCCTTTGCCCACACGATATCTGGGATAACCTCCTTTAGCAGCACAGCACCCCGTTCAGGGGGAGCTCCATTACCACAGAACTGCAGGATACCAGCGTGGAAGGGACCTCAAGGATCACCTGGACCAACCTTTCATGGCTAAAGCACAAGATGGCCCAGCTTCCAACAGGGAATCCACCACTTCCCTGGGCAGGTTATTCCAAAGGTTCATGCCCCACCAGGCAGCAACCCAAGTAAATTGTGAATGAGAAGCAAACTCCATTGGAAACGTGTTGAAGGAATTCCTTGGATAGCCATGGCTCTCTCCTGAATCAAGGCCATATGGATTATTAAGGACTTTGTCATGGTGAGGGATGAAAGGACATGCCCTTGCTGTGAAACAGAGGATACAAATTTCCAATTCCCATTTCTTAGTCCCTTCATTCTTCCAAGGTTCTTCTCATTCCGTGTTGTATTTTAGCTACACACACCTAATGAGGTGAGGGGGTCACTGTTAGGGAGGTTATTGCTCAAGTCAAGATATTGTGCTACTTGTACTTTTTCTGCAGTTTTAGGATAATCTGAAAAATGTTTCAAAGAATAACATCAAATGCCTTCTTCTTATTTCTGTTTAACTTGATTTCCATATCACTATCACACTCCACGCCCTGCACTGCACTGAGTGCACCTTCCCCTCAGCAGCAGAGGCCACCTTAGACCCTCAGGAACCACGAGGACCCTCCAGCAGCTGCTGCCATCACGTCTCTCAGGTGTCACAGAGCACACGATTGGACCTCTCAGGAAATTCACCATCAAACGTTCTACTGACCATGTGAAAAACACACACCTCTACCTTAGCTCTGAGCAGCACTGGCTTTTGACACGATGCTTCCACCCCTGGAGCTGCCAGCCTCCAGCAAACACTGATTATTTGGAAGCAACAGTTTTCAGAGACCCAAAATTCAGCTAAATTTGGATTTTTAAAAGAACACCTTCTTGGACAGTGCAGCAAAACTTAAACAACCTCCGCTTTTCTCTTTTGTCAGCAAAACAACTCTGTTTTTTTGGTTTCCTGTAACCTCATTTTGTAGAAATGGCTGAGCCTTTCAGCCTGAATACCTTGGAGCCTGAAGTGAGAAATAGCTCGGAGCTTCACAGCACAAACAGGGAAAAAAGAAACACTCCCCAACCTGAAAACCTGGCTCTTATCGTTGGGAAAAGGCAGGCAGCCTTGGGAACAGGCACTGCTACTGGCAATATTTGTAATAATTCTGATACTCTAATCTCTTTATCTTCCTGCTGCATCTCTTCTTTTATCTTCATGTTGATGCTGTGGAATTGATGGCACCAATATTTCTCTTCCTTTGGCTTCATCCTGGAAATGAAAATAGTTTGATTTGCTTTATTGAGTATAATCACATTTCTGATGTGGCTTCCACGTGCTCCTGGACTCCCAGCTTGTGATGAGGTGTAGTTATCCCTTCTCTTGGCTGGGGGACCATGTCCTGCTGCAGGATTGAACACAAACAAGGGTGTAAGGGGATGATCTCCCACGGGACCAGGAGTGTCACTTTGTCACAGCGAGATGGGCTGGATGGAATTATTTGCAGTGGTGAGAGGGAGAACATGAGAGCCACCCATCTCTCTCCTGCCTCTTGGGAAACAGAATATATCTCAGCTGTCCCTGTCATGGGAATTCCTTGAGGTCCCTCATCTGAATCTCCCTCTACGTGCCGAGCAGACACTTTAAACTGGTGTTGCACTGCTATTAATATCCCTGTCACCCAGGGCTCGGCGGCAGAAGGAACAACTCCTGCTGGTCCTCCTGATATGGTGTGTGGAGCACTTTGTAAACAGGCTGACAAGATCTCGGTGTCCCAGGACGCAGTCTCTGATTAGGCAGGGAATTGAGTGGTGTGTCCACCACGGCCATCCCCACGGGGCAGCCAAGCCTCCCAAAGGCTTGGGAAGAGCTGCAGGCAAGCAGGGGGAGGGTGTTGCCTGACAGGTTCCACCAGCCCGCCTGGATGAGGGATGCCCTCACAGGGGAGCTCGCTGAGGAGCGTCCCTGGGATTGGGGATTGGGTGTTCCACAACACCCAGGTCTCTCTTTCTCCATCTCCCGCTGTTCTGGGAGGGCCTTTCTGAAGTTCCAGCAGGGTGGAGTCACCTGGTGCATCGCCACCTCCTCAGGAGACACCCAGTGGTGTCACCTCAGCCAGGGACATCACTGAGCAGCCAATTCCCAAGCCTGCACACCAAGCTCTGCTCCTCTTCTGCATTTTACCTTCAACCACCATCAATTAAAATGCAATCCCAAGGACAAAGGCCAAAATCCAGGGCTCCTTCCCCCCTAATGTACATCCTCCTCTATGGCTGGTGTCAAACTCTCCCTCTCCTCCTCCTCTGTCCCAGCACATCTGGAATTCTTTAGGGTTGCAACAGGATCCACCCCACGGCCCTGGGAACACCTTGAGCTGGTTATGGTCTCTGAAATCAGGCAGGCAGCACGTGGAATTTTCCTTCCTTACATTTTCAGGAATGCCCAATGTGCACCTAAATAAATGCTTAACTGACACCATCTGCAGGTAGTTACATTTTCCCCATGTCTAGCTCAGTGGTTTGGAATTTGGCCACTCTTTAGAACCTTCAGAAGCCAAGGAAATGCATATTCCAAGAGCCAAAAACCACTGGTTTGAACGTCTCTGTCTTGAAGATGTGACTGGAAAGGTAGAATTTGCTACCTTTGGGGAATGTTATCAGAGTGACTCAGTGACAGGCTGTACACAAATACCAAAATCCAGACAATCAACAGATCTGTCTTTTTTTGGTCAGTATTTTCTCAAAGTACATTGCTATCTTCTATTTCTTTCCAGCTTTTCCTGCACTTCTATCACATGTCCCTTTTCTTTAAGCCCCTCCAAAAATTATCCCCTATAATATCATCACCCTACTGTGGTTACACATGACTTTGACTCTTCTTAGTTGAATTTACCCCTCCAAATCTCCAGTTCTGTGTTGTCACTGCAAACTGCAGGTGTCCTGTGGGCAGGACTGTGAACTCCTCAGAATTAATAATTCAAACATAATAATTAATTTTGCTCCCAGTAGCAGCGAGACAAAGATCTGCCAGTGGAAAGGTTGAAATGCACCTGAATCCATGATTTCTGTAATATTTCCAGATCAAAAAGGAATGAAAAAGAGTGAGGCATTTTCCAGTTGGACAGAAATTAAGAAATCTCACTTTAGACTTAATTTTTGGCTGATGAACTGAATGAGTATCCCTGAATTAAACAGCAGAAACTGGCAGAGAGCTGTGTTCAGAGCATAATTGTACCTTCTAAATGACTCGGTCTGCCTGTTAATTAAACAGCTCATTTAGAGGCTGGTTAAATCACAGCCAAAACACGCCCCTGTGGGGTGGCTGCAGAGGATGCAGTGACTCCCCTGGCCCCACAAGGTGTCCCCTGGCACCCCAGCACGTGTCACCTGTCACCTGTCACCGTCAGTGCCGGTGGTGGGTCGGACAGACGGACACGCTGCTGCCCAGTTTGGCTCCTGCTCACACAGGTGTTGCTGGAAGTGCTGCACTCAGTGAACAGGCAGAGAGAAGAGGCACCTCTGCATCTCAGAGGAACACTGGCTGTAACTCCACGCCCCCACAGGGGTTCTTGGCTTGCTCTTTGCCCATCGCTCCTTCTTCTTTGTTACAGCAAGTCCAGACAGAAACCCCCATCCTGCCACTGCTGCAGTGAAGATATTCATCTGGAATTCTTCCCTCACCTAAAGCCAGACAGAGACACAAGTCATTAGAGGTTCGAAGCTTCAGGGGGTTTTATTAATGATAGACTTTAAAAGAAAATATATGGGAATAAACTGAACTTGTGTACAATCCACTCAGACCAGAGATAGTAAAACTCTGGAGTTGCTTTTTTCCTACACTATTTGAGACTTGCTGAAGAAATCCTTCTGAAAGCTGAAATGGGGGTTCTGATTTTTAAAAGACAAAGCCAAGAGGGCAAGAAGTGAAATCTCCTCATCCCCATCCCTTCTTGGAGTCTGGGATGTAAAATTCTTCTTTCATGGGAACCACAAGTGCTGGTGAGAATAAGTTTTACAAACTGGGAAGAAAACTCTTCTGTCTCTGAAGTTCAGTGTTGTCCTGTCAAGCAACGTGGATCTGCAAATCAGATATTGCTTTTCTTTCCTAAACCCATTCTCTGCCCATTCTTTTGATTTGGTTATTGACACCATAATCAGAATGCAGTTTGGTAAATATTGCCAGATATTTCTGAGCTGCACAGTAAATACAGTCGAGACTTCATTAAGGAAACAATGAGTGAAAACTCCCAGCTGGTTTTCTTTTTCTTCTTCCATCATCAGGATTACAATGCTGAACAGTTTGGCTCTGCCTTCTGATTCTTATCACACATTGCTGCTCCATCACCTAAAGAACAGCTGAATGTGGTAAAAACCAGACCTTCTTATTCCACTTGTTCATCCTGAAGGTTGGATCTCACACATATGAAACAGCTCCGGTCAGGGGGTTGCATTGAAGGGTCCCAGGGAATTACTTGCAGCCCTTCTCAGGAGGGAAGGCAGAAGTAGGGTCAGAGGGTAGAAAAGATCAATAATAACATTTTAAAAGGTTCATTTAGTAGATGGGCTGCTGACAGCAAATGCAAGACATAGTGTAATTGTAGCTTCAATTTGCTTATAATTGCTCCCTGCTTCCCTCAGAAACGTGGCCCGTGTTTGCTCCGGGCGTGTCTGAAGGCCCTGGAGGAAGGACATCCTATCCAAGAAGAATAGGGGATTTGAGCATTAAAGATGAAAAATGTAGCAAAAATACAAATCCAAAGGAGGCCACAAAGATAACTAAAGGGCTGGAGCACCTTTTCTGTTAGGAAAGGCTGAGAGAGCTGGGATTGTTCACACTGGAGAAGGGAAGGCTCTGAGGAGACCTCACTGAGGCCTTTCAGGACTTGAAGGGGGCCTGGAAGAAAGGTGAGGACAAAGTTTTTATGCAATAGGACAAGGGGTAAGGGCATGAAAGGAAAACACAGTGGGTTGAGGCTGTGCCATGAGGAAGAAGGTTTTTACTGGGTAAAACACTGGCACGGGTTGCCAAGAGAGGTCATGGCTGCCCCATCCCTGGAAGTGTTCAAGGCCAGGCTGGATGGGACTTTGAGATGTCCCAGAGGGCTGGACTAGATGTCCTTAAAGGTGCCTTCCCACCCCAATTCCCCTGTGATTCTCTGCTGTGTAGGCTCAGTGTGGCCAGCGATCCTCGGAGCATCCTCGTCCATCCAAGGGACAAGGCTCTTCATCAGCCAGCCCAGAGGGGCTGTGTGGCCACCAGGGGTGGAGGTGGCCTTAGGGCAACCACAAAGTCTAGACTGGCTGTGGGTTTGCCTCCATCCCCACTTGAAAACCCACCTCATTCCATGGTGTGAATGTTTGATGAGCTCAATCACACCGTGTTCTCCATCCACTGAGGGAGATGGATGGTCTTTACCCTAACCCAAAACATGGGATTGCTTTATGTGAGTTATGGAGAGTGGGAGTTTCCAGGTGCCTCCCCCTCCCTACCAACAGAGGAAGAGGAAATGAATGTTTCTGCATGTGGAGGCTGGTGGGGACTTGCCACAAAACCTCTTGCAAACTGACTGCTGATGATCCACCAAAAGTGGAGGAAGAGGTGTCCTCTACCCACTGATACCCACCCAACCACACTGCACTCTGCACAGGATGTTTGTACCCAGCAGCCCTACTGGAAATGGTGGCAGAAGAAGTAGAATAATCTATTTGTGGTAGTGGAGAGAGACATCTCGTTGGACCCGAGTGGTTTGCAAGGAAACTGCTTCTTTTGATCATCTTCTCACCAGTGGCCCTTTAAAATATGACAGACATGTGCAGCCATCCCTCCTGCTGCTGGAAACAAGGCAGAGACAAATGGCTTGCAAAGAAATGGCCTTTTTTACCAGCAGCAATGAAAAGATTTCCCAGCAGACCCTTTGCTTGCTTTCCAGTGGGAATGACAAATGAAGATGGGGCCATGGCTAAGCACAGCCTCAGACACATCAGAGCAAAGCCAGGGATCACAGCCCACCTTTCAGCTGGAGCTCCTTAGATCTGACTTTATAAAGGCATTCCTTCCTTCACTTATTTATTATTCAGCAATTAAGCAAATCTCAGTTGCATTTCTCCTGTCTCTGTTAAAAGAGGACCTGGACTCCAAGCTGCCCAGATCCAACATTAAAATATCTTCCTTAACTCGAACAGACCCAAATTATCCCGGGTGAAAAGGGCTCTTCTATTGAAGACAAAGTTTAACCTGTGCAAAGTAAATCTATTTTAAATAATTACACAAAACAGGACAGTTTGAGTGCATCTTCACCTGTGTCAAGGATTTGCTACACAGACACCAAATCTATGTTAAGTTGTCCAAAACACACCAGTGCAAACCCTTTAACATTCGTCCATGTCAAGAGTCAAACCAGGTTCTTCCTCCCTGCACATCATTAATCCCAAAAATCCCCTCACAGGCCTGTGGACCAGACTAATTACTCCAAGGCACCTTTGCACTCTCTTTGAAATTATAGTAAATTAGGGGTAAATTACCCCAGTGTTATGATTTGTTTCAATTAGTTTTGACTTATTAGTCAAATTAGTTTGAACTTACCAGGAGAGAACTTCTCTCTCTTCTTTTTTCTTGAAGATAATGGAACAGGGACACCTCCCACTGTCCCAGGGTGCTCCAGCCTGGCCTTGGACACTCCCAGGGATCCAGGGGCAGCCACAGCTTCTCTGCCCACCCTGTGCCAGGGCCTGCCCACCCTTATGCGTGTTTTATCTCAAAAGACTAAAGCACGCAGAGATGGCATTAGAAAAACTGACCATATGCATAGAAATACTCCAGAGGGTCTCCCCATTGTTTTTCTCCTAGTCATTGAAGATGAGAAAGAACAAACTGGAATTGCCATTGAAATAGTTGTGCCCTCCTGGGCACTGTGGTGGTTCCAGGAATGGCATTTTGTCCCCGTGGTGTCCGAGGGACACTTTATGTAACTGGGCTGGTGGACAACAGGATATCACATCCCCCTGGGTCTGCTCTGAATGTTGAAATAAGAATTTGTAGAAGGAATAGTCACAACAGGGCAGGTGGAAACGTGCCAGCCTGGGTCAAGGAGGATATTGTGTCTGAAGGAGGAAAGAATGTGATACAATAGAGGGTTTGGCAAGAGGCACAGAAACTGTTTGGATTGAAATAAAAGATAAAAAGACCAGAGAAGGAAGATAGGAAACTCTTGGAGCCCATCTGGAGGAAATAAAAGAGCAGCCAGGAATATTGATGCAGATAAAGACCCCGTGGAAAAGCCTCACGTTGGCAAAGCTGCTGCCCAGGCAAGGAGAGCAGGGATGCTGCATGGGGCACGACAGGGCTCTCTCACCTGCAGGATTTTCAGCTATTTCTCTTTTTTTTTAAGCTTTTTGAAGGGTTTCTGCCCTGCAGCCAACATTTCTCCTGCTTTGTGCAGCAATAGAGGCCACCAGCCCAGAGGACACAGGTCCACATGCCTCCTCCTTGCCACCAGCTGTGGAGTCACCTCAGTGATCCAGGTCCAGCTTAAAACAACCCATCTGGGTTAAAATCAAACCACTGGGGGTAAAAAAAGTGATTTAGATCCTAAGATGGTTCAAAGGGAAAAGGGAAGGAGCAGCCAGGGATGGAGGTGGTGGGACCACCTTTTGACAGGGCTGTGGATGATGCTCATTTAATCTGCCTGAAAATACAACACAGCAAGAGGGGCCAGCCCTTTGCCAGAGGAATTCCCAAGGATTGCCCTCCCTGCTCCCTCCTGGACATCTGGAGGCAATATGGTGGGAGAGGTTAGTGGCCCCACAGAGGGGGGCAACCATTCATTTTGAAATAGAGAGGTAAAGTCACAACATTTGGAGGCATGTAGCACAGAAGATGATATAATTTCATTAGAATGAGCTCTGCATTTGGAGCTTTGGTGGCTTCAAAGCCCTCCCTCTGCTCGATTTTTTGGAGAACAAAGCCCCCCTGGGGTCACTGCCGTGCTGGGGTGTCCTGCCATGACATGGCCAGGCCCCCAGCAGGTACCAGAGGCTTCCACATGTTTCTGGCTCAGCTGGTTCCACTGGAGAAGGCTGTTTGGGAAGATTTCTGAGTCCTGGAGCAAACGGAGCCATGGGACTGAGCAAAGCCAAAGAGCTGAGCAGGGATTACTGGGGGATGGTTGGCCAGAGCAGCTGTGGCTGCCCTTCCCTGGAAGGGTCCAAGGACAAGTTGAGTGGGATTGGAGCACCCTGGGCTAGTGGAAGGTGTCCCTGCCCATGGCAGGGACTGCCACTGGATGGGCTGTGAGATCCTTTCCAACATAAACCTCCCCTGGCACAACTTGAGGCTGATTCCTCTTGTCCTGTCCTGGCCCCATTCAGCTCCCCCCTCCTGGCAGGGACCTGCAGAGTCAGAAGGTCCCCCCTGAGCCTCCTTTCTCCAGGTTGACCCCCCCAGCTCCTCGTCATGACAGTTCCTCATAGTGACCTTCATGGATATAGAAAAATACATCCTGCAGAGCCCATGAAAACGAGGAGGCTCCAAAACAGGCGCCTGGATCACCCACGGCACATCCACTGCAAGGAGGTGACAAGGAGATGGAGCTCAGCTGGGAAACAGCCTAAAAATGGCATCCAACGGGCAGTGCTGAGCAAATACAGACTTGGCACTTGGAAATGAATTTGTCTGACTTTCAGGCAAGTTG
>JAWWMO010000005.1:1736028-1751213 GCA_035047845.1 Dendrocincla fuliginosa
GGCACAGGTTGGGCAGAGAAGCTGTGGCTGCCCCTGGATCCCTGGGAGTGTCCAAGGCCAGGCTGGAGCACCCTGGGATAGTGGAAGGTGTCCTGGGTGGAACAAGATGATCTCTAAGGTCCCTTCCAACCCAAGCCAAGCCATTCCACGATTCCATTGTTCCCTTTGTGCCAGGCCACTCGTGCAGTGGTTTGGGCCCATCATCCAGCCAAGGTGACCTGTGGCACCTCAGCTGCAGCTCAGCAGCTCCAGTGGAGGCAGCAGAAACACACCTTTAATCTCCCTTTGGCTCCACTTCCCACGTGTGTCCTGGGAGATAAGAGGAGCCACAGAGGCAAAGGACCCTGGGACTCCCAGATAACGGGTATATTTAGCTGTGTAAGTACCCTGAGGTAGATAAACCACTCCAGAACAGGAACAATTCATTTAATCCAAGCCACAAATACATTTCCCTAAATTCTGCACTATGCTCACCCAAAGGTTTTCCCTCTTTGTGCTCCCTCAGGAAAATCCAAGAGCCTGCCTCCCTAAAAAAGGCCCCAGCACCCACCTCAGTGGGATGGCACAGGAATGTCCCAGAGGAAAGCAGAGGCAGGGCAAAGGTGAGACAGTGGCAGGCCAGATAAGTGTGCAGCACATCAAAGGCCCAGGGGAGAGGAGAGGGGCAGCTGCCCCTGGCACCATTCCCAGGGCAGCCTGGCATGCTCCCAGCAGATAACCTGCCTGCCAGCCCTGGCAGAACTGAGGCACCTTTATTTTCCTGGGGATGAAGTAATGCAGCAGGATGTGACATGGTTTCTCTCAGCATCAGCCACTCATGCTCCTACTTAGGGGTTTTTTTTCCCCTAAATATATTTGTATTGGCCTGCACATGGAATATCCCACTTGGAGCTTGTGTCTCGGATCCTCCGAGTTGTAGGTACAAGCTGTTGCCCCACCACAAAGCGGGGCTATAAAGGATCCTGCACCAGAACTCCTGGGAGTTATGTTCAGCCCTCAGCCAAAATATCCATGCAGGGAGTTCTTGGGACAGCCAAAAACACGGTGCAGGACTGGAAAGGAACACCCCTCCAAGGTTCTGGGGGTCAAGCCTGGCACCTTCCTGGGGGAAACCTTGGGAGAAGTGGGCTGGGAGCTCCATCTCAGGAGGAATCTACTCTTGACTCTTTCCTGGCATTTTTTCTTCTACAAATTTTAACTTATCTGGCCAAAATGGGAAAGTTTTGTGTTACTCTGAAATCCACAGTGACACAGTTGGCCAGGCCTCACCTGGATGGTGGCCAGTGGCTGTATGTTTTCCTGCTGGAGGAACCATGGTGACATCCAGCCACACAGGGCCACTGCACAAAAGATCTGCTTTCCTGACAAACCCACATGTGTTTAACCACAAGGGGAAAATAAATGAGAAATATCTTAATCACTGAGAAAGAAGATGGGAGAATCCTGGGGGAGGCTGAGGTTTCACAAGCCTTCCGAGCTATTTCTGGGAATCACAAACCCCATTTGATTTTATGAATCAAATGCCCTTTAAAATTACAGCCCTCTTGTCTCCTCTTTTCCTCCTCTCCTCACTCCCAGTGGTTAAATAAAGAATAAAACAATGTCATATTTGGGTTATGGACATAGAAGGGGATCCATTAAGGATATAAGGACTGTTCCAGAGCAGTATTACCACGAGGAATTTATATTTTGTGCTTAGGAGGTGCCAGTCCATGACATCCAGAGCCAGCCTGATGCACATTCAGTGTGGCACAGCAACCACTGCACATCCAGAGCAGGAATATTGAGGAGCCAGTCGTTTTTCTCCTCTAAATCCTGAACCACCACCTTGTGACCTCACAGGATACTCCCAAGAGTATCCTGCTCTTCCCCTGTTTCCCCTGCAATAAGTCAAAAGCCGGTGCTGTTGAGTGAACAGTTTCACCTGCAGGTGAAACCTTTCTGGAACATGCTCCTGACACAATAAACTGTGTGTGGCTTTCTAACACAGAGATCATTTTCTTGGACTCTTCCCACTGGAACTCGCTCCAGCAGGGCTTTTTCCAGCTCAGTTTTAGAGCAGACCGTGCACACTGGAGGTTTAATTTTCTCCCCCACTACAGCTCTCGTGGCAGTTCTTGAACAGAGCACAACTGTGCTCCAGCACCTCTGATTTCAGGGATTTGTGCCCAGAATTCCTCCTGCAGTGGGGGGAGCTCAGGGCAAGCACAGGCTCATTGCTCCAGAGGTGAAGCTACACATTGCTATGACCTTCAAGGGCCGATCCTTGCCATGGATGAGGGATAAAAAATGAGTTTTAGAGTGAAGTGAGGCATGAGAATTTCAAAAATAATGCTGAAGTCATGGGCCTTCAGGGAATTTTGAGAAGCCATGGCTGCAGAGGTGCATGTTCCTGGGCTAGTGGAAGGTGTCCCTGGAACAAGATGACCCTTAAGGTCCCTTCCACCCCAAATCCTTGTGGGATTCTGGGATTCTATAACATACTTGTATTCACAATATACAGGGACCCTCTGTCCCATGAGTTAACCACTAAATAATCATGCTCAGGTTATTGAATTAATCCAACTGGAGTTTGCACTCATGAATTCTGTGGATAGGAGAAGGGGCTGACGGTGGCCTGTCACACCCAGAGCCACCAAGTGTCCCCCCAGCCTCCTGCCTGCCCTGGAGGTGCCCTTGACACCATCCCCTCCTTGGGAAGGACTCCAGGAGCTGGTTGCTGGCCATGCCTCTGGGGTGCAGGACAGTGGCATCCCCACTGTGCCCACAGCTGGCACTGCTCCTCCTGGCACAGCACAGAGAAAAGCATCCTTTATTTAGAAAGCAGCACTGGGGGCTGCTGGGGGGCTTTAAAGCAGAAGAAGCTTCTTCCAGCTAAGCCAGAGCAGGTCACTGAGATGTGACACCCCAAGGACAAGGGGTTTAGAGCTGATCTTTCCCAAAACCAGGAGTTAAGGGAAGGATGTTCAGGCCAGGCAGTGTTTCCCACTCCAGCAACACCCTGGCTTCCTCATGTCCTTAGGGGCAGCTGGAATTTCTTTCCTTGGCTTCAGATTCATTGTCAAAACAGCCTTCTGGCTCTGGGTGACTCTCCCAGTGCTCAGGGAAAGTGAAACCGTGTCACACCCCCAAGAATAATTTGGTTGTCTAGCACTGCCTGCCTTCTGCTCCAGAGGTCACCACTCCACCTCTGCATTTTTAAGCTGCCCTTGGCCCACCAATTTCTCCCATCAGGGCTCCCAGAAATTAAGCCAAGAAAAAGTCCTGAGCACGTGGATTTTTTTTTTCAAAGCATGACCCTCAAATTAAATGTGCAAAGGACCAGAACCTTGCACCCCTGGCAGGCTGATAAAGGGATGGGAAAAGCAGGGCCAGGGATTGCCACTTGCTGTCACTTTTTCTCTCTTTAACACAAGTTCCAAGTTTTGCATCTCTTTGTTCCTGATTCTCTCATTTTCTTGATCAAATCTGGTTGGCCTTTAAAATGTTCTCTGCTCAGTAAAGCAGACCCCTCTGGATGTGTTTCCCCCCAGTGCTTAGCACCATGTGCCCTCTCACCACACAGAGCCAGGGTATGGAAGTGTGATTAAACATGGTTTTTGGTTACAAAAAAATCAGGCACGATTATAAAATCAAAATTAAACAGGACACCTCATTTTCCTTCCACCTTTTCATATTGTGTTTGTATTTTAGCTGGTTAAGTTGTGGTCTTTTTTTTTTCCAGGGGGGCAAAAAACCCTCCCCAAACCCTGTCAGAAAATAAAAACGGGAGAAAATGTTCCCAAATGGATTTTGTTTTAAAAAGTGAGGCAATCCTGAGCAGCCCAGACAGTGAAATGCCAGCATTCTGACCACCACCAAATTTCAGAAACCCCAGAACTGGCGGGAGCAGACCCAAAATCCACATCTTCTCACCCACAGCCCCAGGAAGATTTCCACCCCAGAACAATCCCAGAATGGAGCTGAAAGCCCAGCAAAGAGCTCCCCTTCCAAGGCCAACCCCAGTGGGTGCCAGGCACCTTCCCAAGGGCAGCCAAACCCCTGATGTTCCATTAGAGGGCATCCTCGCCTGTCCTTTGGTGGCCAGATGCTCCTCCTAACTGATACCCTCTGCAACGCTTTGGGAAGGATCTTCCAGGAGGAGCCAGGGACGTTCCAATCCATAAGTTTTCCCATCTTTTGTAATTGCATTAATAGATGTTGTGTTTGAGTTGGGGCTGTGTTTCTCTGCCCTCCCCAGGAGGGGTGGGGTTTCCTCACTGTTCCACCCCTGAGGTGTCAATGAGCTGGACACACCACCACAAACCTAACCCCACCCTCAGGAGAGGTGGAGATCACACCTGACAACAACGAGGGGCCACAGAAGGTGAGCAGGTTCAAAACCAGACATCAAAATGTGGGTTTCCCCCAAACTGCCACAGACAGCAGCTCCAGTGCCAAAACACAACGTGGTGAGTGCTCTGCCCCAGCTGCAGGAGCCACACCTGAGCTCCAGGACACAGGAGCTGCTGTGCCAAGGGCCACCACTGCCACCCATGGCATTAATCTTTGAAAAGCAGGGTCAGGACAGTTTGCTAATGCAGGGACAGAGAGATACAGACACAGTTTACGAGCAGCAGCCCCTTGGTAGTAAAAGCTCCTTGCTTTGCTGTGATAAGTGTTTTCTGTACTGGGCTGTGACAAGTCTGAAGTAGCTGGAGGTGCCCTGAAATCAGTTCAAGGACTGAAGGCACCACCAGAGCATCTCAAGGCAATAACACTGGAAATTGAGAAGTCTGGGCTAAGAAATAGGAGTTGACACGACAACATGAAAATCCAGCTACGAGACAGATAATCCAGATACAACAAATTACCATCCTATCTGACTTCAGGCAGAATGTAAAAGTGCTCCTGTCACACAGGATGACAAATGAGCTTGTGACTGGTGAAATGGGAGATTAATGGAGAGACACAACAGACATGAAACAACTTACGAGGATCCCGGGCTGGCTGTTGGCGGGGGACCTGCAAAAGTGACAGAAGAGAAACAGCAGCATGAGTTATGGTGAGGTGGGAAGCAGGAAGCTTTTGAAAGGCTTTCAGAAGATAAAAGCAACAGCCTGTCGTGTGGGATGTGGTTTGTGTAGCTGCACAGAGGAGTGGCAGCTCCTCAGGCCCTAAGGCAAGGCTGGGTCCTGCAGCATTGGAGCTGCTGCAAGGGCAGGACTGTGAGCAGGTGAGGAGCTCAGCCTCCACCCCAACTGCCTTAGGAGAACACCTAAGGATTGATTCCCACCAGGAATTATAGAAACTGGGGGAGATTTATTAAGAAGGACCAGGAAACTCATCACTGTGTCCAGTTTCTAAAGGATTAACCAGCACTCTGTGCTGCATCTTCACCTCAGTGAGTTACCTCCTCCTGAGTGTGGAGGAGGAGAAGACACACTCAACCTGTTTCTTGTTTGGAATCTCCTCACCTCTAAGAACAGCTTTGAAGGCTGTTATTTCAATATAAACTGGGAAGAGAAAGTGCTTATTTTCCCTGACAGGTCTGTGTGTATCTCACACCATGCCCTTGGTCTGATGTTTCTCACTCACTGAGACAAAGGTCCCTCAAGCACTTGAGAACAAAACGGTTTTTCTCCTCTGCTCTGAAAGCAGTCAGGTGTGACATTAATGGGGTGCCCAGCCTGGAGAGAAGGAGGCTCAGGGGGGACCTTCTGGCTCTGCAAGTCCCTGCCAGGAGGGGGGAGCTGGGAGGTCAAGCTCTGCTCCCAGGGAACAGGGACAGGAGCAGAGGGAACGGCCTCAAGGATGGTTTAGATTGAATATTGAGAACATTTCTCCATAGAAAGGGTTGGAACAGGCTGCCCAGGGCAGCGGTGGAGCCACCAACCCTGGAAGCACCCAAAAAACATGCAGATGTGGCACCTGAGGATGTGGTTTCATGGCAAACCCAACCCATGGTCGGACTGGATGACCCCAGAGGGCTCTCCCAACCTTAAGTGATGCCCCACCATCAGCACATCCCCTCCCAGCGCTGAGGGCACACTCACCGAACTTGACGAAGAGCACGCCGGTGGTGGACACGGTCCTCCTGCCGTTGGTGGCCACGCACTGGAAGTAGCCGGTGTCGGTGGTGTCGAGGTTGCGGATGCGCAGGCGGGAGCCGTAGCTGGTGGCGCGGAAGGAGATGCGGCGCGGCTCCTGCACCACGGGCGCGTCGTTCTTGAGCCAGCGCACCGTGGGAGGGGGGTGGCCCGACACGCGGCAGTGCAGCTCCGCCGTCTGCCCCAGCGTCGTCGTGATGTTGTTCATGGGCTCGTCCAGCGTCAGGAAGTAATCTGTGGCACGAAAAGCAAGGGTGAGGAGCTCCACGGAGCTGGGGATGTCACGCCGAGGGAGGCTGGGGAATGGGTTTGAAAGGAAATAAAGGAAGGCATGATAGGTTTTCTCTCTGCTTTCTCAACAGCATCTGGTTTGGCTTCATTCGGCACAGACAAAAGAGGCAACGTTGCTTCTCTTTTTGCTTTTAATTCTCCTCCTTGCCCACCAATAAATGTGACAAACGTGGGTCAGGACTCCAGTTGCTCATTTTGATGCAGACCTGCCTCTGCTCGTGTTTGGATCCACAAAATCAAGGAATATATGAAATGAAATGAAATGAAATGAAATGAAATGAAATGCTCACTACAGAAGATTTTGTTGCCCAGAGAGACTGTGGACTCTCCACTCCTGGAAGTGTCCAAGGCCAGGTTGGACAGGGCTTGGAGCAACCTGGGACAGTGGGAGGTGTCCCTGCCCATGGCAGGGGGTGGAAGAAGATGAGCTTTAAGGTCCTTTCCAACCCAAACCAATCCAGGATTTTCTGCTCCTGTCTCAGAGCCATTTTTAACTCACTCACAGAGCAGGGCAGTGTGTTGTCAATGATTTTGTAAGCTCTAAGTGCAAATATGAGCAATAAGGATCATATCCAGGAGAAGGAGACTTTGTTCTCACTCAGTATTTCCACTGCTAGGAGCACTAAAGTTTATCTTCAATCTGAAAAAGGTCTCAGGATGGAAAAATCAAAAACAAAATTAAGTGAAATTAAGTGAAATTTCAAAAACCATCATATTAAATCAAAATGAACCTCTTCTAATCCATTCTAAAGCATTGCCTTCTCCTGTCAAGAGCTATTTCATCCTTCAGGAAGAAGCCTATTTCTGGTCCCATCTGCCCTTCACTCTAGCAAAAAGCCCTTCCTGAGTGTTGAAAACCCCCTTCAGCAGGTGTAAAACCAGCTCAGCCAACTCACCTGCCTAATTAGGCCCCTGGCCTCGTTACTGATGGTAATCAGGGCTTTGCCAGCCCCTCCCTTCGCTCTGGGCTGTGCAGAGCAGTGTCCCTCCCTCTGTAATTCAGCTGCTGAACATCAAAGATCTCACCCTGTCCTCAGCACTGTCCCCAGGAGCCACTGAGGACCAACACTTAGCACTGGGTCCCTGCCACGTGTTTTTTCCACATCTCTTTTTTCCACATCTGTTGTTTCCACATCCAGTTTTGCAGCTAACCTTCCAATGTGCAGGTAGGAAACTGAGAGAGAACGGCTTCAAGATGTGTCAGGGGAGGTTTGCATTGGATATCAGGGAAAACTTCTTTGTGGAAAGGGTTGTCCAGCACTGGAAGGGGCTGCCCAGGGCAGGGGTGGAGTTCCCATGCCTGGAAGTGTTCCAAAACTGCGTGGATGTGGCACTTGGGGACACGGGTTAGGGGTGAACGTGGTGGTGCTGCTTGAGGGTCTTTTCCAACCTTAGCAATGCCAGGATTCTGTGAAAATAGAGCTGTTCCTACGCTCCCAGGGACACAATTAATTAGGAAATGTGGGCATGGGGTCAAAGGGCAGAGACCCAGCCCTGGGGGAGGACAGGGAGCAGGATCCCATGGCTCTTCCCAGGGTGTCACACTGGCTTTTCAGCTCTCTGGGATCCTCCTCCAAGCTGCATCTCAGGGCTAGAAATGTTTCTGACTTGCCATCTTAAGCCCAGTTTAAGCCAGGCTGGGCTCTCTCTCTCCACAATCTGGGTTTAATCAAGTCCCACTAATAGCCTGGAACTGGAGAGCCGCAGTTAATTATCCAACCTAACATTTCTATACCACAGCCATTTATATAATTCCTGCTAATGTTTCTGAGCCTGCTCCAGACATCCACAGAGGAACTGGGAAAAAGGGCCTGAGGAACACAGAGAGAGGAGCAAGGATGGAGGGAGGGGGTTTCCAAAGGCTGGGAAAGGATTTTAAGGGAGCAGAAGGCATTGAAAACCAAAGGCTGTGGGTACAAACAGAAGTGGCTCTGAGGCTCAGGAGCTGCTGACTCCTCTAATTGTTCTCCATGAGCCACTACAGAAACACCAGAACAAAATGCATCTGCAAAATTCAGCTTAGCTTAGTCCTCAAACCCAAAATTCAGCACCTGAATCATAAATCAGACTGAGCAGGTCACTTGAGATGGGATTTAAACAGGGCAGGCTTCAAGCCACCAGAAGCCTCATGAGAAGCTGTTTCTCAGAGATAAAGCAGGTCTGGCATTGAAAAGGAGCTCCCCAAGCCTTGGATGTTCCTGAGGCACACAGAATTCCTTCCCTGGCAGGCACCAAAGTCATCCCTCCCTGTCCTTCCCTGGCATGGAGGGGCTGGAGAGAGATCCAGTGTTGTTTTCATTACTTGTGTCACACTCTCACCTACCAAAGCCCATCAGAGGAGAAATCCTCCCCTGGGAGGGTGGGCAGGCCCTGGCACAGGGTGCCCAGAGAAGCTGTGGCTGCCCCTGGATCCCTGAAGTGCCCAAGGCCAGGCTGGAGCCACCTGGGCTATGGAAGGTGTCCCTGCCCATGGCAGGGGTGGGACAGGATGGGCTTTGAGGTCCCTGCCAACCCAAACCATCTCACCCTGTCTGATCTCACAGTCTCCCTGCCAACAAAGAGCTGCCCAGATGCCCAGCGTTGACTCCCTGTGACCTACAGAGTCATTTCTTAGAAACAGGCTGGTCCTTGTGCCCAAATTCATTACTGCCCTTCCCAGAAGGACCCAGGCTAGTGGCCCTGGCCTTTGGAAAGTCTGAGTTGAATCCTGGCTCTGAGCAGTCTTGGGTGAATCACTCGAGCTGTGAGTTTCAGAAGAGCCAAAGGGAAGCAGACACCCAAAGCCAATCGAAGCTCACATGGGATTTGTGCAACCAAGGCCTTTTAAAAACAGCCTTAAACCTTTTGGCTCAGTCTCTGCAGCCATAAAGTGAGGATAATAATCCCTCTTACATCATGGGGAGGCTGCTCTGGACATTAATGAGATAATGCTCATAAAGCACTTTGAAGGTGAAAAGTGCTATGCTGGGATAAGCACTGCTATTATATTTGAAGTTAAATCTCAGGGTTTCAAGCCCATAACAAAAGCCCGTCCATATTTTAGAGTAGCACTCTATAAAAACATTTGGGAAACAATTTAATTTACAGAAGTGGCCTGAAAGAGCTCTAAATAAAATTTAGCCCACCTATAATTTAATAATAGTCAAACCGATTTTTTTTTAATTTGTAAAAACAATTTACTGCTGGGCCCAGCCCCTGAATGCCAAGTTTCAGCCCACAGAGAGGGGTTTTTTTAATGGCTGAGTTATAAACCCTTGAAAAATGCTGACAGCCCCTTTACTGGAGCAGCACTAGCGGGTGCCCTATAATGAACTTTTAAATGACTTGAGATAATATCTGGAAAGCCAAGCCTGAAATATATTTCTGGGTTTGAGCCGTTGCCAAGGCAAACACAACACATCATAAGTCATCTTCATGATTCCGAGCACATAAATTGGAGACACTGCCTATAAACCCCAAATATTAGGTATCCTTCCTGGCCAAACTTTGTGCTGGTTTGATGTTGCAGAGCAGCAACAGCTGTGCAGGGATGAAACGGAGAGACTTGCATGTCTCAGAAGAAGAAAAGTGTGTGGATTTCCACAGCTCCGTCCTGACACTGTTAAATAGGAGCCTGCCCAGTGCAATAAATCCTCAACTATCCCCCCACTTTTAAGTGGGGCCCAGGTGGCTTTCAAAGGAAAAGCTGGTCCTGGCTGGCCAAGGGATGTGACTCTCCTGGGTGACCACATGGCAGCTCTATCTGAAATGACCACACCTCGGGGCAGGGACACCCCCTGTGCCTGCAGGAGGGTCTGCTGGCCACGGGGAGACCCTCTCATCCCACAAGGTGTTTAAAGCACCATGGGGATGCAGGGCTAGACCCTGAAAGGGTCATTTTATGAGAAGAACGGTTGTTTCATTTATCCTTTGCTTTTTGCCCCTTCTGATCTTTCAGAATATTCCAAGAGAAGCTAAAAGTGAAGGCTCTGTTCCAAGCCTCAAACAGCTTTAGTGCAGGTGCACCAGGGGCTGCTGTACCAAGCTCTTCCCTTACACATGGCTAGCAGCACACCTCTCTGCAAAGGAGCATCTCCAGACCTCTCCTCAGGCAACCCAACAGCTGTGGGGACACCATTTCCAGCTGCTGCACTTGTTTAATGCTGGATTTGAAAACTCAAACCTGCATTGGAGGTCAGTAACCACCTGAGCTGGCTGCACTAAGGCAGGTGGGACACTAGTCCTACAGGCTGCTCATGGCATTGCCAGAATCCCGGGATGGGCTGGGTTGGGAGGCACCTCAAAGCCCATCCAGTGCCACCCCTGCCATGGGCACAGACACCTTCCACCAGCCCAGCCCCATCCAACCTGGCCTTGAATTCTCTCTGTGACCCAAAAGCTCCAGCAGCCCCCTGGTTCTTTGTCACACCAGGCACTGGGAAGAAGAAATGCCAGAAAGTGACTGCAGGATGGGTTTGTTTAGTGCCTGATATGACAGCAGAGTTGAAAACCTTCAGGCACAGAGCCCCTTGGGCACATCAGAGGGTCTGCCATGCCATGGCACAGACCCATTTTAATATATCAGCCTGGAAGTTCATTCAGCCAGAGCTCTGGATTCTCCACAAGAACCCAGCCTGGGATGTGCCCCTTACTCACAAGTGCCACTGAGCTCAGACTGTCAGAAATCTTCTGCATGGAACAGTTTCTTTGAAGAAACTCAACAACGTGAAGCCCACCCAGCCTGAAGGTGCTGGAGGGGCTTGCTGCCTGTTCCATATGCTCCATCAGCTGGAATTCTGAGCTAAGGCAGGGACCAGCAGGATTTCTGATGGAAGCAAGGCCATGGGCAGGGCAATGATGAACCACTGACTGCTTGATCTGCCCAAGGTAACTCCTGATCTGTGGGTCTGATCACCTGAGTCTTGTTCTTAAAAGGGGCAAAAGGAAAACTCCCAGCTGGAATTTCACTTGTTTTGAAAGAATAAAAGGAGAGGAATGATGGTGGCAGGAAAGAGCCACTGCACTTAAGCCATGATTTGGTGGCCCATATGCAGAATATCAGTGTCAATCCAGGTAATCATGTGGAGATATTCAATGTGCACTCTCTTGGGACACAAGGAAACCCTTCCCTGCCTTTGCTTGCCCAGCTGAGTTTCAAACAAGTTCAGGACTCCATTTGGGATGGTTCTCTTCCCTAAACTTTATCACCCCCCAAAAAAGTGATTTGGAGTGGGTAAACCAATGTCCACCTCCAGCTCTAACCCAACTCCTGAGAGCCATGGAGGGGCTTTGTTGTCACTTCAGAAGCTGCTCTGCAGGGAAGAGCCACGCACAAGAACTCCAGCACTAAAGGGGGAGGGCATGGAAAGGTTTGTGCCTCGAGATTAATGCTGTGGAGTCAAAGAAAAGCTGTTATTTCTGACATTTTGACATAGCATCACTTTAGGATCTGGTTCTTATTAGCCCTTTCTGTGCCTTCTAAAGGTCTATTTTTTTTAAAAACCAAAAATGTCAGGAAATTTGGACCAGAAACGTACAATAAAACACGTCCCTTGACCCTCTGATCTATCAATCTTTCAAATAAACACAGATAGCTGGATGAGCCAGGAAAAGGTTAGTGTATGTATAGTTACCTTATGGATGATGGGCAATACTCACTGCACACAGCTTAGAGAAAAAATCCAACCCAAGTGGGGCATTTTGTGAAAGGTTTTTGCCACAAATGAGTGCCCCGAGTCACTCAGGGTCTCTTTCTCGGGTTGTGTTCCCTGACCCTCGAATTTCACACCCTGTATTATTTATAAACGACACATTCAAGGAGCACAAACTCTCAAATAAAACCCTACGCCCCTTCGGTGGAAAAGCAAATAAAAGGAGCTAATGTACTGTGGCTAAAAAAATGTTCCAACAAAGTAGCAGTAATTTACTGCCCCCTCCAAGGGGACCCCACAAATGGAATCAGGACCCCGAGCCCCACTGGGGGAGCTTCATTTACCCAACACCCCCCAGATAATACAGCCAAACAAGAAGGGAAATTGGGCATGAATGGGAAAGCTGTAATTCTTCCCCTTTCACCACACGGATCGAATTCACATCCAGTGACTTTCAAAGGAGAAGCTGGAGATCTCCAAAGAGCTGGGGCCTCCATCCACCTGGGTTGCTTTCTGTTGTTTAAGACGTAGTTTGCCTAAGAGTCAAATTCTCCCTTGGCACATCACGAAGAGTTTCCCTCCAAGAACTCCCAGCCAGGCCATTTCCCTGCCAAGGGGGCAGCTTTGGCCTGGATTTGTCAGGAAGGATGGCACCCCAGACCCAGAGGGTCCAGCAGCAGACCCTTCCCTTGCCACAGCCATGGGCCAGCCAAGTGCTGGGGGCAAGGTCTGTGCCACCCAGAGAGGGATGGGGAGCTCAAATCCCAAGGTCTGTGCCACCCAGAGAGGGATGGGGAGCCCAAATCCCAAGGTCTGTGCCACCCAGAGAGGGATGAGGAGCTCAAATCCCAAGGTCTGTGCCACACAGAGAGGGATGGGGAGCTCAAATCCCAAGGTCTGTGCCACTCAGAGAGGGATGAGGAGCTCAAATCCCAAGGCCTGTGCCACCCAGAGAGGGATGGGGAGCTCAAATCCCAAGGCCTGTGCCACACAGAGAGGGATGGGGAGCTCAAATCCCAAGGTCTGTGCCACGCAGAGAGGGATGGGGAGCTCAAATCCCAAGGTCTGTGCCACGCAGAGAGGGATGGGGAGCTCAAATCCCAAGCTTGGCATCAGGGATGTCTGGAAATGGAAATGGTTCCCAAACCCTGAATCATTCCAAAGTTTTGTGCTCGTTTGCCAAAGCTGATAGGCCATGAAAGGAAAAATAGGAGAGGATCTGCAAAACCTCACACTAAAGAGTTTTCCCTGGAAGGGAAAGGGCCAAGTGAAGATCCCAGGAGGAGGAAGAGGAGGTACCAACACTCCACCCCAGTGTCCTCAGCTCCAGGACACATCCCTGGGCAAGGCTGTGGTGGACCAGCTCCAGAGGAGGCTGCAGGGGGGAATATCAGTCCTGTACCATGACCAGTCACTGAGGGTCCACCCTACTCACAGCTCCCAGGAAATCAGATTTCCAGGCTGACTCCAGGATTATCTCAGGACGAGGATGGAGAGATCCCACACAACTCCTCCACTGGACAGATGTAAACAGGCTCTCATTCCAATCCAGGTCTGTTTCTTTGTGCCTGACAGGAGGAAAAGGCTCCCCTTCCACATCCCTTTTGGGGAAGGAGCTGAAGGAAGGGTCTTCACCCTTCTAGAGAAGGAAAAGCAGAGCTGATGGTCAACTGGAAGCTGCAGGTTCCCCCAGCCTGAAGAATCTCAACAGCAGCCTGGGGGTGAAAGGCTTCACATCCTGAAACGGGGCTTTTCCTGCCACCAGAGTGCCCTTTTTCCCTGAAGTTCCCTTATTTTTCCTTATATAATTAGACATTTGTTGGATCATATTTTCATTTCTCTTTTTCCCTCGTGGCGTTCCCTCTGCACCCCGTGGTTTAGCAGTCAGAAAAGAGAGAGAGAAATGCTCACAGCTAAATCCCCCCTGCTTTTAAAGTGATTATTTTTTATTTTTTATGCCCAGTTTGTTTGTTTTTTTAAGGTTTTGGTGAGAAACCACCTCCTCCCTCCCATCAATCGCTGCTTTCAACAGCTCTTCACGGGTGGCTGCGTCTCTTTTAAATTCATTTCCTGCTAAAAAGAATAAACAGGCAACTGTTTAATGCTGTCGATTTAGCTTATTTAATAGAAATTGAAACCTGAATAGGGCTCAGTTGTAGGATAATCAGTGCAGGACTCACCCAGCGAGGGAAAGCACCAGATTAAGTCATTATTTCAAAATGCAGAATATTATTCCCCAGACTGGGAGCTGCTCCTGCTTCCCAACCACGTGGGATGTGGTTGGAGATGCTCCTTTCCAAGAGGCAGCAGGTACACTTGGAGCCACTTAGAGCAGGCAGCCACTTAATTGGGACATTTTGGCTGGGAACCACTTTCATGTGGTGAACTTAATAGGCTTTAAAATGAGTTTTACTGCGTGACCTCGTGGCTGAGTGAGGCAGAGAGCGCCTGTCGAGTCCTTGAGTTGCTTGTTTGCAGAAGAAATGGAAACTAGGAGCACCAGCACACCTAATTCTCTGCTCTGAGGTTTCAGCTCCCCAGGTCAGCATGTGCTTTTGCCCCAGCCCTGGAGCAGAAGCAGCAGCTCCCACAATAAAGCCCCTGCTCTCCCTCAGACAAGACCAGACCTGAGTGCCCCACTTTGCAAGGAGGGGAACCCGCCCCTCTGACTAAGCTTTTGCATTTTAATCCCGTATGTAAATCGGTGTTTAGGGGTGTGAGCTGACAGCAGCCCGGGTGCTAATCAGCTCCAGCAAAGGGGCTGGTAATCCCCCAGGAATGCAGGGCAATTGCTGCATTCCAGGTGGATTAGAAGCCTGGAAGTTCAGTTTACCTGTTTCTGACCATCTGCAGAGCTCAGGAACAGGTGCCATGGAAGGAACATGGAAAATAGTTCAGAAAGTGATGGAGAGGTCGGGCTTGGCTGGCACAGCAAGTGCCAGCTCTGCTTTGACTGCCCAAAGTTTTATCTGCAATTCCTAACTTGGAGTGTTTGTGGCCTTAACTTGCATTTTCTAGGCCACTTAGTTATTTCCTGCTCTTTGGAAAACCAAAGAGAGCTGCCAAACTAGTAATGAAACACTGAAAGAGGGTAGATTGATGGGATATTGGGAAGGAATTGGTGGCTGGGAGGGTGGGCAGGCCCTGGCACAGGGTGGGCAGAGAAGCTGTGGCT
>JAWWMO010000005.1:1752665-1767436 GCA_035047845.1 Dendrocincla fuliginosa
GGGTGGGCAGGCCCTGGCACAGGGTGGGCAGAGAAGCTGTGGCTGCCCCTGGATCCCTGGGAGTGTCCAAGGCCAGGATGGAGCACCCTGGGACAGTGAAAAGTGTCCCTGCCCATGGCAGGGGTGGCACTGGATGGGCTTTGAGGCTCCTCCAACCCAAACCACTCTGTGATTCCACCCTCCTGTCTGGGGAACCACTGCCTTCACTTCCCCACAGCTTTGGGATGTTCCCTGAGCACAGCCCAGCCCTGCCCTGAGCCCCTGGATGAATCCCTGCAGTGGGATAAGGCACCCAGTCTGTCAGCACTTTGCTGTGACTTGGGAATTCTGGCTACAAGCTTTTCTCCCTGTCCCACCAGCCCTTGGACTTTTTTCTTCTCCACTGTGTCCTGGATCACCAGGAAGTCCTGCTCCTTCCCTGCTGGGAAGGCAGATGTGAAAGAATCGACCTGAAGTACTGAGAACCACATATTCTCTTCATACTTAAGCACAAAAACCCATGTTTATGCATAAACATAAAGCATTCTGAACACATGTTCAAAAAAAACCATTAACCAAACACAGACTACAACAACAACAGTTGGGAAACCATCTGTGGCAGAATTCCACAATGGGAAACTTCCAGCTGAAGAGTAAATGGTTGGCAAAGGTTGAAGCAAAGGAAAAGAGGGGCTGACAAATTGCACTGCACTGAAATGGCCCAGCAGAAGCTTTTCAAAGAGCACACTGAGTCAGGAGCTGCAGCCACTGCCTGCCCACAGGGGCTGGAGGGATCCAAACTATTGGGCTGAAAGAATTAGCAGGGCCTCATTCACAAAGTGAAGGGCAGTGGGAAATACACCCCTTTTTTAACAATATATACCATTTGCAGAGCTTCAAATCACACAGAGTCACCACCTGCAAATGTATTTCCCCTTCTGGTATTAAAGCCCCAAACTGCATCAGAAACAGAGCAAGGCACAGGGACTGCCTGATGGTGGTGAATTGGGAGTTCACATCCAGACATCCACCAGCCAGAATGTGAAGCAGCTCCCAAACCAAGAGAACTCCCATCCTGAAACAGCTGTACCATGTGGAACGTTCTACTGGCACAAGGAACAAACAGAGCAACCTCCAGAAATCCCAGAACCACATGGAATTAAATGCCACAGGGTCACTGGGAAAACATGGCTTATCTTAAATGCCACCCCACCCCTTTGCTGATTTGGTCAAGTCAAGAATTGGGGGTTTTAATTCTGATTTTATGTATTTCTATGATTTTTGTGCCCGCTTACCTTTATCTAGTTCACTGGAGATGTTCCATGATGATGTGGGCATGAAATCGGCAACAACTGAGGAATTTGCTCCTGGAAGGGGAAGAGAGAAAACCCAAGGGCTGCTGTTAATCTATGGATTCTATACCATCAGGACTAAAGTTCCTGGCACAGCAATAGCATCATTTGAAGAGCAGCAGCTATTAAAGCCCTGGCAGGCTGAGACACATGGGCAGCAGGACCAGCCAAGTGGAAAAAGGCACCAAGCCAGGGCTGGAGCTTGTTTTGCAACACTCTGCACTGGGAGGCCTCGTGCTAAGCAAGCAGCCAAACCCTGGGATGTGCTTGGCCCACCTGGGAACCTCCCCAGGAGTTACAGAGGTAAAGATGACCCTGCGGTGTGAGGAAAACTGGGAGGCTGCTGAATATCTATCCATATTTACAAGGCATTTTAACCCTGCAGAGACAGCTGAAGGTGCACTGAAGTTCCCAGGGCTGCTTGTGGGGAAACTCCTCCCACAGCCCATGTGGAATGGGCTGGAAAGGCTCAGCTGAACACCAGCAGCATTTGCTCAATGCTGGGGGGATTCTTTGAGAAGCTGAATGAGGACTTCAGTCTTTACTTGTATTTTTAGCTAATTTTCACATGCAAACAGCAAGTTGAAGGGATGATGGGTGTTAGGGGAACAGAAAACACCTCCCTGTATCCAAACAGGGATGATTTCATCCAACACCCGTGTGAGGGCTCTGGGAACTGTGGCTGGAGCAGCTGCCACATCCCAACAGGCTCCAGGGAGGAATACACACATGTAGGAGCTCCAGTGATGGTGGGAGGGGTGGGGAGAAGGGGTGTGTGCACACACATTCCATGGCATGGAAAAGCAGTGCAGCCCTCCTGTTCCCTGTGAGCACCCAAGCCTGGGGAACCTGACCTTCAACAGGAGGAGAGCCGTGCTGGACATGGCAAGGAGAGGGAATGGAGCCAAAACCAGGCAGTGCTCGGTGTGGCAGTCCTGGCAAGATCCCTACAGATTCCCACCCTGCACCTCAGCATCTCCCTTATCCCAGAGGGCAGAGCTGGGAGCAGAGCATCAGGTGAGAACAGGAATGTCCCGAGGTGCCTTCACGTCACTTTGACCCCATCCCTTTAGCTTATTCCCAGATTTCCCTTGCCAAAAGGGCAGTGCAAGGACATGCAAAGACATTCTGCCTTTATTTGACCTGCTGGCAACTTTCTATGTCACTCGAGTCCCGAGACCGTTGTAAACACAAATGTCCCCACGCAGCCACCACACTTCTTAGAGACACAGCCCTGCTGGACAGCCCACCTGGCAGCACTGCTGATTTAACCCTCTGCCAAGCAAACAGCCAGCCTGAAGGCATTGCAGCTCACCTGCAAACAGCCCAGCCCATGCAGATCCCCACGGCAGGAACCCACTGCTGGGGACACGTCCTGGGACACCCAGGGACGCCCATTGGTACCCAAGCTCTGGATGCTCAGTCTCCTGTGTCTGCTTTTTCCATGTCTCCCACCCAAAGATTAGTCAGCTCCTGCAGGCCGTGACAAAACCCCTCAGGGACAGGGATTGGAGGTGGTGTTGTCCCTGCTGAGCCCCAGCTGGTTCATCCCTTATGTCCCAGGGCACTCTCAACCCCACAGAGGATGGGTTACACCATTCCCACCACTCACATTCCCCTCTGGCACCTGGCAATATGATTTCTGTAGGTCCTTTTGTTCACCTGGGAATATTTCAGTATTAAGAGCCCACAGAAGAACTGAATTCTGCAAGTAGGTAACACACGTTCACCAAACCCAAAGCAACAGTACCAACACCACTGACCACTGAGATATTTGGGTATTTAAAACTCCAGAGTTCATATTGGTATTTTCTTAACCAGGCTCTGCAAACATGACTTTGGATCTCACAGAGCAGACGACCATCCTCTCATCTTCAGAAGAAACCACATTAGAAAACCAAATTTTATGATTTTTGAGACAGTTGTCCAGGTTGGTATTTTGTGATACTCCTCAATCAAAGCTCAGGTTGAAGAGCAAAGCTTTGCTGTGCCCCTAGAAAATGTCCGTTCTGTGTGACTGCCAGGAGCACTCCGAGCAGCCACACGTGTAGGAACACACCCCCCAGTCAAAGCAGGACACAAAAGCCTCCTTAGCAAACTCCTCCCTGATCCACCTCGCTCGGGAACTGCCTCCACGAGGAAAACTGGGAATGAGTGGGACTTTTGGGACTCACCCTGTGTAGCAGACCCAAGAGCTGGAGCACCAGGGAGGTCCCGTGGAATGCAAGACACCTCCAGCTATTCCATCCAGAGGCATCCACCGCTCCAGGGACCCAGGGCCACCCCTCACCCCCAGCCCTGAACCCCCTCCAGCTGCTCCCTCTGTCCTGTGAATCCCACACGGGACTTTTACATGCAGCAACTTGGATTTGGGGCACTGCACCAGGCTGGTCCGTTTGTTGTTCCCGTTAAAAAATAGGGGAAATTAGAATCCCAGAATCCCTGAGGGTGCAAAAGCCCTGCCAGCCCACAGAGCCCACCCTGTGCCCGATGCCCACCTCGAGCACTGAGTGCCAGGGCCAGTCCTGCCTTGGGCACCTCCAGGGCTGGGCACTCCAAGCCCCTTCCAGTGCCTGACCCCCCTTTCTGTGCAGAAATTCCTCCTGCTGTCCCACCTGGCCCTCCCCCGGCACAGCTTTGAGGCTGTTCCTTCTTGTCCTGTCCATATTGCAACTCAATTTTGAATCAAAGTTTAAAAACTAAGTCTTATTCCTTCAAAATTCCCTCGTGCCCTGCTCTGACTTGAACTTGCCTGGGAGGAGAGTCAGCCTGAGAGATGTGATCAGCAGAGAGAACCATTACCCGTTAAGATTTTATTTATCTCTGGAATCACTCCAGGTGAACGATGACTCCTATTCTTAACACTGGCAAGATGATTATCTGTTCGGCTCTCTCTGACTATTAAGAAACATCGGGTTTAAGTTAATGAGAAGTCACAATTAGAAGCCTGTGAAAAGCCAAGTCAAGTGCATTCAAACACACTCCCCGCAGAGAGGTTGGCTAATAGCTGCTTTTATTACCAGATTGCATCAGTGTGGAGCGAGTTTCACACGTCAGGCCTTGGAAAGCCTTTGTGACTAAATAAACTTCAATCAGGTTGACAAAAAGCTGCCTGTGATGCATTTCAACATGAACCAAAGGCACTCGGAGCCAGAAGGGGAAAAAGGCAGATAACTGAGATGACACCAAGCCCAGAAATAAATGAATACTTCACTGGGGAATAAATCTGCTGTAGAGAAACAAAGCAGAGAGCTGGGGAAGAGGAGATGGACACCCCAGGTCTTGCAGGAACTCATCTCCTCAAGGGCAAAGAGAAGTCCACTTAAAACAGGCAAACAAAAAATTTGAAGTATTTTCTTAAGGTACATCCCCTGTCTTACTTTATGTCACACCAGTGGGTCATTCTATACCTTAATTTTATCCCCTTACTTATATAATGATATATATAATCTGAAGTAATTCGTTTTCTTCTGATACAAAAATGAATGTGATTGCAACGTGCAATTCAGATCTCAGTGCAGAGTGCCCAAAACAGCAAAAAAAAAAGGAGAGGATCCAAGTCTGAGCAATAAGATAAACTATCCAAAATCAATGTTTAAACTACAGAAAAACAGTTTTCCATTTGCCAGTCTCTTCCTGGCTCTGAGCAGAAAACCCACCCCACGTGAGCTTCCTTAGCCCACGAAGGAATTTGCCTAAGGAAGTGATAAAAGCCCAATTTCCCGAGACATTAAAAGAACAAGATTGGGCAAGACATCCCTGCAGACACAAAGGGGAGTTATCCCACGCTGTCAGGAGGTCGGGGCAGGACAGCTCAGCAGGGCATTTGGACACTGGGCCAAACCTCTTCCAGCAGCAGATCCACTGGAAACATCAACACCCCTCC
Organism: Dendrocincla fuliginosa; assembly: GCA_035047845.1. Taxonomy (NCBI): domain Eukaryota; kingdom Metazoa; phylum Chordata; class Aves; order Passeriformes; family Dendrocolaptidae; genus Dendrocincla; species Dendrocincla fuliginosa. Next base: position 1,757,883 of record JAWWMO010000005.1, read on the forward strand.
AAGAGGGGCCTAAAAATCCCCAGCAAACACAGACCCTGCTTGGGCAGAACGTGAGGAAAACAGGGATTGCAGATAAAGCTGTACAGGCTCAGGAAAAAACCCTAATTACGCTATTTTTTGCTTTTCTGCACATTCCAGAGCCGGCGCTTCATCCCTCTCCCTGTCTGGTTGCTGCTGACTGATCTCTCCCAGGATCTTCCCACAGAGGTGCCTCCAGGCTGCTTTGCTTCTCCCCTTATCTCCCTCATCTTCCTCTTCTGCCTCCCAGTCCGTGTTCCAGGGATCCTCTGTGAGCTCCCACAGGTTTCCATCTGATCTCCCGTGTTGCAATGCCCTCCACAGCCCACCCCGGAGCTGCTGAAGGACACCCAGACATACTTTCTGCACACTGTAATGGGTACAACCTCATTCTATACCCATTGTCTTGTCTGTCTCAAAGCTGGCACCGGCCTGAAACGCCTCTGATTTATCTCAAATTGTGCTTATACCTTTAATGTGTGAAAGGATTGCCATGACATGGGGATCTCTGCATGGCAGGAGACGTGTCTGCATTACAATTCCCGGGTTTCCAAAGGGGGGTGGGCATTGGGAACACTTTGGGTCAGATGAATGAGGCAAAACTGCAGGAAGGTGGGGAAAATTGAGAGCATTCCTGTTCTTCGAGTAAGGCAGGTGTCTCTCTAGGAGAATCTGCTATATATACAGTGAAGAATATATAAAAAAATATATATATATAGTGCAGCAGACAGTCCATGTTAAAAACACACTCCCCCTTCCATGCCCAGGTGGAGCTGCTGAACTTGCCCTGCTGTTTCCAATATTTTGGCAGGGAAGAGCCTACAAATCACAGGCAGGGAAAGTGCCCCAGAGCAGAGCTGGTGAAGAAGTCCCTGGGAAGCAGCTGAGATGCAGCACCGTGCCATCTCTCCTTCAACTGCTCAGCACTCATCAGGTGTGCTCTCATTCCAGGGCTGAAACAGCCAAGGCAAAGCTTGTTCTGCTCCCCCCTCCTGGCAGGGACTTGCAGAGCCAGAAGGTCCCCCCTGAGCCTCCTTTTCTCCAGGCTGAGCCCCCCCAGCTCCTCACAGGACTTACACGATGCCCTCAAGAGTTCAGAGCTGTCATCACAGTGTCCAAAACACACTTTCTGCTGGCAAAGGACCCTCTGGAGCTCTCCAGGCTGCTCCATGCAGAGATGATGCTGTGGGATCCTAACAACCTTCAAATGCTTCATTTTGGTCCCATCCTTGGAATTTAAAACCCTCCAACACCTCTAACTGATATTTATCTGCAGGGTATCATTACTGATAGCCCGGGGTGGGGTAATAATTGGCATTAGATTGGGGAAGTTTCAACACCAGTGAAGAGCTCAAGCTCTGCAGATTTCAAATTTACAAGACATTAATTTCCACCTTCCAGAGGGAGACGTGCAGCAGGATGATTTCATTCAGTGCAGGGCTGGAAACTGTTAGGAACTTCCTTCACATCCCAGCCTATTCCATCCATCAGAGCACCTCATCATCCCTCCTGGCACTTCCATCAGCACCCACCTCTGCTTTTAGTGTTTCTAAAAGCCTGGAGCTCCCTAGGGCTGGAGATAAATGGAAGGATCAGCCCCTCTGTGATGCATCATCAGGGAGAATCCCTGATTTCAGGGCAGGAAGCCAGGAGTGCTCCATGCACCTGACACCTCTGCCTTAGCTCTTCCCAAAGACCTGCTCTATTCCATGGGGGTGCAGCAGCTTGGGCTCTGAGGTGGGCAGTCACTGGGGTTTCCTGTACAGGATCCCAGTAATCCCCACCCCAAAAGGCTCCTGGGGGGTTGGAGCTTGTTCTCCAGCACATCGTTCTTCAGGTGTGTCCTGGCATATTAATGTCACCAGAGAATGCTGTGATTGCTGCATAAGAGTGTCTGCAAACTCTTATAAAGCACCTGTAGATGTTCTGGCAGCAGTTTGGTGACTACACAGGTCAGTGTTTGTAGTAACTCAGTCTTTGGCTCGGGTCATGTCACTTAAGAACTGTTTTCTCAGCCTCTTGGAAGAAGAGCTCCTTAAGAGGCCTTTTTTATATGCTAATACCTTAATCCTAAATTTCTAATTACCAGACTACAATTCCTTTGGATTGCAGCTGTTAATTACAGATTATCATTAATGTTGCAGGGATTTAGGAGTCGGTGTGGAGTCTGGGTGCACTTCACCTTGCTCTAACTCTAAATTGGGTCGTTAACAGCTCCACTTAAGAAGAGCAAAGCCCTACACACCCTGGAGCAACCCAGGCCTTTAATGACAGGGAGGCAAGGAAAGAAATGGCCAGTTGGAGGAATGCCAGCAGCTCAGAGCTCCAAAGTCGAGGCTTTGTGCCTCTGGACTGGAGAAACGTGGCTACAAAGGCACTTCAAGCAGATGTGGGGTGGGAAATCAGCGCTCGGGTGGACCTGGCATGGTCCTGCACAAACTCACAGCACCTCGAGGGTTATCTGTACTCTGCTCAGTGTGAGACACGTGGGATGTGGGAGGAAGGTCCTGGAGGAACACGGTGCTTTCTGGCCCACTGAGTCAGGTTTTGTTGGACACAGAGGTCAGGGTCTGGTGGGTTTTATGTGATTATAACCCTGGCAGGAAGCACAGCAGAGCTGCTGGTTGTGCCCACCGACACAGGCTGGGAACTGGCACCACAGATCCAAACTTCCCATCTCTCCAAACCCTCCTGAAATAACACTGGATGTGTTGCCGTGCCCTGAGCTGTTCTCTGCTGGGCATCTCACACTGGTGGAAAGGCAGCAGAGGAAGTGGAAGTGGGAAGCACCCAAGGGAAACTGCAACAGAAGGAAGCAAAAAACCAGCAGTGGCAGCAAGAAATTCCTGGGTGGGATGTCTGGGGCAAGGGGATGTGCCAAGAAGCACCAACCCATCGTCATGTCAAGAGGATATGGAGAAGGATGTCCTGGGGCACTCTTATAGAAGACAGTTCAATGCCAGGAATGGTGAGGAAGGGTCCAAGGAGGAGTGGAAGGAGGCAACATTCCCTGTGAGGCACTTTTGGGGGGCAGCCTGTGCTGTGTGAGATGGAGGTTTCCCTGAGAGCCCCCACAAAAGGCCCTGAGTCTGAAGAGTTCCAGCAAAGACCTTGTGACTCCAAGTGATGCCCAGCCCACACCTCCCATGGAAGCTTGCTGTCCTGAAGGCACCAGTGGATGCTGAAGCCTTTCTGGGGCTCTGCCCCTCTCCTGGCACAGGTTCCCATTCCTTCATCTCCCAAACAGCAGCCTGAGCAGCACTAGGGAGCGCAGGGTTGGGACAGATGTGTTGGCAGACGAAGGATGAAGTGCCTGGACACTGCACCTGCTGGCTTGGCCCTGCCTTCCCTCAGTGCCACGGCACTAAATCCACCCACAAAAGCTGTAGGGAAGGCAGACCCGGCCAGGCACGGGGCGGGGGGCGAACAAGAAATCATTGACACGGCCCATAAATCGCCACACACCCCAACTCAGGGCCACGAAGGACCCCGAGGGACGAGGCTCCCAGCAAGCCACAATCAAAGCCTTCTAACCAGGCAAGAACACGACAGCTCGGCTCTGCCACGTGCCAATCCATCTCTGCTTCGGGAGCACCACAATGATTCCGGCTGCAGCGACGACAAACGAGGCAGTACCAGCTCCAGAATGAATGGATGGGCCCAAGACAATTAGTCCTGAAACACCCAGCAGTGTCCCTGGAGCAAACACGCTCTGTTCTGTGCCACATCCTCCTGCTCCCTGCACACAGAACAACGTGACTTATTGGCTGCCCAGGGTGGAACAGTAAATGCTGCCCCTTGGGCGGCTCCAGCCCCAGCCTCGGGTTTTACACGGTGCTGATTAATGGACAAGCTGCCCCAGGCTCCAACACAAGGACACACTGTGAGACGTATGCTAATAGGGCACAATTTATATAAAAAAGGGGGGAATGTAAATATTTAACTGATGCCAGAGCTGGGTGCTTTGGCCAAGTCGGGACTGAGCTACATTGATTGTTCCAGAGGAACTTGCAGCCCGCTCTAAACCCACACAAGCCCCGTGTCAGACGGGCTTAGAGCCCGCGTGTTTTAGGAGGTGGATTTAAAACTTCATTTCTCCTGCTAAAAGGCTGTTTTCTTCAATTTCCCTTCAAGCCAGCCAGACGACACTTGTAAGAGCTGATCCCCGTGCGTGTGGAGAGCTGGGGCAGGATCCTGACCCATCCCCTCCAGGGACCAAACCCAAAGCATGACCCTCCAGCTAATTTGGGGTTATTAGGGAGAGGGTCTGCAGGGGAAGGCTGAACCCCCCTTTGGTGGCTTGGGGCTGGGTTTCAGCACGGCAGTGACACGGAGCAGGCTGTCCCTGTCCTGCCCAACAAAGGCAGTTCTACAGGTAATTAGCCTGCACAAAAGGTTTACTGCATGGCCTCCCTCCCAGGGTTATTTTTAATCCCTGCACTGCTGGAAGGAGTTGGTGTACTGATTTAGTCACAGTCACAATTTACTGAGCACAAGGTTTCCTGACTCCAAGGTTCAGCACGATCTTCAGGACTTTGCTACTCCCTGACATTCAGGAAAATTAAACCCAAACTTAACCCTCTTAAAATTATTTCATCAGTTTTGCCATAGATTCCCCACAAAGGGTGTTCCAACCACCCTGCCGCCCTCAGCACCACGAGCCCAAGGCTGGCAGCACAGTAACACTCCCCAAATCCAAAGGTTGGATGAAATCAGTCTCCTGAATCCTTACATTGCACCGCAATCCCCAAAGCACAGTCAGGGCTGGAGGGATGGCCGGTGCAGAAAAGCCACTTCTAAAAACATCATTAAGGCTCTGAGAGCCTTCACCTTAATTGCCCCCAAGCAGCACAAATGTCTGTGGCCTCCATGACCCCGGAATGGCTCTGGCACAAAGGAGAGCCTGCAGTGTGTAAAAGTTAACAGGCTGTACAATGGGGAATCCACAGGAGCAGGGGCAGGGCCGGCGTGCTGGGCCTCAGCAGCTTCTGCAGCGCCAGGAGAAACCACCGATGACTTTTTTATTAGCTCAGCAAACCAGAGGCTCGGTGTTTGGTGGGACGCTGCTGCACAGCCACGGGGATTGGGTTTCAAAGCCACGGCAGCTCCAGCTCAGCCTGGAAAGGGATGCAGGTCCCCTGTGCGAGGGGAGGCAATCCAAATAAACACGCAGCTCCAGCAGCCCTGCTGCTCCCCCGGTAGCTGTGCCAAGGGGCTGCTCCCCACTCCTTGTTCTGCAGCCACACCGAGCTCAGAGGGTGATCCCCACTCCTGGAGCTCAGAGGGTGATCCCCACTCCTTGTTCTGCAGCCACACCGAGCTCAGAGGGTGATCCCCACTCCTGGAGCTCAGAGGGTGATTCCCACTCCCTGGAGCTCAGAGGGTGATCCCCACTCCTTGTTCTGCAGCCACACTGAGCTCAGAGGGTGATCCCCACTCCTTGTTCTGCAGCCACACCGAGCTCAGAGGGTGATTCCCACTCCCTGGAGCTCAGAGGGTGATCCCCACTCCCTGGAGCTCAGAGGGTGATCCCCACTCCTTGCTCTGCAGGAACACCAAGCTCAGAGGGTGATCCCCACTCCTTGCTCTGCAGGAACACCAAGCTCAGAGGGTGACCAGAGCAAGGCTGTGCCAAAGAAAGCCGGAGCACGGGGATTCTGCTGAGTTCAAACTCACATCCTCATCACGGGGATTAATCTGCCCTGGGTTTGGTACCCTGAGAGCATCCAGACACACCACAAGGGGTTTGTAGGGACTGTGGACAAGGCAAGGGAAACACTGCTTCTCCTTGGAAGCCTCTAAGCAAGCAGGGGGAAATGGGGATGGTGGAATGTCCCAGAGAATCCTCCACTTCACTCCGGGTATTTACAGGCTGCTCCTCCAATTTCCCCCACTCGCCTGTAATGAGTTCCCAAACCACCCCTTGTGGTCAAGCCAAATTTTTGCGCTGTTTAGCTTTTCAAGTTCCCTCAAGTTCATTCCCAGGTCCCTTTCTCACGTTGCCAGGAGCTACACCCTCTGCTTTGCCCACAGGACTTCATTTCATCAAAAAAAAAAACAAAATCTTGATGCTCCCAAAGGAGCTGCTGAATGAAACGTGGAGACATCCCATGCTCTCCACTGTAATTCTTGTCTCTTGAGGGGTGGCTGCAGTTTTGGGGGCAGAGTTTCTGCCTGAGAGATGCAGAACACTGATATACAAAGCCTAAACATTCCATCAGTGACAGAAGAAAAGTATTTGAAATACTGATCTTTTATTCTGGCAATTTCCTTATCATACTCATGATTCTGGTCACATATCACAACCTAACACCTGCTCAGTTTAAATGCAAATACTGAAGTAACCAAACTCCTCACCCTGTGGCATTACAAATCTTTCCACTATTTAACACACGGATGTTCGAGGAATATTTGAACCTACTCCAGACTTCACTGAGAGCCTTGGAAAATCCAGCAGCAGTTAATGATGTTGGAGGCTCTTTCAGGTTTGTCCATGCCTTTCACCCTCCTGAGACACGGCACTGCAGGGCTGGGTATTTTCTTACCCCAGTTCCCCAGCTGGCAGGGGGTCTGTGTGCTGCTCTTATCCCCGTGGTTATGGAAGGCCAGGGAGAGCAGGTTAGAGCATCGCAGTGATCTTTGAAAAATGCAGCCACTGAAGACTCAGAAGGGGGTGACAGAAGTTTGTAGGCTTAGATTAGAGATTAGAAAGGAATTGCTGGCTGGGAGGGTGGGCAGGCCCTGGCACAGGGTGCCCAGAGAAGCTGTGGCTGCCCCTGGATCCCTGGGAGTGTCCAAGGCCAGGTTGGAGCCACCTGGGATAGTAAAAGATGTCCATAGATGGAACCGGATGAGTTTTAAGGTCCCTCCCAACCCAACCCAGTCCATGATTTTATTATTTTTGAGGGTTACTTGATTGGATGGTGACATTTTATTTGCTGAGCTCAGTCCAGCTCCCAGCAGCCAAACACAGAGAGCACAACCAGCACACACAGAAACCCTCCTGGCAAGTCCAAGAGCAAGAGGATTGAGTTTCTGTCCCAGCATGTGATCTCCCTGTGCCAGCACTCCTCTGGAACAGGAACAACTCAGCCTGGAGGGACTGGGAACTTCAGGGCAGTCCTAGGCTCGTGAATGGGGCAAATCCCACTATTCTCACAGGAATCCACATGGATAATCAGAGAATCACACATTGGTTTGGGTGGGAAGGGACCTTAAAGCTCATCTCATTCCACCCCCTGCCATGGGCAGGGACACCTTCCACTATCCCAGGGTGCTCCAAGCCCTGTCCAACCTGGCCTTGGACACTCCCAGGGATGGGGACTCCACAACCTGTCATAAATATTCTCAATTCATGACGAAGGCAGGACACAAATGACCTGAATAGGAGGCATATTCATAAAAAGATGTGACTAAAGCAGGACTGGATTCCCCAGAGAGGTGTATTCCAGTTATAACCCTGACCAAACCACTCCTGCCACATCAGGGCCATGGACATGGCACAAAGAACACCCTCTCAGAGCAAACTCAGACAAACCATAAATATCAGTCATGCAAAATTGTCTCTCCTCACCACATTTCTCAGCAAATCAGGTCCTGTGGCAGTGCCTGGGCTCGGCATGAGGAAGGTGGCAATTCCCAGAAGATGTGGTTCCTTGCACACCACAGAGCAAACTGTGCCCTGTGATTTTGGTTTCCCTGCCCTGCTGGCTCAGACCTCGGGGTGCATTTGATATATACACAAACACTCACAGACACCACAGGGCCCAGAGTTTGGGCTGGGAAACAAAATCCTGTCCCCCCAGGGCCAGTCACATCCCAAACATCCCACCAGGGGCAGTTCTCAATGTTCCCTGAGCAGCAGTTCTTGTGGCCAGAAGCCCTGATTAATAAACTGCATTTCAATTGCATTTCAAATGCAGACAAACAGTTTTACTATCACAGGTCTGTTGCTGCTCCTTCAAGCTCAAATTAGTTAAAAACAAGGAGTTCTTGCACCAAAGTTCTACCTGAGCCCTTCAAAGACACTGCTAGCCTGGAGTTTGAGTCACCTCCACTGCCATATCCAAAGCAATAAAGGCAACTGTTCTTTATTGTTAGTGATGAGCAAAACCTCTGGTTTACCCCTTCCAGGAAGGGATTAATTATCAAACATATTAGTCCATCTGTGGGCAGTTTTATACTAATCCAAAGCTGGGCACAGGGAGGGAAATGAGGTGTAATTTGTCTTGCAGTGGGGTGTGTGAATCCAAGAGACTGATCTGGGTGACAGAGCTCCTCTCTGGGCCAGCCTAATGCAGTGCAAGGACCAGCTAAACCTGTGAAAAACGAGGCATAAACCTGTGATAAACCAGGCATAAACCTGTGATAAACCAGGTATAAACCTGTGATAAACCAGGTATCCTGGGACACCTGGGCATTCCACATCCCAAGAAAGAAACCAAACACCTCTGAACATCTGGTCTCAGAACTTGGTCCCTGCTCCAAGTGGATAAACACTGGAGTCTTGGAGATCTGGGCTTGTATTTATGGAAAGCAGTGCAGGTGGGGTTATATTTCAAATAAATAAATACAAAAATACTTCAGGACACTTGAAGTCAGCAGAGAAGAGCAGGGTGGGATTTGCTTCTGGGGTGAGAAGGAAGTCCCAGAGGTACCAAGTGGTGGTGGGAAGAGCCAGGCTGGAGAGAGGGCAGGAGATTCCCCACCCTGAGTGCTCCAGCACAGAGCAAACCCCACACCCGGCAAGAGAAAAGAGCAATTCTCCCGGGGATGTGTTTGATTTGAGCAGGAACTTCTCCTTAGCAATTAACTGGTTAATACTTGCATGTCCCACTGAAAGGGGGATCAAACAGACCTCGAGGATGTGCTGAAATTTTAACTCTTCCAATCATCAACTTGATGGTGCCACTCCTTTCTTCCCTGCACTAAAAGTGAAGCAGAGGAAAGCCCAGGGAAAGCTGTGTGGTTTTTCAAGAGGCACTTGGGTTTGTTGGTGCTCCCACCGAAGCTGCTGCTGAATTAGGAAATGCTGAGCACTCCTGAGAGCTGCACAAGTGGAGCAGAAGTGCCTTACAAAGCCATTAGCTCCCAACTGCTCTCCAGCTTCCCAGCAAGGAAAATAAAGAGAGCAAAGTGAAAGCAAAGAAAGGGGCAGAAATGTTTGAAAGCCCTTCTAAACCATCACCCGCTGACAGGCTGCAGCCCCTTTCATGTGCACACAGCCCTCTGCAGCCACTTCATCAGGCTCCAGGTTTTAATTACATGGAATGTTTATTTACACAATTCAGGAGGGGCAACCCCCTGCTCTGCAGCCACCAGAGTCACCTCACTGAGGTTTGTGGGCTTAAATAGCTGGGCCTTTGGCAGACTGAAGATGTGAAATAAAGCAGGACTTACTGAGCTGAGGGGCAGGCTCTGCTCTCTGCTCTGTGGGGACAGGGACAGCACCCAGGGCATGGCTGGGGCTGTGTCAGGGCAGGGTCAGGTGGGATCTCAGGGAAAGGCTCTTCTTTCCCCAGAGGGTGGTGGGCACT
>JAWWMO010000005.1:1767536-1784983 GCA_035047845.1 Dendrocincla fuliginosa
CCTTGGCAGGGGCTGCCCAGGGAGGGTTGGAGTGCCCAGCCCTGGAGGTGCCCAAGGCAGGACTGGCCATGGCACTCGGTGCTCTGGGTGGGCATCGGGCACAGGGGGGGCTCCGTGGGCTGGGAGGGCTTTTCCAGCTGAAATTATTCTGGGATTCAGCAAGAAGGTGATGCAGAGAAGGTAGAAATGAGCAGGAAATGTAGGTGGGAAGGAGCCTCTGGAGGTCACCCCACCTGGCCCCCAGTCAGGGCTGACTTCCAGTGCTCTGGAGTGGCCCCTGACCTTGCTCTGTGTGGTGTAAAAATGTGCAGAGGTTGGAGGTGCTGCACAAACCTCCCTGACAAAGCCATTCCTGACAAAAAAGATCAGCCTGCTCAGCTGCAGAGGAAAAGCAACCTTATGGTTTAGGGGTGACTCCAGGGATCCACATCATTCCTCGAGCAAACCTGTCCACCCTGTGACCTGGGCAAGGGCTTGGATTTTCCTGAGCCTCTCTGGTGCATCTGCAAACCCGATGACAACACTTCATTCCTTTCTTTGCGCCGTCCATGAAGCTGCAAATTTGGGAATTGCCTGTTAATGTGTTCAGACAGTGGCCAGGGCCATCCTCAGGTAGGGCTCTGATCTGAAGTGACAGCCAGAAAGAGCCACGGGACAAAAAGCTGTGCAAATATTTCTGAGATCATACCCCGAGCTGTTCACAAGGTAAATGTCAAATACCTCAACTGAACAAACCATCCTGTTACATCTAAATATCTCCCTTTTTTTAATATCTATGAAGTTCCATTCATTGGTGATTAGTGGGAGTGTTAATCCCTCTCATTTCCAACGTGACAGGGGCTGGTGTTCAGGCAAGGAGGGAAGAGATGCAGTCAGCTCCAGGTTATTGGGAATACAATAGTATGGAAGTGGTTTTGCTTTATATGGGGAACTGCTAATTGGGTGTTAGGGGCTGCTAACTTTATAGACTTGTAAAACTGCAACGACTGAAGCTGCCACTTGTGTAAAGTCTCCAGGGGGAAAAGCAAGTTTTCCTGTCCCTCTGTGGAAAAGGTAAAGAAACAAACAGAAAAAGACCAGTTGTTTTGTGCTTCAGCAATTCACAGGTGTGTGATTTAAACAGGATTTCAGACGTGATGTTTGCAGACTTGCTTGTAAGTGCTCATCTGAAAACAGCAGGCTTAATTTGCCAGCTCAAGGTTGCCATTCCCTCTCCCTGTTTTCAGGGAGCCAGGAAGTTGAAATGTGTTTCCTGCAAGGGGTTTGTATCATAAGCACAGAAGAGGCTGTTTCACAGAATCCTGGAATGGTTTGGGGTGGAAGGGACCTCAAAGCCCATCCAGTCCCACCCCTGCCATGGGCAGGGACACCTTCACTATCCCAGGTTGCTCCAAACTCTGTCCAACCTGGCCTTGGACGCTTCCAGGGATGGAGAATCCACAGCAATCTCTCTGTGTGTCTGCCCAGAGCACCCATTTTGCTCATTAGTTGATTCCCAGTGAACCATCATTCCCAGGAGAGGCCACAGTGGAAGTTCTGCCTGGAGATGCTGTTTCCCATCCTGTCTGGGTCCACTTACTGATGTAAAATAGTGTCAGTATTTTCTACCCTCACAGGCAGAAAGAGCCTGTTGTTTTAAATACAGACCACTCATAGTTTGTACCTTTTTTCTTGCATAAATAACAGGAATAACAGTGAAAGGGTCTGGAGGAGTTTAGAAATCAAATCTCTCTGAGAGAAAAAAAGGCATTTCCTTAACTTCTAAGATGATGCACCTCCTTGGAGATTATGGCATGAGGGGTGGTGTTCCTGAAGCCTGCATGCACCAAAGGTGAGGTTGGGAATAAACCATTCCCAGGTTCAACCTTCATTATTTGCTGGGGTGAACACTGGAGGTGTCAGCTTTGTAAATACAGAGTTGTTGGAGGTGTCGAGTGCTTCCCTCCCACTCTGCTTCCTGGGACACTGTTTGGAAGCCCTGGGAGTGTGACCCAGCTGAATCTTGGTGATTTATGGCCTTGAAGTGACACTGTCAAGTGTCCTACACTCAGAAAGAGAGAAAATGGCATTACAAAATGAGTGGGAGGGGACCAGTGTTCTCCAGGTGACAAATACCCACGTGCCCCTTTGCACTCAAGAAGTTAGGAACAACTAAAGGATGCTTTTTATGGTGAAAAAATGGGTTTGTGGGTTTTGGGGGGAAGCCCCCAAACCATGCGGTGCCTCTGGGCACTGCAAACCCTCGATGCTGGCTCAGGTATGACCCCCACCATGAGCAGATATGCCTCATTTTAGGGATGGCCCCTCCAGCCCCTCACATGTGCCACAAGGCAGGCAGGGAGGGCTGAGGTGTCCTGGCCAGGCTGGAGGTGAATGTGCTTTCCCCTGGTTATCCAGGGATTCAGGTGGGCCTGGGAATTGGGCTGTGCATGGCTGAGATGAGCAGAGCCAGTGAGCTGGCTGGGGAGGGATCCAGCTCTGCCAGAGCCTCCCGAGCTCCAAACCCCTGTGGATCTGAGAGATTTCCTCTCCATCAGCCCTGCAGGCAGCAAGAACATTCCCACCAGAGCCCCCCAAGTGCCACTCCTTGGCTGCCTGCCACGTGTCCCGGGAGGAGGAGGGGGGAAATCCCACTAAATTCTGCCGGAATTATTCTTAGTCGGCGAAGGAAATGAGTGATTAAGTGTACATGAGACTCACGAGTGTCCAGCACATTATCAGTGCTGGTATTTCAACTATGTCCAGCACATGGAGCAGGGAGAGGGAAAGTATTTCCTGATATGTGGCTCTGCCTTTCTTCTGGGCTGATCCCGAGATAAGGGATGGCTGGGTGGGAGACACTGGGATTGATTGGCTCTGGCACCCAGGGGAGAGCTCAGGCTCGCAGTACAAAGCTAAACTTCAACTCTGATAGCTCTCAGGCTGTGCTTTTATGTTTTCCTTCCCTCAAAAATAGCTTTTGTAGCTACCAAGAGATATTTAACTCCTTAGGAAAAGCCTCCTTGCAAAATCAAGGTGGAGAAAAGAGAACAGTGACTGTGCTGATGCTTTACCTACAAATCTGGGTTCTGTAGTGGCATTTAGTGGGCACTTGAATGTCAGCTCCACCACCAAGGTGATGGGCATCTTACACAGACCCCTTGGGAATGGTGGAGTGACACAGTTCCTCTCTATTTTTATTTACTTCAAGTATTAAACACAGCCAATTGTGTTAAAATAATTTAAATAATAAATTAAACTATGAGGACCAGCATAGGGATGGAAAAATGGCTCTTCCAGGTCAGTCCTCCAAGTCTTGGGCAGTAAAGTGAGTAGATAATTAGTGAGCTCATTTAAGGAATTAACGTGTTTGGTGGAGGTCAGACTTCCTGAGCATTCCCACAGGACTTCTGTGGAGCCTCTGGCCAGATGTGCTGTCCTCAGCCCTGTCTGATGGCAAAGCCTGGTGTTTAACCAGGTGCTTTTTAACTCACTCCAGCTCTGAATTCACAATTCCAAAGGTGGGTCTGAAGGCTGGAGGAGATTTCGTAACTCGATTGGTACATCACTGAGAGACAATGGAAAACCTCCTCCAGCCCTGTCCAGATGGTATCTCTGGGCTTTTATGGCTTTTTGGTGCTGAGTCAAAGTGTGCTGAGCTGCTCTGTGGTTCCTCAGCACTCAGCCTGTGGTGCCAACATGTCTTGCAGGAATAGCTGTGCCTGATGCAATGCTTTGGCTTCATCTCTGCTGCACTCCTGAAACGTTTAAACTGCTCTCAGAACAGACAGGAACCTTGCCCTTGATTTTTAAATGGATAATTCCTGCCAGCTCCTCAGCAAACCGTAGTTGTAGCACCCAGGGAGGCTCTGAGCTGAATTCAGGGTTAGATTGCTGTCATATCTGCCCAGGGAAGAGTTTGATGAGGAGGATCCAGGAAAATCTGATGGAGAGTAACAAGTAGCCTTCAACTAAGGAGATTTGGAATGCACAGGTTTAATTGGATGTATTGAGTGATGGGAAATGCCTTCTGTGGACCAGCATGTCTGATAACAAGGAAAATGGGAATAATTTACTGCTGTGTGCTTGTTATAATATTGTGGCATCTGAGAGAGAGTCCCGTGCTGTCACTGAAAGGCACCAGGTGATTTGGGAGCATTTCTGGGTAGATGGAAGCCGTTCTTGTAGCAATCACATTCTCACTCCGTGGTAACATGGAGTTCCCTCTGGAATACCTGTTGTGGCAGCCCTGGGAGTGCCCTCACGGCTTGCTTTGGCATCCCCTGGTCTCTTGTGGTTTTGTTTGCTTTGCAGTTGTTTATCTCCATCATCGGGGAAGATCCGATGTGTTGACATGTAAATAGAGCCGCTGTGATTTGTGCAGCCTTTGTGGTCGGTGAGCTGCAACTTCATTAGAGGTGATTATCTGGGCTATTGTATTGCAGTGCCCCCGAGTGCCAGCGGGATTTATGTGCTTTATATAGATTTTAAAAAGCAGCAGGGAACAGTCACCAAATGGCACCTGGTCCAGTGGAAGGTGTCCCTGCCCTTGGCAGGGGGTTGGAGCTGGATGAACTTTGAGATCCCTCCCAACCCAAAGCATTTCGTGATGCAAATCAAACCCAACTGCTCAGATCCCTGACCTGATGCTGTTGGAGCTCTGCTCACCAAAAAAGGGTCCCCTGGCAAGGTGGGATCTGGGAATGTTCCTATCCTGCTGGGATGCAGCAGCTGTTTGAGTGGAATTGCTTTGGGATGCTCTCTCCCAGTTGTGTACCCCAGCTCGTGGGCCCTTCTGGAGTGGTGGCTGTGGCTCTCACTTGGCTTCTGCAGGGAGATTTTTGGTGTCCTACAGCAAGCTCTGGAAACATGGGAACACATGGACAGGGATGAGTGGAGCTCAGGGCTGCAGAGTGAGGCCCCAAGGGCTGAATTGCCCTGCCAAGTTCTGTAAGCACCTTCTCAGCTTCTGCCCTTCATCCATGCCCTCTCCCTGGGGAGGTGACCTTGGAGGTGGATGCTGCTGGTGTGGGTCGGGTCTGGGGGACCAGCCCCACAGAGCTCCTGTTTGCAGGGCTGTTCTTGCCTCGGGATGGCTCTGTGGAGCAGCAGCCTTAAGGATCACGCTGTTGCAACATGTTAAATTGCTTTCAATATAATCAGCCTTCACATCATGCCTTGGGTTGATCATTGCCATATTTGTAGGAGCAGAGCTGAGGACGTTTTCTTGGCAGGGCCCAAGCTCCATCACACAGCCCGTAACGCGATCCCGCGTTGGAAGGGCTGTAGGACTTTGAGGGAAACGAACCCTTGGAGCCTCAGCACGGGCTGGAAGGGCTCCTAAAGCAACCTCAGGCAGTAATTCCCCTTTGCAGGACCAGGTTCAGGCAGTTTGGTCTCTGTGACCTTTCGGGTTCCGTTCTGAGCGTTCCAGCCACGTGTTCCAGCAGAGGTAACACTTAAGGGGCTGCAGTTTGCTCTTGCTGTGAAACTCTGCATTTAAAGAGAGCTCACAGGTATGCTCTGGGTTTTCTTAACACTTGGCATGGCCAAAAATGCACAGCCTTGATAAAGGCAGGATGGCTGAGGTGGCTGTGTTTGCCTTTCATCCATCCCTGGCAGATCCTGCAAAGGGGGAGCTCCAGCTGGCTGGGGAAGTTCAGCTGTAAAAGAAAAGTGAATGCACAAGATTATTGTGCCTGAAAACCTCAAATCTCATTTGTCAGCTACGCACAGTATTAGAATTAAACTCGCAAAATACTGAAAGATAAATATTTCAACAATATCGCCCCACTGAGGGAACCTTTCAAATCTCTCCTTTATTGAACACCACCAATAGGTATTTATAAAATGCCACGTGGATTTAAACAATGAACTCAGTCATTCCACGAGGAGCTTCTGGGATCCCATTGTTCCCAGCCATGACATTATTTTGGAGGTAACTCTCAAGTTTCAAAGCTATTAAAGGTTATTCAGCCCCCTCTTCCCTCCCCTCTGCAATTCTCTCAGCAAGCATGTGCCACTCCACAGTCCCTCTTGATTAGAGCCTGTTGAGAAACGTGGAGGTGAATGATCTTTTTGTGTTCGTGGCCACTGGGATGCAGGATTTGGGAAAGCAGGAATGAAGGCTGACACTGCCCCAGCGGGTTGTTGTTAACTCTCTGAATTCCTGGGGTTCAGCATGTCCTTTGTGTTTGCTTCTTGGAAATTGGGATGGAGCCTCTTCCCTGCCTGGGTGGGAGGGCAGTTCTCTAGGAATTCTGGCTGCTTGAGCTGCAGCCACTCGGGAGAGTTTGATTGCAACCAGTTTAATGCTATTTTCCCTTTCTTAAAGACATAACAAAGGCACGGGATGTTAAAATGCAGTTTTTTGGTGTGGTCTCAAGCCTCACTTGGGGACTCAGATTAGCCAGGAGGGCACCAACATTGCCAAACTAAAGGACACAAGAGGGAAGTAAAACTGAGATTATACTGCATTCTGACTAAAGCTACTAAAAGTGATACATATAAGCTGTAAATAAACATAAACTACATATATTTCCATGGTGCTGTCATGGCTTCACAGCATGCCTCAGGTCGATGCCTTGCTATAAATAAATGTAAACTATAAATAAAGTGATACATGTAAACAACAAACAAACCCAAGGGAAGGGCTGGGGCTGTGTCAGGGCAGGGTCAGGTGGGATCTCAGGGAAAGGCTCTTCTTTCCCCAGAGGGTGGTGGGCACTGCCCAGGCTCCCCAGGGCAGTGGGCACAGCCCCGAGGCTGCCAGAGCTGCAGGAGGGGTTGGATGATGCTCTGGGGCACAGGGGGGGACTCTTGGGGATGGGCTGTGCAGGGCTGGGGGTTGGACTGGATGGTCCTGGTGGGTCCTTCCAGCTCAGCATGTCCTGGGATTCTGTGAGCTGGAACAGTGACCTGCTCTCTCTCTGGGGTGGGCTCCCAGCCCTGGGACCCTCGACTGGCTCCTGGTTTGGAGCTGCTTGCACAAGAAAAACCTCCTGACACAAAAAGCTCAGCCTGACCCAGGAGACTCAACCCAGCAGCCCCAGCAGCCCACACGTCCCCGGGGCACAGCTTGGCCAATCCCCCTCTGGAGGGCTGGATCAAACAGAATGAAACCCAAGCCAGTGGCACCTCCACAGCCTGCAGGACCCTCCGGAGTGGCACACCTGGAGACCTAAATAGAGCTCAGGGAGCAGCAAACGGGGTGGATGAGGAGCTCTGCTTGCACCGGGCTCTCAGCTCACACAGAGCAGTGGAGCTCCCAAAAACATTCCCCCACTTCCAGCTTGTGCTTTCCCACTTAGGGCACCACGATTCAAAGCGCTGTCCTTCCCAAAGCCTTCCCAAAGGTGAATCCACAGCTCCCCCAGGCTAAGGCAGGCACAGGGGTTGCCCTAAAGGGACTGGGATCAGGGCTTTAATTCCCCCCCAAAGGCTCTGACAGAGGAACACACGGCATTGCTGTGGAAAGGGGAGGGAAACTCTGCCAGTCCTTACTGCCCAGAATACAGAAAGGGTGGATTCCAGGAAGGACTTTCAAACACAGGGAGCTGTTTCCTCGTGCTCATCTTCATCCCAAACTAATAAGGTCCTTAAGGAAATCCAGCCACGGGACCAAGGGGTTTATATGCAGGTTTATTACCAGGGGTTTATTGTCCAGGTACTCCTGGAGCAGAGTGAGCTGGTGGGACACACAGGGGAGCTCTGTAACAAGGACCCATTAAGTGACATGTTCCTGAAAAACCCTAAACAGGCATTTTTTTGTTGCAAAAGGTCAGAGGGGGGGAAAAAGAGAGAGAGAGAAAGGTAATCCTTGAAAAATAATCTTCCAAATAAACAGAGCAGCCTATGGAGAAAGGATGAGCACAGTGCAGGGAAACACCAGAGACACTTTGAGAATGGTCCTTAATTAACAAGATATGCCCTTCCACCTTCATTCTCCCTCCACAAATCACTGACAGCAAATAGCACCAGAAATACAAAATTAAATGGAAATGGCACCTGGGAGCAAATGAGATTTTCTCAGTTGAGAGCATGAGACACTGCACAAGCAGTTCCTCCCACAAGCTGTGAGGACTAGGCACTTTAAATCCTGGGAAAGCAGTTGGCATTTCCACCTTGCTTTCCTGTTACACATTTCCACCCATTCAGAAATACGGGGATACAAAGAACGAGCATAAAAATGGTAGTTGCATGTAAATCACACAAAGAGAGGGGAAAACCACCCCATAATTGCATGTAAATCACTCAAAGGGAGGGGGAAAAACCCCAGCACAAGCAGGTCCAAAAGGTTGAGTGATAATTGCAAATCTAAACAAGAAGATTTAGCTGAGGATGAGAAGAAGAAAAAAACCAACAACCTGCAAAGCAGATTATTCAAGTTTTGTGCCAAATGCCTCCTTTTTAGACCTAATCAGCAGTGACTGCTCAAAGCCCTGTGTTTCCAAGGCCAAGGCAGCTCCAGAGATCTCTGGCACCCTCATTTCACAGCAGAGATGATTTATAGCCCAGCCTGGTAACACTGCACCCCTGGAGCACGGCGGGTTGGAAACCCTTCCTGACGTTTGGGGGGGAAATTCTCCTCCTGCTGCTTGGCAAAAGCTGAAACCCCAAGTCTTTCAAGGTGCTCCATTTTTCAGAGATTTACTGGGAACATAATAGCAAATATGGTGAGGATCAGGAGCCAAAGCCTTTCTTTCCAGCCTGGAGAGAGGGAGGAGTGTGTTGTTCCTTACATCTGGAACAGTAGTAATCTATTCCTTAAGCCTGAGCAATCAAATTACTCTAATTTTCTGTTGTCTTGGCTTGAATAAATATTTTCAAGACGAGTTATGTTAAAAATATGCACAGGCTGACTGTGCAGTTAAATGTGCTTAACATCTGTGCTGCAGGGGAGTGGGGCAAGATGGAAAGGTATCCCAATGGAAAGGGACTGCTAAAAAATCACCCTGCTTCCATCTCAATTAATAAACTACTCAGGAATTACTGCTGTAAAAAAGGGCATAAAAAAGAAGGGGGGAAAGTTAAATTAAACATGTAGAAATACATAGAATCTATATGGAAATAGGGGGAAATTAGGGGGGGAAATGAGAATAAAAGGGAGGCTGGAATTCCTGTGGAATAAATCTCAAAGGGGCCATGGGCTGCAAGAAACTTTCCATCATTTCCCAGGATCCAGAGCTGCCCTGGCTGGGCTGAGTGGGCAACTGGGGGGAGAGAAAAAGAAAGTGAGACAAATTGTAGGGGGTTTCTGCCTCTCAAATCCCTTCCCAGCACTCCCAGCCTCGCTCCCCACGTGTGGAAGTGATTTGGATTGCAGTGATTCATTCACCCGGCCAAACGGACTCGCTCCTTTCACTGCCGAGTATTGAAACCTTCGAGCGAAAAAAGCAGGGGGGATCAGTGTAATTCTTATAAAATAACAATTAATTCTGGCCACAAGCGGCAGGCAAACGCTGCCCCTCTCCCACCACACCGGGGAAGCACATCCTGCCTTGCAGAGTGACCCCGGGCACCTCCAGGCAGAGGGGGAAATGGCTCAAATTTCGGCTCCAAGTCCCATGTGCTTCTCATTTTCCCCTGTGCAGCAGTGACAGGCATTCCTTAACCTGCCCCAGCGCTCCCAGTTTGCCACAGGTCACCCCAGAGAGAGGCTCCTTCCCGTTTCCAAGGTTTCCACTTATATCCCAGCCCAAAGGAAGGCACTTCTAAGGTGGTTTTCCCTTCCCAGTGTTTCCCCCTCCGATATCAGGACACCGGGAGAAGAGCTGGGATGAAGAGCTTTTTACAAGTAATTGTCTTCTGCCATTATTCATTTGGAGAAATAAAGACCTGGCCTGGTTTTCCCTGGTGGGATCAAATGAAGATGTGCACATCTGTAGGTATTTATTCCTGCTGTTCAGGTTTTAAAAAAAAAATAAAGGGCTGCTGTTCTTCCTTCATCTCAGAACCTCCAAATTGGTTTAAAATGATGACACTTTGAAAGCTAATGCTCTCTCTTGCTCTCCAAGTCAGATGTTTGCACTCCCATCATCATTTCAAGCTCCTTCCTACAAGCACAGACGTGGTTTTGCTGTCAGGGAAAACCACTTTCTGGGCCAGGGAAACCAAAATAATCCTGCTCCTCCTGATGCCTGTGTTTGCTGCCGTGGAGATCCATGTTCTGGTGCCTCAAAGCTGAGCTGGGCCACAGGGAGGGGAGGGGATGAGGAAGCCCAAGAGCTCTGGATGTGCTTTGAAGGGAGAATTATGTCTGCTGAGATAGAGCCTAATTGATGTTGGAAATGCATGTGCACTAATAAATTAATATCACAGCAAACTGGAATTACAGGATTTATGGGAATGCAGTTTGGTAAACAGAGCTGAGGCACAGGCAATCTGGGAGGATAAGGAACACAGGAGCTTGGGTGGCTTCCAGCTGAGGAGATGAATGGCAATATTTAAGAAAGGCCTGACTCACTCACAGAGGAAAGGGGGAGAAAAATCAGCCATCTGAGACAAAATATTGGATTACCCAGTGCTGGAGGATTATCCAAATCTAGGCAAACGTCACCCCACTGCTCTTTATGTGCTTGAGCCCATCAGATTCATGGAACTGCCCCTTCCAGCATTGCTCCTTGGGAAAAGTGTGTGAGCCTGGAAGGGCTGGAGAAGCCTGTTCTCATTTTGCAGGACAGTTCTCTGCTGTGGAGAGTCCCAGGGCTCCCAGCCCCTCGAGAGGGCCACGGGGACCACCAAAAATCCTCCGTGTCACACAGACATGCCAAGTTCCCACAGCACCACCGGGAGCAGGAACCAGAATGGTCTGGGCTGGCAAGGACCTGGAAGCTCATCCTGCCCCTTCCACTAGACCAGGCTGCTCCAAGCCCTGCCCAACCCAGCCCTGGACACTTGCAGGGGTGAAGGATCCTCTGGAGGTGTGAGTTTGGCTGAGGAATAACAGCCCTACCCCAATCTTACCCATTCCCTGAAGAACAGATGAAACAGGAGGTCTTCCACAGCCAAGGTGAGGGAACCTGTCCCTTCCCTGCTCCAGCTGGAGCACAACCACAAAAACAAGTTTTATCAGTCCCCAAAACCCCTTTTTGTGCTCTTTCACCCCCAACCAGACCCTCTTGGGCCGCTCAGCTCAATAAAACACATTTTGCCATGGAAGGAGCAGCTCAGAACAGTTGAAGTGCATCCATCCACTCCTTCAGAACACTCAGAGGGGTCAGAGGTTGAAAGCCAGTCCTTTGAAGAATCCCACATTGCTCAACTTTTCAAGGAATCTTAACAGGAATGTTAATTGCACGGAGTGGTGCATGAAACACCCTTCATGTGCCACACACCCGGCAAAACTTCCACAAAAAAGCCTCAAATCCATTTTTCCTGAATGGATTTTGGGCCCAGTCAGTGCCTGAGCACAGGAGTGACTTTAACAAGGCTGAAGTTGGTGCTTAAATGCTCTTCTGGAAGAGGGTTCAGGCCAGAAAGGGACTAGAACCAGAAAAACCAGCCCAAAATCCCCGGGGCACGAGGTGAGCCCAAGGCCCTGAGCTCTAAAGGAGGAGTCACTGGGAATCACAGAGTATTTGTCTGTTTTATGAGCATCTCACTAAGCATTTGTTAGGAAAATGGACCATGTTAATGGACAATGTTAATAGACAGCCCTTCCTGATTGATAAAAGGTACCACTCTTCCCTCAAAATCCTTGTGGGATACCAGTGGGAGGTGTCATCTTGGAATGAGAGGAGCTTTAAGGTCCCTCCCTACCCAAACCATTCTGGGATTCCACAATTCTTGGCAAGGAGAGGCAAAATTCAGCACCAGCCCTTGGAAGAACATTGCAGTTGGAGCCCATCCAGTGATTCCCAGCAAAAGGCAGCATCCAAAATTTATAGAAATGAGTTATTTCTAGATTGTTTATGCAAAAAAAAATATTGATTATAGAAGCCCTTCACACAGTTTGTCCAAAAAGTTCCTGTTTAAATTCCTGTGCCGTTAACAATGCGAATCCTGGCCGTGTTTTCTCTTTTCCAAGGAAGAAACCGTGTGTATCCAAGGATGTCATGAATATATCACCCCCTTGGAAAGGCTCGAAGCTTCCCCAAGGTGCATCAGGAAAAGCAGACAAAACATCCTGCAGTTGTTTCTCCAGAAGATGGCTGGAAATTCCCACTGCAGTAAATCCCAAG
The DNA here is from genome assembly GCA_035047845.1 of Dendrocincla fuliginosa. Lineage (NCBI taxonomy): Eukaryota > Metazoa > Chordata > Aves > Passeriformes > Dendrocolaptidae > Dendrocincla > Dendrocincla fuliginosa. Next base: position 1,779,698 of record JAWWMO010000005.1, read on the forward strand.
TGCCGGTGCAGTCGAGCTTATCCTCCTTTCCAAGTGAGGCCAACGTGGAAACCTGGAGGAGCTTTTGCTGGACAGTCCTTGCTCCATGAGCTTGGAACAGAGGGATTTACCAGAATGTGGCCAGTGAACTAATGGAATGATGATTAAGACCAAAACCAGGGTCTTCAGATGAGAAATCCCTTGGGAAAATGGAAGGAGCCCCATACGGTGAAAGGTGTCAAACCAGGTGATTTCACAGGGAGAGCCTTGGAGTGGCTTGGGCTTCCCTGGAGACTGGAGATTCCCACTTTGTCCCAGGCTGGTGGGATGCTGGTTCCCTGTGAACACCAGGGGAACATGGAAAACTGGGATCAAGAAACCTTTTTGGGGGCTAAAAAGAGGCTCCCACTGAAACCACAGCTCTGAAAGGGGGAAAAGTGGGAGGTTTGGCTTCAAATTCCCAGGCTCATCACTTTTCCAACGTGATTCCATCAGCTCTATTTCTGCTACCCCAGCAAACAGTCAGAGAAATCCTTGCAATTGCACCACTCTCAAATTTATAATTAGAAATATTTTAATTGCTGTCTCCCATGCAGAGAAAGATAACTTATCTCTCTTCAAAATAAACAAGTCCAAATGGAAGGAATTCATTCATAATTAAATCATTCTCTCCAGAAAACCTACAAGCAAGATGGATGATAGAGGGGAGAGATAAGAGGATTAGAAATATAATTTTAAAATTGTCTTAAGGGGGAAAGTTGACACCCACATGAGTTAAATGATATCAGAGAATTAACTTAGTGCCAGTCAAACAAAAATATCAGCAAAATAAAACAATAAAAGTAACATGAAGAGGCAGCATCTCTCAAAGTGGTGGCGTGTCCCGAAGTGCAGAAAAGCTTAAGAAAGGAGAAACATTTAAAGAAATTTGGAAGGTTTTAAAGTGGAGTTTAAATATTGTCCAAATGGGTTCATGGGGAATTTTTTTTAAGGCTTTCCACACTTTGTGGAACAGTGTGTTAAAGTGGGAATTAAAGTAAAATACTCCAAGAAGAAATGAGGAAGACAATGTGAAACAGCCAGGACTGAGGGAACCAGGGGTGAGGCCCTGGCACAGGGTGGGCAGAGAAGCTGTGGCTGCCCCTGGATCCCTGAGAGTGTCCCAGGCCAGGCTGGAGCCACCTGGGACAGTGGAAGGGAATGGAACATGGAAACCCTGCCCCAGGGTTCCACAGAACTGAGCCCCAGATCCAGTGGGACACAAGGAACAAGACCCCAAGGCTCCTCAGCCATTGACCTCCTTTTTCCAGTTCACTAAAGCACAAGAGACCTGAGATTCAAGAGGCAACTTAGCCATGAAAAACCACGAGGACTCTTCTCCTTTTCCTGCTGCCACAAGCAGAACCCCCCATACTCCCTGAGTACAAACACAGGGACAGCCACTGTTGCTGTGGGCATTGCCTCGCTCAGGGATGCCACACTCCTCAGGAGAGCTGCAACATCAATGACCTTTATTAAATGCCATGGCAAAGTGCTCGGGCACTGATGCACAGCCTGTTAGTGGCTTTAGGACCCCCGTGTTTTGGTGGGAAGGCTTCAGAACCCCGGAGTGTTTTCTTTGGCCACAGCCCCACCATGAGATGTAGTTTCTCCAGACATTTTCGGGCTTGCTTTATGGCTGTTTCCATGGAGGTCAGCAAGGAAATTGCTGTTCCAGGAATGCTTCCAGAGCATCCAGGGCGACACAAAAGCCTTTGGATTTTATACTTATATCCCTGCACTCAGGCCAGTGTGATGGTGTGATGATCAACAAGCTGTGCTTCCAGGAGGGCCCTGAGCTGGGAATGCTGCTGGGAATACCCTTCCCAAGCCCAGTGCTGAGCCTGGTCCAGCATCTTGCAGGTCACACATTTCCCTGCACTTCCAGTTATCAGATTTTCCTCCTGTGCATTTCATCAGCCACAATTATTACTTGTGCTGTTTCCCTACCAGCAGAGAGATCAAACAATGAACCCCACTCCTTTGTATTTCATTTTAAAGAAAGTGACTCTGCTTAAAACTTCCCTAAGAGGGGTGATGGTGAATTTATTACCTTCACTTGCTACGAGGAAGCTGTTAAAGGCATCAGGAAGCAGCCAGATAACCAAGGCCATAAAATACTCTGGAAATTAATGAATGAAAGATGGGCTGAAGCCACAAAGTGAGGGTCTGGTGCTGCAGTCTGAACTTGTGCAGAGTTCACACATGCTCACGGGCAGGGCTTTGATTCCGGAGAGTAAAGCAAGTTCAGAGCAGAAACAAACTCACTCCCGAAGTTCAGGGTTATCCCAAGTCCTCGGGCTTTGTTCTGAGACATGATTCAGAAACCCTGTGAGCTGGGAACTGCTACAGCTGGCTTTTGTCAGGCATTTCCCCAGAAATATCCCTGCTGCTGCTGCTGCTGCTGCCCCCAGGAATTGCTGGCTGGAGAGAGCCCGCTGAGAAGGAATGAGACTCGTCCCTGCTTCAAAGAATCCACGATCTGAGTGGGTAAAACACGCAAGGGGAAGGGATGGGGCAGTACTCCAGCAAAATGCTGGACCTAAAAGCACTGGCCACCTATGGGCCCTCCTGAGCTGAGCACCCACCTGCCTCAAAAAATGAAGGGAGTTTGGAGCGTCACCCAAATCCTGCTGAAAGCGGAGAATTCTCACTCGTTTCATAGAATGAGAGAATCCCAGAGTGGTTTGGGTGGGAGGGGACCTTAAAACCCATCCTATTCCACCCCCTGCCATGGGCAGGGACACCTTCCACTGTCCCAGGTTGCTCCAAGCCCCATCCAAGCTTTCCAGGGATCCAGGGTGGCCACAGTTTCTCTGGGGAAGAGTTTCAATAGATTCCCTGAAATTGAAATCTGTATTTTGCAAGACATCTCCATCAGCACAGCAAGAGCAGCAACAGGGCTCAGACTCACTACCTATTGTCCCTGCACAGCTCCTCTGCCTCCAAATGGGAAGGGACCCACTCCAGAGCCTCCCAGTTTCCCACCAGTGCTACCAGCAGATACACTCATGGACCACCCACAGCCCCAAATGGCCACTAAGGCAGTGACTTAGGTGGAAAAAGTAATGTTACAAAACTATCTGATGTATTTTTAGCCTCTCTTCATGCACTTTAGCAGCTGGAAAGAAGGTGGGAAGCCAGGATTGTGAGCCAAGATCCAAAGGCATAGGGGCTTTTCCATGGCTTTGGACTGGCTGGGAACGAGGCTGGCTCCAGCCAAGCTGCCTGCCATGCACAGCTCAGAGATACCCAGTCTAACCCTTTTCTGGGATTGCACTCATTATTTCCTTCACATTCCATGCAGGAGCTTCAAGGAATTGCACACAACAAACATTCCAGGGAAGGAAGATTTATGGGGGGAGAGAACCTGGAGAACAATAAATCTTCCCCTCAAATGTGCACAGCAGAGGGGAGGGATGAGAAGAATTATTTTCACACTTTACAGTGCTATAACTTTATTTATAGCATCTATTTCAACTGAGGTTGGCCCACAGAGAGAAAAGGGCACCAACTTGAGGTGGCAGGTCAGGCTTTCAAAGTACATTCTGAGGCTTCTCTGAATAAAACTAAATACCAGACTCCAATCTGACCTTCTGTACTCTTTAGGCATAATTACAGAAATAAAAGACTTTTCATTAGATCTTTGGGATGCAAACCTGGGAAGAACTACCATGGCAGAGGGTTGGAATGGGATGAGCCTTAAGGTGCCTCCCAACCCAAACCATTCCATGCTCTGTGAGAGCTCACAAAGTCCATTATGGGTTTTCTGCAATTATTCACATTTGTTTGTTTAATGGCCCTATTAATACAAGGCTTCCCAAGGAATTCCACCACCACAGGGGCTGGTCATTATTCCAAGTGCTTCAATGGCACAGCCAGAGCAGAATCCCACTGTTAACCCGTGCCATGCCCAAACCTCCCAGAAAAGTGTGCTCACCACTTTATGAACATGATCTCTGAAATTCCTGAGGCCATTCATTCCCACCCTAGAGGAGCTTTCCATGTTGCCCACACCGGTGGTGCAATAATTCCCATTTAGGAAAAAAACCCCTCTCCTTAACTAAGGAGGATGTTTATTTTTCTATCTGAACAAAACTGCTGTGAGACCTGAATGAAGCAGTCAAATGTTTGAGCAAAAGCTGTTCCAATAAACCACCTTCTCTGGCTCATTCTGACGTGGCAAAAGCCATTCTGACCCCCTAACAATGAGCTTTTTGGCAGCACACGCTCTGGAAATAACTGTCCATTCTCCTGACAACCTTCTTCCTGGATTTTTCTTGCCTTAAATCCCGTGAATGAAGGATTACCAGGATTTATGTAGCTATTTAATACCTTCAGGAAAGAAAAAGCACACAGTACAGGAAGAGAAACAACAGGTAGAGAATGGATCGATCATAATTTAAGTTAAAACTCGCCAATAAATCTCTCCTGACATTGACTGATAAATATTGAGACTATTTGAAGTTGTTTCCTGGATTGGGCAAACCATCCTGCAGCTGCTTCCTCTGGCTGCTCCAAAATGCTGCATTTTAGGGAGCAAGGCCACGCCACGCAGGGAGTGGAGTCCCTGAGAAGGACCACTCAGAGCAATTGCTAACGATTCATCCCCTTCTCCCCTGAGAACTGTTTGGGGTTGGGTTCTGAGGAGTCTGGCTGGTCACGTCAAAACAACCTGCTTGTTTAAAAAATATATTTATATAATCCTAAAAATTAATTTTCCCAGTATCGAGTCAAGCAGAGCTGCAAAAATGAAGCTGTTTCACTGGGCCTTCAGCAGTGCTACTGCCCCACGAAGTGTCCCTGTATCCCCTGACTTAAATCCCCCTTTTACTCAGGTTACTGGGATCCCATAACACACATTCCAAGGGAAGTGGCCACTCTCCCTTCTCCTGCCTGCCCAGCAGGAGCATCAGGACAGGCTCATCCACATGGGAGGGGGTGGAGCAGCTCCAATCTCCCTGCATTCTCTTCCAGCAGGAATTAGGAAGATGGGAGAGCTGGAGGAGCCTCCGGGAACAGTGGGGTCAGTGTGCCCTGCACTGATAACAAGGCTGGGTTTGTCAGGATCTCAGCAAAGCTGGCAGGAAGGATTTCTGGAGCTCCTTCCACCATGAGGGGAGAGGGAGGAGCACACACGAAGGCATCTCTTTGGAGAGTTAATGAGGAGATGAGGAAGGGGAAGGGAAGAACAAGGGAAGGGGAAGGGAAAGGGGAAGAGAAGGGAAAGGGGAAGGGGAAGGGGAAGGGGAAGGGGAAGAGAAGGGA
>JAWWMO010000005.1:1802153-1818325 GCA_035047845.1 Dendrocincla fuliginosa
ACCTGTGAGGGCACCCCAAACCTGCGAGGGCACCCCAAACCTGCGAGGGCATCCCAAACCTGCGAGGGGATCCCAAACCTGCGAGGGCACCCCAAACCTGTGAGGGCACCGTGGGCACTGCCAGCCCCACCCTGCAGCCCAGGGAGCAGCAGGAATCCAGGGCAGGTGCTTGGGCACCACAGGAAAGCCTGGTTTAATAGCAGGGCAAACTGCCCACTGCTTCTTTTGCTTGCCATGGCATTAAGTTCTATTTAGTCTATGCAGGGAAATGATAAAACCCAGAGCTGACAAGCTCTGAGCTCAGGCGGGACGGGCAGAAAGGGCAGCAGGAGCCTTGTCCTTGGGATGCCACCTCCCCTTCACACCTGCACAACACCCTATTTAAAACCCACTTCCTAAAGAAACCACAGGGAATTCCAGCCTGCCCTTATCCCTTAAATCAGGGCTGCACAAATCACGTTCTCCTGCACCACACAGGACTTTTTGGAAGGAACATCCGATATTTGATTCTATTTTGCAAATGACTCAGACCTGCGAACTCCCCGTTGTTTATTTGCACCCCGGACAATAAAAAGCACCTTCTCTTTGGGGAGTCCCATTAAAAACAAACAGCCTGAGAAAATGCGGCTTTTCCAACTGTCTGGTACCCTGGGATCATTACTGTGCCTTCCCCAGCCCTTCTCCAAACAGTCCTGACAGCTTGTTTATGGAGAGCTCTGCCTGCCCGGGCTGTGCCGGGCACACACCCACAGCAAAGCCTCACCTCCAAAACTAGGAACCCAAATTAAATCCAGAACCCCAAAGTCACCTCATCTGGGACAACACTGGAAAACATCCTCCAGCGACTCCCTGGCAAGCAGGCAGAATTCCTACCTGAAATGTGGCACCTTTTAGTTTGGTATTATGGCACTACACGTGTCAGGCAATACAGAATTTACCCTTGTGGTTGTGGGATTTTTAAGCAGAACTCACAATTCCTTCTGCTGGAAGTTCCATGAAAGCAGAGACAGAAATGTTCACATATTCAGTGAAGTTATTCCCTGAAGTTCCATGTTTATATGCTCTATATAACAGTCTATATATATTTGTATAACAACATACATATGTTGTTTTCTAGACAGCTAAACCCTGGGTTTTTTTGAAGTTTGATTCTGGGAAACGGTTCAGTCCTGACCAAAAAAAAGGCACATTTTTATCCCTGATAGATTAAAAGCACAAGTTGCAGCAGTTTAGTTTGGTTAAGTACTGCTCCATTAACATCCTCATTTTTCCCCAGGAGGGCTGGGAAGATGAAAGCTCCCTTTCCAGACCTTCTCCCAAAGGTAGTCTGCTCAATGCCACGTGGCCATGGGAGCTTTTTAAGGAAAGATGGAATTAAGACAACCCCAAACTCGCTTTGGCTGTGTCATCAGTCATCCACAGGAACTGGGATTCACCAGCAGCTGCTTCCCAAAGGCCCTGGCAGCACCTGGGAGGTGGTTCCAGCAGTTACCCCTCTGGGATAGCTCACCTGGACACTCCCCAGACCAGTTCAATACAGGTGTGACATAGGGTGAAATGCTCACCTTGCTGGAATTCCTCAGCAAGCTTTTTGTCTACAGTCGTAGCCTGGAAACGTGGTTAGTAAAAGCAATAAGTAAAAATACAGCTCTTTAAAGCCAATTTGGGGCTTTTTAAGAACTGTATGTAAAATGGAGCGTCTTAAATGAGCTCATCATTTACAGCTCAATACCATGACAACGAGCACATGACATTGAAACTCTGGGCTGAATCCACATGAACCACGGTGCCAGAGCATTGCTGCAGCACTCCAAGGAACCAAAGCACCGAGGGAATTCCCCCTCAGAGCTAAAACCCTCTTGAATTCCCTTCCTGCCTGGGACCCAACACTGAGGAGCCCAAAGGACAGCAAACCTGTCCCTGCCCATGAGGATGCCCTGAAAACAATGAAATTGCAGAGGTGATGCTGGAACTGGAACTGATTTTGTAGTTCTGTCATCAAACAGGGCAGCTGTGAAGAAATCTAAGTCCCTTTTGGGGGTTTGTTGAGCTCAAACAAGTCAACCTTTCCTATGTCATTTTAAAACATGATAACTCTGCTCCTGGAGAGGAATGTGAGCCAAGACACAGGCAGAAGAGTCCCCTGCTTTGTTAGACCAGGATCAGCCCTGGTCCTGTTTGGACTTGGCCTAAAAGGCTCTTCTGCCACGAGGAGCTCGGAGGTGGTTCCAAGCTTTGCCACATCTCCTGCACAGGAACACTGGGATAAGGACACAAAGCCTGAGAGGCAGTGGAGCAGGGGAGAGGGAAGAGAGGAGACAGGGATAATGCCTGTGCCTGGGCTGTTCCCTCTCAGATGGGGTCAGGAATGGCCATGGCTCCTTCCCGAGGATGCTCCTCAGGGACAGCAGAACAGCAACTTCTCAGCCCTGATCTTGGCCATTCCACCCGGCCCAGCTGGATGAGGAGAGATCTCCTAACAGGTTGGGTTAACCCTTGGACATTAAAAATTTCTGCATTTGGGGACTTTTCTGCAGGCAGTTTGCACCCTCAGGTTCCACTTCCAAGGAGCATTCAGGAGCTCCCCGGGGTCACAAATCCTGACTCAGTCCTTGCTGAGAAGCAGGAATGCCACGTGGCTCCCCAAAACCACACCAGCATCTCACCCTCATGTTGCTTCCCCTGCCCAAATCATCCCCAAGGCATCACTCCAGTGCCTGGGAACCCCCAAACTTGCTGGACACAACCCCATCACAGGCTGGCTCTGGGAGCCTCACGGGGTAACCCCTGCCAGCACATCCCAGTTCCAGCTTGATTTCTGCAGATCATGAGCAATAAATCTGCAAGGCCAGGATTCGCACTTCATCTGAAGGCAGGCCCTTGCTGGGACATCTTCCAGGGTGCATTTGGGATGCAGGAGGGACCTTCACCAGCAGGACAACAATTTATATTCATCATCCCCTTACATGTCAAAAATTGTCCCAATCCCGCATATTTTTCTCCTCTTCTTCTGGAATTTTCTTTTCACAAGGTGCCAAACACAGCAATATGTGCTCTGTTCCAACATAATTGCCATCCATCAAGCCAAAGAACCCAACTGGACTATGTTTTTTGGCTGAAGTGCGCCGAGTTTAATTGCTGAAATACCCTTAAAATTTGATAAAAAGGAAAAATAACATTCTGTATGGCTAGAGGAATTTCAAAGCACTAAAAAAAGGGCTGTAAAATAACATTAGAGGCTCAATTTCAGAAGTGTCTTTCAAAAAACGTAACCCCAAACGTCAGCTCTGGTGAGCCCTGTCATTAATCAGCTCATGCCACTGCTTTCCATCAGTTGTAGGATCTCCTACTCGGAGTAGGTGCACAGAGGGCACTTCTTCAGGGACAGGGAAGTCGCTGAGCAGAGAAAAGCCTGTATTTTCTTAGGGGCTCTGCACAGCTCCTCCAGTGCTGCAGCTGGCAGGGCACAAAGGAACCAGCAGGGCAGTTTTGGTAGAGCAAAGCTGGTCAGCATCTGGCCCAGGAAATGCCACATGCCAGGCACTTTCACCTGCCTTCTCCTGGGACAGGCTGAGAGGTGGCCAGATCCACCCCCAAGGGGCAGATTCACAGTTCTGAAGTGCACCAAGTAAATAAAGCAATCCCAAGCTCCATCTGGAATAAACAGCAACCAACAAGCTAAAACTATTCGAGAGGTGCTTGCATCAAGCCTTTAAATTCCTAGTTGGTGGTAGAAAAGCACACAGAGTGTCCTCAGAATGGCCAGTGCCACACATGGAGCTGAAGGGTTAAGGGTACAACCAGGAGGTTTCCATCACGGCCTTCCCAACAGGCTCAGAGCAGTGATTACCAACATGAAGAGCATCCAGGGCTCCACAGGACTTGCAGCTTCCCAAGGGAATCACAAGGGAGCTCATTCCAAGGGCAGCATCCTGATTAATTCTCTCCAAAAATGTATTAGGAAGGAACAAGAAAGAAGCTGTCAGTGATGAGGTGTAAAAGTGGAGTTAAAAACCTCCAGGAAACAAATCTGAATAAAGTTGTTGGGCAAGAACGAGAAGATGTTCAAAACCTTCCTGCTGTGTCAGAAGCAGCAGAGCTTTATAAATAATCTTTTTTTGTACAACATTTTTGTCCAAACTCTGGCGAAATCAGCCCCCTGCCCCTGAGGATCATTAGGAAGTGGCAGGACAGCAGTGTGTGCAGCAGCCCTTGGCACAATCCAGCTGTTTGCTGGATCCTCCTTTGCCCAGAGCGAGTGTTTGGACGAGTCACACACAGACCTGGCACTGCTGGAGAAAGTGGTGCCAACAGGGCAGCTTGGCCAGGATTAATGTACCCACAGGAGAGGGGCAGAGCAGGAGCCACTGCTCAGGGGGAGAGAAGCAGCTCAGTCACTTCATTTTGCATCCAAATCCAAAGAAGGTATTTTAAATGGTCTACTGTACAAATTGAGAAATGGACAATGCTGGTTTTCAAATTTTAATTCACAGTCTTTTTTTTACCTTTAATAAGACACCACTTCCTAAAGATAAATATTCTAATGTAGTGAAATAAGGGTTGAGTAAGGAAAGACAGGGAAAGCAACTTGATCATGGGACTGAAGAGAACTTTGCTGGCAACACTCTTGGCATCAACAACACACTTGACATTGGCATCCCAGTGCAGTGTGATGGGAAAGTGCCAATCCAGCTGGTACCTGCCAACCCTGAGTGCCACTGAGTCCCACCTCCTGTGTCACCACACAAACACCAAGAGCTACCAGGCCGTGCTGTCCCAGCAGGGATTACTGGGCATTAATCCCAGGAGGACTCTCTGGGGGGGTGGTCATGCCCCACACAACGGGACCCTCATCTGTACTAATTAATTCATCGGTCCCTCCCTGTCCTGTTTGTCAGCCCTCTGCTCCTTTGAGAGCAGCACTGGGGCCATCCCAACCCCACAGTGCTGGATGCCACTCCTGGAGGTTGTTTCCAAACCTGGAGGACACCAGGCCAAGCACTGAGAACACTTTCCAGTGCTCTCCCAAAAGATGGGATGAGTGACTTCAGCAATCCTTATGGCTCCTAGTCAAAAGGCCCTCTCTCTCCCCAGGAATATTTCCCATGGTGAATGTTTTGATGCAGAAGAATTTGGGAGACTTGTGGATCTCTGCAACTGCCCTTCCTGCACTCCAAGTGTAAGGCAAAGCCAAACCAACCACGTGCCACAGAAGGTGCCACGTTCCTGGGAGCTCCAGCACAGACTAACACACCCTGACAGATAAACTTCCAGAAACCAAACCAAAAAAATACATTTTTCCCATGCAATCACCATGCACATGGGTAATATTCACCTTGAAACCCAAATGAACCTGGAAAACCACGTCATTGAAAGTGTATTAACACTCATTTGCACAAACATGCTAAATTCAGCAGTTAAATTCATGTCTCACATTCCTCCGTGCTGCTCTCCAACGTGGTGACAGACATGGAGGAGTGAAATCACAGCACTATCTCCTGGAAATTGCCAAAAAAGTGATTTCTCACCATCTGGGACCTGTAACAGCCCTGAAGTGTTTCAGCCTCTTCCCCTGGATTGCTTTTGCCCTTCCCCCATGTGACACAGTCACTCACCTAAAACTCCCCAGCTCAGCAGTTTCCTGGGGATCCTGATCCAAAGGGGTTTTATCTCTCCTCTGACACGAGATTAAGAGTTACGTTAATAACACCACATATCAAGATGATATCAAAAGCCAGACGTATCCTTCAGCTTGTTTAATGTTAGTTCTGGCGAAGCCTTAAAAGCACAAATCACGTCTGGAAACTTTATCTGAAAGTTCCTGCCCCAGTGGCACAATCCTGTGCTCCATCACTAAAAGCCTGAGCTCAGCATTCTAAAAGACCATCTTCATATTTCACCACTTTCTACATCTCCTTCTCCTCTACGCCCCACTTGGATGTTTTAACCTTTCCCCAGAAGCAAATTATCCCCCTTGACTGGAGGAACCCACAAAGTGAGGCAGGTCATGCACAGGACTCTTGTCCTTCAAGCTGGCACAAATTCTCCCCCAAGAGTATTTCCTGCCTGAGATAATGTGGATAAAACCTGGTTTCAACGCCCAGTTGTCCCTTGAGCAGGAAGGTTCTAGGGCTGAGTGTGTTCACACAGACCCACAGCACAGTCGGGGCGTGTTCCCAAAAAAAATGAGTGTTCTCCAGTAAGAAAAGCACCTGGTGATCCCACGATTTACTGCAAACCCACAAAATCAATCATTTGCAGCCTTACTTTATCTAAAGCTGTGTTTAAGGAATCTGCTATTTATCATGCTCCCATCTCCCTGTTACCAGCTTCACCCCAAGAGACTTCACTGAAGTGTGTTTCTCCACAGAAATAGCAATATCCCCCCCAAAAGGGCTATAGGATAGGGCAGTAAGGAAAATGATGTCTCCAGCAACATTCCCTGGCACGTTAAACTCCTGAGGTCAGCAGTATTAGCATTACACAGAAATAAACTCACATCCTTAAGCGATCTGTTGGACTGGAGTGCTTGGACACCTCTCCTCTTGGAAGCTGGACAATCATTACAAGCTGGGCCTGGAGATGACCCAGTGAGTTCTATGTCATATATTCCTCCCAAGTTAAATGTCTGTGAAAATGAGAGAGGTGCCATTTTTGGACTTAATGCTCCAATTCTCCCCTTCCCCTTCTGAGGGACGTGTAGCCCAGAGCTCTCTTCATGCAAAGCCCCAAGCTCTCCCTGCCCTCCAACACACACATTCAGCCATTCCCTAATTGGGAAGGACAAATCCTCCAGTGATTGGGAGCAGGAGGAAAGCGAGGCGTCGGTTGAGGTTTTCTCCCTGTATGTGCTCAGTTAGTCATCTTTTCCTGCTCCTTATTTTTCATGGCAAGCCCTGCCTTTTCACCTGGGGTCCATCAAAGACGGGCTCAGTGCTGTGTGTACAAAGCGAAGGAGAAGATGATAAGGTTATTCTGCCTCCTGCACTCGCTCCAGAGCTCCTGGGGTGGTCTGGGCAGGTCCAAAAAATCCCTTAAAGGAGCAACAGCACCACCAGAACTCTCCTGAACTGACTCCTCCTGGCAGAGTCCGATCCCGAAGCCAGAGCAGTGATGGGAAGGGATGAATTCCTGCCAGGTCAAGCCTAAAGGAAGCCTGTCCTGGAGCTTTCCCAGGCTGTGCTTTTCCTCTGGGTAAACACAAGACCTCAGTCTCCACGCTTGTCAATCTGGCACCTTTAACGAGCAAGAAGTTCGTTTTATTAAAGGAGGAAAAACGTAGATTTCCATGACTCCTTATAAAAGAGCAGGAAAATGTCAGAGCTGGAGGTAAAAGCCATATTTCAGCCCAGCTGCAGCCCAAAGTGCCTCTCCCCCTGCACCTGCACGGGGATGAACATGTGCCGGGCGGCTCTGTACGGGCTCAGTGTTCAACATTTGAACTGGACCTGCTCCAGCCTCTGAGTAAATATCTCTTTGGGGGGAGAGGGAATTACATTCCTCAGGCAGAATACAGTTTTTCTTCTCCTCAGCTTTGAAAGAAACGTGTGCTTGTGGAACATCAGGAACTGAAATCCTTTCTGCCTCCAGCCTTCGGCACCGCATCCGTGACCCTCGAGCTGGCCACGTGTCCAAGGGAGAGGAGAAGCTGCACTCACAAGGGTGTTCCCGGGTTTTTCTTCCTAAATCACTTCTGTTTCCAAAGGGGGCACTTTTGGGGCACTACAAGAGGCACCCAGAGAGGGACAGGAAAGCCCATTTGGGATCCAGGCAGCAACACCCACATGGGGTGGTAAAATATGAACAATTTATGAGCAATCCTCCTGCTCGAAGGTGAGAGACCACCATAATTAAAGGACTAATGATAAAACCAGCTTTTTGTTCTACACAAATCTTGAATAAAATGGTTGTGCTCACAATTCCTTAAGGAAGATTACACAGGTACATAACAGGCTGCCCAGAGAAGTTGTGGATTCCCCATCCCTGGAAGTGTCCAAGGGCAGGTTGGACAGGGCTTGGAGCACCCTGGGCTGGTGGAAGGTGTCCCTGCCCATGGCCCTGGATGAGTTTAAGGTCCCTTCCATGCTGGCATCACTGCTCAGTGCAGTGAAACCACAGCTCCCAGAGATGCTGGGCAAAGGAAGCTGCCTGGCTGAGCTTCCCAGGAAAAGCATGGAGATTCCCCCTGGATGCTCCCACTGGCTGTGCCACACAAACTTCCAGCGGGCTGGGAACACCCAAAGCTGGTCACTCTGCTCACCCACAAACTGTTTGTACATGTGCAAGTGGTGGCAGGATTGGGTTTGGGGAGAGTAAGAGCAACTTTACATTCTAAAAAAGCCTCTTTACCATCCCCGTTGAGGTCTGTGGTACAAACAGCCCAGGACATGAACATGTCTGAGAACAAAGGGAGCTGTGGAAAAGCACAATGAAGGGAGCTGAACAGAAAAGAAGAAAGGAACAGATGTCAGATTATACTTAAACAAAGTTACTGGTTTATTTTCCCACTGATTTGAATATCTAAAATACTCATTTTTGCCAAGGCAAACAGGTGATTAAAATACATTAAAAATCCCAGTAAGCAAAGGGCTACACTTGTATTTGCCTGACATTTGTCAGCCATTCCAGCACACGCAGAGCACAGCAATAATAATATTAATTGGACAAAGGCTGCCTGTTTAATTGCAATTAACTGTGGCCTCACAGAAGGGAAGATGTGCTCTGGAGTGCACACAGGCCTCATTTATCCTGCAAGGACAGCGAGATGAACCTGGCATGAAATATTAAGATCACAATTGCTGTTGGCAGAGCATCTGACAGGAGCTGCTGGCTGGGATGAGCATGGATTGCACCTTTAAGGAGCCAAGGGGGAAGCAGAGCCAGCAATGAGCCCCACAAATGTCCTTTTCCACTGAGGAACACCAGGAACGGTGGGCTGCTGGCACAGGGGTGGGCAGGATGGCTGCAGTGCCAGGAGGGGCAGGATAACCTCTGGAGGTGGAGGTGGTCGGGCACAGCCTCCTTTATTGCCCGGGAACTGAAGGAGCGCCATCGCCAAGCTAATTACGGGTCTTGCCCAAACTTCTCCTGCTGGAAAGCCATCCCAGTGCCTCACAGCTCTTCCACTTGGGAAACATGAACCAAAACCTGCTGATGGCCAGTTTAGACAAACTTCATTCTGCATCAGCACTAATCCGTGCCACTGTTGCATTCCCTGCCTCCCTGGCATTTAGGAGGAGAACTGCTGGATCCCTCCAGAGCAGTAACATTCCCTTGGCTTGACTGAACAAGCCGTGGCTGCAGCCTCACCAAGGAGCCTGTCCTGAGCTGGGCTGGGCTCCAGAGCCAGAACCCTCAGATGTGCAGACAATTCCAGGGGTCTCTCCACAACCTCTCACACTGAAATTTCCCTCACTCCACTATTGATACCAGTTCCCTGATACACCCCAGGACATCACGTGCCTGTTCACCTGCCTGCCCACAGCCACCATTCCAGTTGGTTTGTTGCTACACTTCCATTTCCCTTCCTTTCTCCACGTTCTTCCGTGTGTTCCAAAATGGAAAAACACAGAGGACAGAATCTTACCTCAGAAAAACCCATCACAAAATTCCCACCTACCCAGAACAACAAACAGGCAAGGGAAAAAGGACCTGTGAGAGATAAAAACCACCTCTCAAAGGGCTGGAACACCAACTCACATGGTGGACACAAATGGGATTTAGAGCTTGGTTATGAGGAAAGGAAAAGCAGGATGGGTACCAGAAGAGCATGAAAGGAAGAGAGGGCTCACAGAGACCAAGGGAAACATGTGAAGGTCCAACCAACACATTTTAGAGGATTAAATCCCATTACAGGCCACATAAGTCAATCTGATGACACGACCAGGGCCTGAGTTTCTGTTCCTGGTATGCTGCACAACATTAATTTGTCTGAAAAGTCTCCTGACTTCTGTGGGAACCAGGCTTTCCTCATGCTCTAGGTGACAGTTTATACTCCAGCACATGAAAGACGTATTGATCACCCTCCTGGATATTTGGTATGGAAAACTAACCACAAATGCTGAATAACAACCAGCAACGAGGGCACAAAGGAGGAAAATAACCCAGGTTGTTTAACTGCTACCAAAGCAAGGCTTTAATCAACAAAACTAATTTGTTTGAAAAGGAAAAAAAATCCCTGCATTTTAGAACTGCTGACCAGAAATTCTTCCAGAGAGCGAGTTTCCACCAGGGAATGCCAAAGCTGCACAGCCACAGCCTCACCTGGAGATGGTTCAGGGCTGGAACACTTGCTGCTGCAGACCCTCCCTGCTGACAACACCCCCACCAAGCCCTGGGAGGGTGATGGGGATTTGCCCTTCCATTCCAGCCCCTTGGCAAAGTGCCTTCCAGTTCCCACAGCTCCCAGTGCAGCTCCCAGGGATTTGGGGAAGCAGGATGCCCTGGCTCCCCACCAGGAGCTGACGTGGAGCCAGAGCCTGCAACCAAAGCTGAGCCAGACACTTTGGAGCCGTGGCTCCTCAGACTTCCAGCTTCCTGGCTTGCCTTCAGCCCACCTGGCAGATTAAAGGGCAGCCCAGAGCTTGGAAACATCATTCCCAGCACTGTGTGTCAAGGAGCCCATGTCTCCCTCCACACACCCCCACAGGCAGCTTGTCCCGAGTCAAGGCCCCTCTCCCTTTTTGGGGAATTTCACAGCTTTGGCTTTCACTGCCATCCTGAACAATCCCACAGCTCTTAAACTCCCTCAGTGCTCACCATCCTTCCCTACACAAGCCCAGCCTGAATCCTTTACAGACACAAACAAGTGGATCCAGGGGGCAGAGCAGGAGCCAGCAGGTCCCACCTCTGTGGATCACAGAGGTTGGATTTCCTGGAGCTGCTTCCAGGATGTGGGTACAGCACTGCCTGTGCCACTTCCCTTGTGCTCACCTGCAGAACTCCCTACCTGGGCCAGGAGGTGCTGGGACACTCCAGCCCTGGGAGCAACAATTCCCACTGAAGTCCTCACGAGTGGGAAAAGAGCCAGGAGAGAAAGCAGCATGTGTAATTTTATAGCTTTCTAACCTGGCTTTCTGTGAAACAAAGGATGAAATGAAGAATAGTGGTGCTTGTCCTTTGAAATGAAACAGAACCTCCAAACACGGTCCTGAAGGTCAACACGTGCTTTAAAACTTCATCACACAGAACTTCCTGAGCTTCCAGACCAACTCTGAGGTCCCTCCAGGACAGATGCTCTGTTGAAAGATCTCACCCCAATTTTGTTAAATCTTCAGCCAGAGCCCTGTGTGCACCCCCTGAAGCCACTGGATGCACATAGGCTCTGCTAAGATTCCCTCAAAAGCAACAGGACCCATCAAGTGTCCCTCGGAATACCAAAAGGAAAACAGAGGTGTCCCCCTGGCCTGCAGGAAGAGGAAATACCACACTGATAAAAACTTGAGCCACGCTCCCAGGACAGATCTGAACCTCCTTCCCAGTTCTCCCAGTCCAATGAACAGGAAAACATCATTTGTGGCTCATCCCAGGATTTGTGTAATGGGATAACCTCCAGGAGTCAGGAGAGCGGGGTGGGGATGGGGCCACAAACACCACAACTCTCCTTTTTATGGCAGAAAAGAACACCTGAATTATTACAACATTAAAAAATCACCCCCCCAGATTCCCAAGACACCGTTTCTCATTCCTAGCAACGCTTTTGGAGCAGGAGGGGAAGAGGGTCAGGCTCTGTTCTCCCTGTCCTCTCCAGGCACTCCCAGCCCGTGGATCCCAAATCCAGGGGGGTGTGCAGAGAAAGTGTTAAATCCTGGATTCTCTCACTGCCGAAGTCTCAATGAAACCACAGCGGCTCTTTGGGCCTTTCCCCAAAATCAGGCCCACCAGTGCTGGCTTTCTTGAGGAGCCAAACAGCATTCTTGGAGAGCACTCCAGTATCTCCAGAGGTGTAAATCACCACCCTCTATCTTATGAGAAACATTGGGGAGGGGGCAAATGCTTTCAGAGCCATAAACTCCGGCTTCCACCCGTGTTCCAAAGCTGCAGCGAGCACACATTCCTGACTCGAACTGCTTTCAATTTGCAGTCCCTTGAAAGCACAAAAGTCTAAATACGGAACCAACTTAAATAACAACAACAAACCATCGAGAAAAGATTGTGCATTTGCAGCTTTTCAAAATAAACTGGAATGAGGGATCCCTCAAACGCCCTGGGGGGGGTGTCCAGTGCAAAGGCAGCCGGAGCTCCGCAGGAAATGCAGCACAATCGACTCTCCACCACGGATTATTTGTGGTCACAGGCCCGATGGAGCACTGGAAACCACAGCACCAACTCGCCCTGCCTGCTGCAAGGGGCTCAGAATCCTGGGACATGGATTTCCAGCAGGATGGAGACCACGTGGGAGCTGGAGAGGAAGGCAAAGTCGCCACGTCCTTTGGGGAGGTGAAGCCTGTGGGGAGCTGGGAGCAGAGGGAGGGCAGGCACAGCCCCACGGGTAATTCTCAGCACCACCAGCTGCTCTGTGACTGCCAGGATGCCCTGAATTCAAGATATTGCCAGTTATCTCCAACCACGATCCCAGGGATCAGATGGGAGCCAGTGCTCCAGCACATTCCCTAAGGAAATGCCAGTGCCAAGCACGGCAAGAGAGGAGCTTTCATATACACCATAAATGTACAAACTCCTGCTCCAAACGTGCACACCAGGGGGATAAAAACTGGTGCAAATGCCTGATCAGAACATCAGTCCTTGGGGAAAATCCTCAGGGAACAAGGGCTGCCGGGGAATTGTGGAAGTGCAATTTGAAATCATGACTGGGCAGAAAACGCTTTTCCTCCCCAGCATAAACTTCAATAAGGGGAATCCTTCCAAACAGTTCTCAGCCTTTCATTAGAATTTCAAATCAAAAGTGGCAAATTTTTAAGGAAAAAAGGAAAAAAAAACCCTCTGAAATGTGTAATTCCTAGAAAACTTTGCTTTCAATAAAAAAGTGGACCTTTCCCCTGGATTCAATGTTTCAGCCAAGTTTCTCTGTAAGGCATAGGGAGTTTACAGTATTTTACCAGCACAGCTGCTGCTCTGCATTCACAGAGAGCACCTTTTGTCAGGGCAGGGCAAGAGCTGAATAAAGAGCACGAGAATAAGTGTCATTTAATCACTGGGGAGCTGCCTCCTTCCTCCCTAATCCATTGTCAGGGGAAATGCTGTATTATTGGAAGCCGATTAGGGACAATATGGACTGGCACTGGAACACGGGACACATCCAGAAGGTTTGGTTCGGGGCACGAAGGGGTCAGGAAATATTATTAACCTCAAGCATTATCACTTGGCAAATTGATTTTAACCCCTCCAAGTCCATGAGACAAAGTATTGGAGCCCTGAGCATGCTGATCCAAAGCCAAAGCTGGATCCCCCTTCTCCCCATCCCTGGAAGTGGCCAAGGCCAGCCTGGAGCATCCCAGTCTAGTGGAAGGTTTTAAGGTCCCTTTAAAGCTCTGAGGACCCTCCCAAGTCAAACCATTCATGACTCAGCCCAAGCTGCTCTGTGATTCCATATTTCTTCATCAGAAACCTTTAAAGACACTGACTGTATCAGATATGCAAATCACAAGCCTTTAATGAACTTTCCAAACATTACTCATTGGCTGACCTTGTTTTCAGTACAGGAAAAAAATATGGAACTCTAAAGAAGCTGCCAGGGTTAATAATGCCCTGCCACCATGCATTGCATACATATATATTACACACATATAGATGAAATACAATATATTAGGTCTAATGACCTCCCACTGGCCAGCAAACTTCAAGAGGCACAGAACAAGAAGAAAAACTTCTAAGCAGGCTTTAAAATCCTGAGCTTCCTAACAAGTTGGAACAAGGATAAAACATGCCATGACCTTACCTGGTGCTTTTTGGCCTACACAGGAACTCAAACTTCTCCTAAAAACACTGGATGATGAGGCAGTAAATTCTGCCAGGAGAGTCTCTATTAAATCCTGATTGCTGTCCTTGGAAGCAAAATTAAGTCATTTCAAATCACAACCTCTGGAATGATGAAAATATGGCACTTAGATGGAATTAGATTCTGTGACTCCATTAGATGGAATTAGTGTGGGGGAAATAAAGCAAAAAAAAGCCAAATATTTTTTCCCAGCAGGGAAATAATAAAGTGTCACAGGTGTTGCTGCAACACCACCACCTGGGGCTGGGAGGGTTTGGGGTCACAGAAGGTGGCAGAGGGCAGAGCAGGTCAGTGCCTTGATGGGAGACCTGCAGGAGAAGGGAAAACGCCAAAAGGAATGCGAGGGTGATTCCCTGAAGGTGATTCCCTGACTCCAGGAGGCCAGGGAAAAAGCAAGTGGCTGTGGTTTTCCATGTGCTGCTTCCCAGGGGAGGCAGGGCTTAACCACTTGTGGTTATTCCCGGAGCAAAGAGGGGGTTGTGAACTCCAGCGAAACGGAGCGTTGCGCTCGGAAAACACGACATAACGAAGCAGAACAAACCGAGAAACACAAACCCCAAGAAAAGCAGCGGAAAGGAGGAAAGGGACACTCGAGGAAGGAGAGATCCCTGTCAGTCCCTGCTCCTGCTTATCCTCCTGATGCAGCAGCTCCCCAAAACCTGAGGAATGCACCTGCAGCTCAGCCCCCCAAGCACAGCCAGGGGCTCGCACCAAAGGCTCTCTTATCAGCGCTCCTCCCAGCTAAGGAAGTTCCCATGATGTCTTCCATCTCCACCCTCCAAACAACACCAGGAGAGGTTATCTCAAGGCACAAATAAAATCCCCTTACACGACTGCAACCCTCAGATTCTCCTTTTCCTGGTTTTCCCTCCCTCCTCCACATTTTTCTGTGTTATACCCCACTTGGTGTGGTTGAGTCATGGGATGAGTCTCCCAAACCTATGGATTAGCAGAGGGATGAAAGGAAATGGCATACAGGAATAAAGAGCTGGCTTTTCCCTTTGAAGTGAGTGACTAAAGGCTGCCAGCTTGGCAAGAGGGAAAATACCTTTCCCTTGTGTGCCAGCATAACTCCTGTGGATCCCTTCCCACAGGGAATTCTGCAGGCAGAGTTACTTATATATATATATTTGCACATTATATGGTGCTTGTATAAATGGACATCCAGCCCACACCTGCCCTTCCCACACACCCCGGCCATCCCCTGAACTCCCCAAAAAGAGATGATGTCACTACTAACATTCGCAGGAATAAACAGAATTTAAGGGACTTAAATAAAACCAAAGTTTAAATAGAGTTAAAGGAAGTGCCCCTGAAACAGGACACAAAACCCATGGCAGCTTGGTAGGCATTAATAAGACTTTCCACACTTCCCAAGCACTAGTTGGAGCGTTTTATCTGTACCAGCTGCTTTATTTTATTTTATTTTGCAATAAGACATTTCCCCGACAAGTCCTGAAGGAGAAGCACAAAAATGGTGCTTCCATGAATGCACCACCACAAACAGGCACATTTTGAGAAGTTAGAAGACTGTTCTTTTCATAATTTTTGCCCTGCGTGCAGATTTCCACTGTACATTCCCCATTATTCCAGAGCCTGGCCCTGTGTGTGACTTTGGCCCAGGGTTCCAGGTGGGATCAAGGGCTGACAGTGGAAAGTGGAGCTTCCTGGGTTTGTTTGGTTTCCAGCCCCATGAACTCTTCCTAAACTGTCTCCAAACCAGTTTAATGTGAGCAAGTGACAGACACACACAGGACCTGCCCTCTCCAGGCTCCAGCTGCTCCTCCACGATCCCAGCCCCACACCTGAGGTGCTGGAACTGGAGCAATCCCACAGCCTGGGCAGGCTTTTCCCCCTCCGTTCATCCTTCACATTCATTCTTGTCACTACCCAAACCTATTTCCTGTGTGACCCAAGAGAAGAGGAAAGGTATAGCATGGAAATCACTTGATGGATTGTATGTTACTGATCAAAGCCCACTAAAACTCAGCCTGAGTGGCCCATGTTGACCCACCAGGCTTTGGGTCAGGCTTGGCTTTTAAGCACTTACTTAATATCAGTGCTGGCATTTGGATGTTTTCAGGATGAAAATACCAAATGGTGGAGTCTCTGGCTCAGGCTGGAAGAGCTGGGGGGGTTCACCTGGAGAAGAGAAGGCTCCAGGGACACCTGAGAGCCCCTTCCAGAGCCTAAAGGGGCTCCAGGAGAGCTGGAG
>JAWWMO010000005.1:1819479-1838383 GCA_035047845.1 Dendrocincla fuliginosa
GCACAGGGTGCCCAGAGAAGCTGTGGCTGCCCCTGGATCCCTGGAAGTGTCCAAGGCCAGGCTGGAGCCACCTGGGCTGGTGGAAGGTGTCCCTGTCCATTGCAAGGGGTGGCACTGGATGGCCCTCAAGGTCCCTCCCAGCCCAATCCCTCCCAGTTCTGGGATTCTGTGACTCCATTCACACTGTGGATTTGCAATCTGTACCTGCTCAAAGCTGGGAGCAGGGACAGGAGGGAGAACAGGGATTTATTTCCAAATGGAAAAAGCATGAAGCAATGCTGGAATACACAGCCAGGAGAAGTGGGATCTGGAAGTTGGCTCAGCACTGGATTACCAGCAGGTCCCAGCACTCCCCCTCAACACCATTTGCTGTGCTTGAGCCAGGGTTTAAAGCCAGGCCTGACTTACCCAGGCCCAGCAGGTGCTTTTCATTTCTGCACACCTGGTTACACAGCCCAGCTTTGTCTTTGGGCAGCCAGGGAGATCTTCACAGCACATTTCACTCCCAGTCCTAAGCCAGAGACCCAGTAATGAATTATTAACTTGTTCAGAAATTAAACCCACCTTTCTCTTCAGCAGGAGGGGGCTTTTTGGGACTGTTTTTTTGTTATTTCCACAAGAGATGGAAATAGAAACAACACCAAACCCACCATGTGCCTCAGCACTGTACTGAAAATGATTAAAATTGCCAAAAAATTCAGTGTCTGCTCTACAGAAACACTGTGGGGTCAGGCAGTGATTATTTAAGGTTCACTAATTTACACCTGGAGCAAAGGTGGTCCTGGCAAAGCAAACACAAGGACACGAATTACAAGAACAAAACCAATCAGCTAAAATCAATTAGCACTGTTCATGTCCAAAGCACCCAGGGAGTGGATCACATCCCTAGAAATCACGCTGCTCATCCCATGGGAGAAATGATTCCCTCCAGCCACGAGTCCAGCAATCACACACTCAGTTATCTCAATTAGCACACTGCTCAATTATTCTAATTTTCAATATAAAATCAGTGCTGAGCAGTCACATCTTTCACCCTCCAGTCTGGAAATGAATCCTTGCAATTTTCTACTTAAAAATTCCCAGGATCAAATTAGAATTTTCATCTTCCCACCTCTGCTGATACCACAGGAAATAAAACCTTTGGCAAAGTCACGAGTTTTCCAACAGTTTCATGCACAGACCCAGTGGAGAGAACAGAGCAACAGATTCAAACAATTAGGATTAACCAGCTTCATTTTTATCCTCCTTTTTATTATTCTGGGCTGTGCTTTGGAAACCATCTCTACCTTATTTTTCTTGGTAAAACAATTTCACGCTTCAAAAAAAGGCATCAAACGATGAAAAGCATTTGTTTCTTTCTAGTCCTTAAGTAAAACCAGTGCTGTTAGACAGGTCAGATACAATAAATACAGCTCTTTCAAGGCAAAGAGAAACCTTTTCCTGTCCTAACTTTGAGTGACAAGAGAAAATTTTTACCAGCTTGCAGCTCCCCTTTATTAAAAGTGCTCCGCTGGATTTAATTGGATATAGATGTCTATGTTCTGTTGGGCTTCTCTGGTGCATTTTTCAAATTAATCAGGCCCCACTGCAGCAGCATTTCCAGGGGAGTGGATGTTCTGGACACCTTGGGCAGCCACAGCCTCCTACCCCCTATTCCTGAGCTGTGATCCTTGGATTACCCCGGCAGGATGGGCCTTGAATGGAGCTTTTTGTTCAGCCCCCTAATCGCTTCCAGCGCTTGCCCCAGCCCACAAGAGACATTCCAGCTTCAGGCAGACACCAGGAATTCCTCTGCAGATCCACTGGTGGAACGTCTTGGCTCCTTGAGGGGAAGGAGGACACGGCAGGGCAGCTTGAAAGTCAATAACTGAGACTGCCCCCCGCCATGAGCCCTGAAACCGCCCCATTTTAGACCAAAAAAGGGAAGATGCACCCAACCTTTGGTGTCTTCAAGGCCATATCCTGAGAAGGAGGGTGTTAAGAGGGAGTTGTATTTCTAGATCTCCTCTTTTGAGTCCAGTTTGCCACTCAATGACGCCCATGAAGGCACCAGAACCTTTCAGGCAGCTTGGAGCAACTCCTCTCCTCCCAATTTGTTTCTGATTTCTTACCAAGAGTTCAAACTTCACAGAAGGAACTGGGAGGCAGCTTGTGCTCCTGCATTAAATGACTGTGGTTTGAACCCATTTATTGCCATCTCGCCACACTAATCGTCTCCCACACAGATCTGGTCCAAAGGGAATGCATTTCTCTGCCCCCCAAAATGATTTCCCAGTGGGAAAAGGGCAGGGAGGGTGGTGGAGACTCCCCCTGGCAGAGCCTGGCCTTGGCTCCTGATGGACACATAGGAGGGATGCTCCAAGTGGGAATCTCCTGCCAGGTCTTTGCTGACCCTCTCCAGAGGGTTGGAGATTTTGGAAGAGGTTCCCTCTGGGATGGGCAAGGGCCCTGTGGGAGGACTGGAGAGGCCAAAGCTTTGGGAGAGAAACCACAGGGATCCACACGGAGCCTTCTGGGAGACCATGAGAACCCAGTGCAGAATTCCAGCCCAATTCCAGCCCCACACTCCTCATTTGGAAGCAATTGCCCCATGCAATCCATCAGGAGGGGCCAGAGAAGATATCTTTGTGAAGTGGAAAAAAAGGAGTTCTTAATTTATACACAACAATTAAACCAAATTGGATTGATTTCTTTTTTCCCCCCTCCTCCTCCTTTTTTTTTTTTTTTATTTTGGAAGACTTTAAAATGAACTGTAAGTCAGAAGATCTGCCAAGGCTCCCTTCCCTAATTAAACACATAACTTGTATGAAAAACCTTTTTAATGCAGCTGCTGAGAGACTGGGGAATTGCAGAGATGTATAGTTTGTGGGAAACATTGTGTTCCTTCTTGAATTCTTCAGCTTTCACAAAAGACAGCATGTGAAAACTTTCCATAAATACAAACTGGGTTTTCTAATTAAACTACTGTCACTTCTATGTAATAAGCGAGAAACCAAATGAAAGCTTAGACAAATATTTTTAAAGTTAAAGTAACCAGCTTCAAATGAAATATGTGACTCCTCACTCCAGCCATACCTTTAGGAACTCAAGCAGGAGTTTTTTCAAATAAGTAATAAAATATCCCTGCTTTTAGACAAGGCACTGCCACCAAGAGACCACAACACACCGAGGGTGGGGGTAATAAAAGAGATAAACCCCTGCTTTAGAAGGAAATTCCTTCTGCAACCACACCAGCCTCAGAGTTCGGAATGAAATGCACATTTCCTACAAAGAACTGCTTTTTGCCCTCCAATTTAAGAGCTTATTTGTCAGTGTTGGTTACTGGAGAGAGACAGGAGTTTGATCTCTGCCAACCTCCATTCCCCTGGAAGTGCACACGAGGACCATATGGAATGTTCTATCCCTGCACAAGGCACCGAAGGGCTCCCTTTGCTGCATTTGTTGCTTTATTACTATCAGATTGGCCCTGCACAAACACGGCTCTGCAGGTATTACATGCTCAAAGCCTGGAAAAACAGAGGAGCTGGGAAATATCAAAGCCCTAATCCTGTGCAAACAGCTCTTGCTTTGAAAAATCCCACTGTTCCCAGCCCTAAAGCAGCCGATTTAGGGGACATTTGTAAGGCCCCGCTCGGGTCAGGCTTTGCAGAGCCCAGCCTGGCTGAGTCACACTGACATCACCTCCCTCCCAGAGTCCCCACGCCAGGCCCTGTCAGACACAGCCTCTGCAAACCAGAGGAAAAAACCTCTGGAAAACTTAATGCCTTCTGCAGCAAGTCCTTCTGCCTGGCTGAGATCATGGCACGGCACAAATCACTGCATTGGGAAGCTCGTGCCGTTCCCAAATGGAACCATTTCCCCCTTCCCACCCCAGCCTGCTGCTGAGGGCTTCTTCTTCCATCAAATCCCAAATCAACCAACCCACCCCCAGCTCTGGGAACTCCATGCTGGAGTGTCCAGGTGGGTTCTCCTGGCCATCCGTCCCTCGGGGACACCCTGGGCCAGCCCAGGTCTGTGCCAGTCTCCCATTTCCACAACCAACACCCGGGGAGGACCAGCTCCTTGGCAGGGAATTGATGCGGATCAGCACACCTTCCACCTCTTTTCCATAAGAGCTGGAGGCTCTGAAGGACCCTTTGTGCCCTGGCAAAGACCTCAGCAAGGGGAAATGGGCTCTTCCCTTCCCATGAACGACCCTCAGCCTCCTGCCTTTGTCATGGAAGCCCCTTTGGCACCTCTGAATCCACAACCCCCAGTGGCCTTACCCTGCGGGACAGCAGCAGCTTCAGGGACATCCCCCTGCACACCTGCCCTGCTCCCTTGATCACAGCTAAGGAATAAAAGGGACATTATGGCTTTCCTGTTTTCGGCATGGAATGGCCCAGGCTGTCTCCCAGCTCATCTCCTGTTAGAGCAGCACAGGATCCCCCCCATCCTTCCACCCTCAGGTCATCTACACAACCCGAGCCCTTCAGCACAGATGGATCCCCCATGGAATTCTCACGGAGAAGCAGCAAAGGCTCCTGGAAAGCCACTCGTGCACAGGCTGCAGTTCCCACTTTGCAAACCTCAGTATTTGTTTGAAAGACACCTCCTGATGGGAAAAATGCCCTCACTTGGTGGGGAGGAGACAATGTCACAGACAGTTCACCTCGACCATTTATTTTATACCATCCAAAGCAAAATATTGATACATCTGGACAAACTCAGCCCAAGGCAAAGCACCATTCCCCAAAGCATTCATGAACACGAGCAACAGCCCATAAATCCTGAGTATCCAGAACTGACCACAATCAAAGGCTCTGCCAAGGGCAGCCACCCTGGCTGGGCTCTGCCTGCTGACAGAAATGCAGACAGGAATTAAAACTACCATCAGTCTGGTGCATCTCCTGAGTCACAGAGTTAGGACAGTCTAAGCTACAAGAAACCCCCCAGCACAGGTCAAGTGTTTATCCAATTGTTGTGCCCAGAGAGTCTGACAATCTGACTTTACCATCTTCCTTTCTTGATAAATGAGAAGAAACAGTTTAAAAGTGAGCAAAACCCAGGAAACTGAACATTACAAATTCAGATTTTGGGATTGCTTGCTCCTACAAAGCTGTGTGTGTTACCCAGAGCTTATCAGTAATTAATAACAGATGTGGATTTAGTTCTGCTTAATTATACAAACAACATCCAAGCAGTGGTTAATAATTAAATATAAGCATCTCTAAAAACAACTTGACTAAGTGACAGGAGCAAAAGCACGTTATTATACATTGAAAGCTCAATTTGAATAATGCAAAACTATCTGAAAGCATCAGTTTGGTTTTTTCCGAGAAAGAGAGGCATGTCCAAGTCATTCTGAGAATTTCATCACTCTTGCCACCTTTTTTTAATTGAAAAGAAATAAGGAAAAGCACAGGTAGTAACTTTACTATCACCTTCAGTACTATTCATAGCAATATCAGGTAAAAATGTACAAAACAACGTCATTCCTTTCATTTGAAGCACCACTATAAAATACTGCCTTTAGAAACTACTAGATTATTTTTTTCCCATTGCCACAGCATCAGGAAAAGCCACAGTGGGAGACATTAAATGTCATTTAACATAATTAACATCATTTTTACACAGACACAGGAAACTATGGCATTTCTATCCCCTGGAGCTTCCTGGAACAAGCACTTGGAGAATGACCCAAAAGGCTGGGAGCACACGCCTGATTTTTATGGAAGTCCATTGGAATTCCATGTGCTTACGAGTTCTTTCCAAAGCCCTGTGCTCCTGACAGAATATATCAAATCAATGAGCTCCCTGGGAAGGAATAAAGCCATGAATCAGCTCAGCAAACAAGGACTGTCCTGGTGGCTTAAGAGATCTTATCACTGGAAAATAATGCCAGGAATGTGCCCCATCGCAGTGCCCCCACTCCCCAGTCCTTGCAGGCATTAGAGCCCAGCCAGAGCTGCAAAGATAAACAGCCCTTCTGCCCAGGCCTTGGCTTTGATGGAGCAAGATTTATTCCCCAGAATTACTGGAGCCACTCACAGCCTTCAGGGAGCAAAGAAAGGCAAGGGAAAGCCACGGGCTGCTGGGGTGAGACTAATGATGATCTATGCTTGACATTACAAAGTGCTAAAAGCAGGCTGTGTGCTGGTGAGCTGTGCCATGTGCCTGGAGCCTGGCACTGCTTTGGGGCAGGAGCTGCTGCTCACAGGGGCTCCTTTTGCTGCCCTGGCCAAGCCATCCCTCCCCTCCTGCTGCTCAGAGGGGTCCAGGGCTCACCCACCACCCTGGGCTCCTGCTGGGGTTTGCAGCCTGCCTGAAGAAGGGCAACCTCACATGCAAGGCTGGGTTTGTGGTTATGAAATGGGCACTGCAGCTGGGCCAGGGCCAGTGGCAGGAAGGAGGGAACAGGTGCCAGGGCATGACATTTTGCACAGCTTCTCTGGGACAAGCACATCACTCCCTGATCATTTAACACAAGGCTTGGTGTTCATGTGCTTGCTTATTTATCCACTATAGCTGTTGTTTGCCTCTGGAAATCCACAGCCAAGGAAAAAGGCGTGTTGAGGGGGGTGCTGGGACACAACCTCAGGCAGGGAAATGAGTCTGCAGCCAAGTGACCTCCCTCTCCAAGCAGGGAAAAGCCACCAGTGACCCTGCAGATATTGTCTTCAACAGCAGGGCCAACAGGAATGAGCAGTATGAACATCCTCATCTTTTTACTAAGGCAAATCTAACAAACCGACCGGAATCACCTCCAAATTATGTGCATGTTTCTCTTAATCCAACTGCAGTTATTTAAAAATATTTAATTTTAAAATATTTTCCATCTCTACTTATGACCCTTCCTGAAAGCCTCCAGCACCAGCTGCTGCTCAGTCTTACCTGACCTGCAAACCAAAACCCAAACACAAAGCAAGCAGCTCAGCCCAACACTCCCAAAACCCAGCATGAAGCAGTTCACCCAGCAGAACTTTGGAGAGAAGTGGGAGATCTGGGAGCTCTGGGTACCTGGATGCTGTGTGCATCCCAAATTCCCCCCTCGTGGACTTCCAGCTGTGCAGTGTGTTCACATGTGCCACCCTGGACATCAGTCCAGATTCCACATGCTCCAAACAGATTTATAAGGTAAAACAAAAACCAGCAAAAAGAAAACAGGCTTTTTATTTGCTCATTTCAATACCAACTTGGAGGAATTTTCCCCAAAGCAGCTGTGAAGAAACAGAACAAAGTGCAGATTTTCTTAAAAAAGCTCCAAATGCTTCTACCATGGAGCCCTTCAGTGAAGAGTTCACAGTCACAGAATCCTAGGACAGGCTGAGTTGGAAGGAGCCCACCATGAGCAGCAAGTGCCATTCCTGGCCCTGCACAGACCCCCACCAATCCCACCCTGAGCAGAGCACACCTTTAACAGCAGAGTGGAGTCACAACCAGCAATCACAAGTCTGTATTAAATCATTTCCCGAATCAAACACATTGTCACTAAATTAAAAGGACAAAGGAGAAGCTACAGGAGGCCTGAGCCAATTCCCTCTGCCAAGAGCAGCCCCTTGCACCCTGCAGGCTCTGGAGTAGATGGGTTACCTGCTCTCTGGGACATCCCCTGGACACCAGCTGCCCACGCCGGGTGTGGCACCATCAGCTGCACCACCCAGGCCTCCCATGAGGTGGATGTTTGAGTTTTGTTGTAGTCACTATCCCTTTTTAATCCCAATGCAGAGAGTGCTCAGGTGCTGCTCCCTGGGAAAACACTCCTGCTGCTCCCACACTTCTTTCACACACCAAGAGTGACCCCAAGGCTGTCCCGTGGATGTTACTGATTAACAGCAGGCAGGGAGGAAACTTCAGCTGATGCTGTTCTAATTACAGGACAAAAAGCACGGGCTCAGCGTGGCCAGCCCACCAGCAACACAACCACCATGTCAGAGCAGCCCCAACAATGCGCCCATTGTTCCCAGCTGAAGGGCCACCCACATCTTCCCTACTCCAGGGAGAAGTCAACCCCTTCCAGCTCAATAGACATCCAGGCAGAGGAGAAAGCATCTTTACAAGGCTTGTTCATTTTTCTTGGATAAGAAGGGAGCTGAGCCTTTGCCTCCAAGCCAAGTCCCTGAAAGGAAGCGGATGGGTTTGAAGTTCCTGGAGATGGACAAGCCTCCAGCTCAGGAATTCTGTATCACACAAGATTGATTTCCTCCAAGTACAAGAGGCCTCGGGTGAAAACGATCCTTCACGGCCCCGTGGCCGGGAGCCAGCGAGAGGCTGGAGCACAAAGGAGGCATCGTGCTTGCCTCGAGATGTCAGGGGCTTTTGATAAATTCAGATTCATTCTGGTGAAGGAAAAATTCCTGGCCTCTTTTGTTCGTGTTAACATGTGCAGTGATAGTTCACATTTAAATAAATTGCACCCAAAAAAACCCTCAGTAAAAAAAAATTAGGTCTTCCAAAAATTGTACCTTTGCTTTTACAAAAAAAAGGTTAAAATGTTCAAGTTTTCTGCTGTAAGAAGGGAAAAATAACGCAAGCAACCCTAAAAGTGCTGGAGAAATGGAAGGGGAGGGGAAAACAAGAGAAATAACGTGCCATGTCAGGTAAAGGCCAACCAAGCTCTGCCCAAAATCAGCACCAAATCCTTGCCATGGGGGGACAGGGCTGCAAGGGACAGAGCAGATTCCAGGCACACCCCAGGCAATGCTGAGGCTTTTCAGGATGCACCTACAGACCAGGAGAGGTTCTGGAAATAAGATTTGCCAGATGTTCCAATATAAATCAGGATTTTTAATATTTCTCCTGACGTCCCATTAACCTCACCAGAATTCCCACATATGCCATGTGGCAAAACTCTCAGGATGTCCAGTAAAAACTTGGAGATGTGGAGAAGGACAAGGGAGAAGCTCTGAATTCGATTCCTTCAGTTTTCCATTTCTGGAAGAGGGGAAGGAGAACAAGGAGACAAAAGAAAACAGGTTGTGTGTAAACCAAGCCCAGATGGATGTGCCCACATTGCTCCAGGAGAGCAGGGCAGCTCGGGGGGAAGGAAAAAGGGATATTCTTTTATCATGCTCCCTTCAAGATAAAGTTGCTCCTGTTGAAGTGCATCAGAACACACCACAAAGTAGGATCCTGATATTCCCAGCTGGAAGGGATACAGGCTTGTTCTGGATACAGGAACGCTGCCATCAAGCAAATTAACTTTTCCTTATATTAAAAAAAAGAAAATCCCCCACCATCTAATCAGCAAGGGCTTGTCCCCCAGAAGAAAGCTTTTATTCTTTCTTTTTTTTAATAATGAGAATATTTACAACAAGTAACAGGGAAACTTAATCAGCCCTTTGAAAGTATTAATGTATCAGGAGGTGCACAGAGTCACTGCTCTCCTATTCCACAGGAGAAATGGAATATTTCTGGAGACATGAAAGGGATTAGCTTATCATGTCCACTTAACCCCTTGGGGACTTTCTGCTTCAGCTGGTTTTTTTCAATGGGGTTTGTGGCCCCCAAATTCCTCCCAAACTGTTCTCCCCCTGCCTCTTTTCAACAGTATCTCACCAGACAGTCTCTCAGCACAGGGTCTCCCTCCTCGTGGTTTTCCAAAAGACTCCAGCTGAGGGATCACAGGGAGCCAGGACAAGGCAGTTTTGTTCTGCCAAGCACTCGAGCTCAGATCCCCCCGTTCATCACGTCAGTCACTCGCCTGGGCTGGGACAGGAGTTCCTTGTGACCCAGAGGCAATCTGGGATTTCAAGGAGTGACAGTCTGCTCGTCCTGCTCCAGGCAAAGGGCTCCTGTGCCCCCCTGCTCCACATCCAGGCACGGAATTCCTCTATGTGGAAGTTTAGCAAGCCATTCCTCCTCATCTCTCTGTGTATGTCAGATTCAGAGCACATTTCTTTGCCTACTTCTGGGTTTTAAAAAACTAGGTTTGAATGCAAAGGTATCCCAAGAAAAACAAATGGAAACAACACAAAGGAAAACGAGCTTGGGGCTTCATTAACATGGAAATCAAGTATTTTGTCTTGGGAGCTTCATGTAAAATACTTGAACTAAGCAAAGAGCAGCAGTGAGAAGCTGACAGCAGAAATCAGGGGTTGTTGCACCACAGGAGCTGCAGAGAGATAAAAATAACATGCCCCCCAACCCAAACCTGGAAGCTTCGCCCCTAAAGAAACTCAGGATAAGATTAACCCAGCAGCATTATCTCAGCACACAAGTGTAAGTGTGCTCTATTTATTCACATACCCTATTCTGACCCATGCTGAATGGCCTCAGTTGCAGAGCAAAGCCCTTTTCCCCCAGCCTGTTGAAATAAAACTCGTATTGTTCCAGATTATTTTGATTTTTTAAGCCTAAACACCGTATGGCTGGGATTGGAAGGGTGTTTGTCTTTGGGAGCCGAGTGCTACAGAAATCTGGCATCCAAAGTACAATGGGAAGTAGAGTTTGGTGGGAAGTTCAGATGCTTCACTACCCTGCTCTGAATAGGGCAGAAAACTTCCATTAGTTCCCTGCTGTTCCAGCCAGGGCAGGTCAGTGCCCTCCTCCAGCATTAACCCCCTTCGTGCTGCCACAGACACAAACACCCTCTGCCCATGCCAAGCTTGCCCTAATTAACTTCCAAACCCTGGGACAACCCCAGGCCAATTATTTTAAAATTCAGGATAATCTGGCCCAACAATGAGGCCACTACCTGAGAGGGTGTGCAGTGACATGAGCTGCTCAAAGCTGTGTCTCAAACACAACCAGCATTCCCACTCGGTGCTCACTGAGCTTAAAACTACCTGGAAAGAATTCACTGCTTTTTCAAAGTGCTCAAAACAGGGAGAGTTAACCTGAAATACATGAAAAAATTGCTTCAAGCCCAGCCCGTGGAGGAATGGGCTGTTTATGCTGCATGGTCAGAATAGAACAGCTGATTAAAAATCATTTTATAAACACTAACTCGTGTCTGTGGTTGTATTTTAATATATCTCAATGTTTTTTGCCATTTTGTACTTAAAAGCTCAGTCAAGCCCCTGGCACATCAGGCAGGTACCTGCTCAAAGTACTACAACAAATATGTTGCTGTAAATTCAAGGTTTCCAACTAAATCAGATTTTTACAAAGGCATTTTTTGAGCTTTGGGGATTTGTGTCCCCTCATGGTGTTGTACCATGCCAGGAATACTGCACTGTCCAAAAAACTTCTGGACAATGAAACACTACACGGAGCAAAAACAGAAGGCAAAATAAGGGGCTGGAAGGAGAAGGGTTGGTGGGGAGTGACAGCAGTAGGGATTCAGCACCAGTGGGACCAGTAGCTCCCACTATGCCAGCAGAAATCCCAGTGCCTGTCAGGTCTGCCACCCCCTCCAGGCTCCAGCACCTGTCTGAGCCAGCAGAGCTCAAGGTTTGACCCTTGAGTAATTAGCTCTTTGCCCAATGTCATCCCACACAAAGTTATTGAACCTGTCCATTTATCCCAACCATGCAAGGGAACAGCAGTGAAAAAAAGAATGGGATGAGGAAAACGACGTCAAAGACCATGAGGGTTTGGGGCGTGTACAGTGAGGACCAGAAGATGGGAAAAATGGTGCCTTGGCCACAAATCCATATGGCAATCACCCCACAGTGCTCTGAAGGGCAGCACAGGCTCAGTGCAGCAGTTTTAATAAACTGGATGGTGACCAACCCTCTCCATCCCTCCCCGTGCTGGCAGCAAACACACACCTGCACTGAGAGGGAACTGCCCCGGCACAACAACCCTTCCTTTTGGGACTGAAACCACGAGGAACCCACCATTTGGCTCCTTTTAGCCAAACTGTGGCATCCCAGTGCTCAGAGATGCTGCCCCAGTGCCATCCAGGGGGATGCACACAGAGACTCCAAGGATGCTCCTCCTGGGGATGCACAAACGAGTCTGCCGTGCCCAGTTAAAATACTTTCTTCCTCTCCTTTATCCTCAGCTGAGATGACACTCTGAGCACATGTTTAGTGTCCAAATGTGTCTTTCCAATGGAAAAAAAACACATTTAGAAATGCTGAAATGGCTGTGGGAAAGAATTCATGCTCAGGAGAGGATCCAGAATGGTGGCCACAAATGCACCCTGTGGATTTTGGGAAGGCAGCAGGAGAGGAGTCGAGGCTGCCTCCCTTTCTGTGCAGCTGCACCGTGCTGTGCAAGGCCTGAAAAAGTGTCTTCCCACTCACCACAGAAATAAGTGGCAAAGTCTCAGCGGGGCCAAAGCTCAGAGGATGACAAAGAAACCAAAAAAACCCGACAAAACAACAAAAAAGGCAGTTGCTGTTTCCCTGAACAATTCTAGGAACACAAATATGGTTTTATAGATTGAAGCAATTTTTCTTAATGGAAAAAAAAAAGAAAAAATAGGCCTCTAACACCAAAGACTTCTATAAACTCCAACAAACGCTGATTGCTGAGAGGAAAGCTTTAAATACCTAAGAAGCAGCTTTTCATGGCAAGAAGGCAAGCGGCTGCCACGCGCCAGCAGAAGGGATTCCTGGATCCGTGAGGAACTCGCCCCATTGTCTAAGGGACTGATGTGCTGGGATGTGGCCACTGCAAAGCCAGAGGCCCCCAAAATCCCCCCAAGTGTGGTGGCCACATCCAGCACAGGCATCCCACTAGGACTGTATTGAGTGCAGATGGCAGGGAAGCGAGGGAGGGGAAACACAATGTGCCACAGTTGCTCCCCACAGAGACTCAGCAATACCATACTGTGATCATACTGGGCTGTTTAAATGTGGGACACTAAAAATACAGCTCTGGAATTTGAGGACTGAGGGCAGTTACACAACGTGAGGTACCAAACCTAAGGATGCACCACAGTTCCTCCCCCCTGCCCTGGGTTTGGTGACCTCCTTCCCTTAGGAAAACAAACAAACAAACAAGCACATGCTACTGATTCTATTCACATTACACATTATCGACCAGATCTAGATCTGGGGCTCTTTCAGCACCACCAAGGCTCTCACCACTTTGCATTAAACAGAGAAACAAAAAACCCCAGAAAAATCTTGCAACTTCAGTATTAATGAAATAGGAGCAGGTTAAGAATGTTTATGAAAACCCAGGAAGGGGAAATACATTCCCACTTCTACTGATCATGTATTAAAAAAAATACTAAGGTCTGAGATCATTGAATAATGACACCAAATTTGGTCCTATCACTTATTCCCTGAAAATCTGCACTGAATTTCACCCTGACAGAGACCCCAGGAAGAGAAGAGGCATCTCCAGTCAGGGAAGGTCTGATCCAGAGTGAGCAAAAAGGCTCCCATTGACTTCCCAAGGCTCTGGACCAACCTGCACATCCAAGCACTGCCAAGCAGGCCTCGCTGCCAGAAACATAATCCCCCCTCCTTCTGCCCAGTCCAATTTAAACATCTCAGCCACTGCAGCTTCAATAACCCCCTTGCAAGACAGTCCACCCAGCAGATCTCACTCTTAGGAAGCTCTGGAGGTTTCCTTGTCTGCACTGGCTCTCTCCTATGTACAGCCCTGCCTTCCTTAGCATTGCTCTAAATAACAGCCCTGTCTCTGCTGGGGCCACAAAGCATCATCCCTCTTAACTGCAGCAGGCTTTCCTTTGGCCTAAAGGAAAACACAGGAGCCATTTTCCATGGTTTCCTCTAAGGTTTTACCCCACTTACCTTTCCCACAGCTGTAGAGAATATTATAAGTGTGCCCCCACACAGGCCTTGCTGCTCTGGGTACATTCATTTTCAGGTTCCTTTCATCTTGGGGTGATGTTTTCATGAACAAGTATCTATTTATTGCTGCCTAAATCCCCTTTCCTTCCTTTGTGACCTTATCATACAGAAGGGAAAACTGTCCAGCTCCAGGCTGGAGGTTGGCCCAGGTGACCCAAAGTCCCTCAGAGCAGCATTATGAGGATTCCATGACTCTACAAAACCCAGACATTCTCCTGGAAAACAGCATGATGCTGGCACAACTGACTGACACCATTAGACAAAACTTCTTACCCACAGTCCAATCAATAAACAAGAAAAGGCTCAGTTTGATCCCTCCAGAGCAGCACAAAGAGGGTGATGTCAGACAGAGGTTACTGTGGCAAAATAACCTTGCTGGGGTTTCCAAAATAAGGAAGCAAAGCTAGACATGGCCCTCAGACTCAGGAGACTACAGGCCAGTCCATCTGAATAATAGATTGAGTATTAAAAAGGGGAGGGGGGGCAGTATGTGTATTTTGGGGGGAAGGAGGAAAGGGAAAGTAATGCCTGTGATTCGAGCAGGGCATGCCTTTCTTTCTTGGCAATCTCTGCCTTCTCTTTTCAACAGACACATCCTTTGGGGCCTCAATTGTGAGTTAGACACATGCTCAGAGAGAAACAGCCCTCTGTTTTCTGCAGAACGACAGACTACTTATTTTTCAGTCCATATCTGGTATTTAACTTACATGTACAGCAGTCCCAGCAGAGCTCCCCCTCTTAATGGCTCACACAACTTTGGAAAGCAGAGCTTTTCCTGCTCTTGGGCTGGACTCATCAGTGGTGCATTAACTCAAAACGACAGTGAACCCAAGCCTGTCCAGCTCTGGGGGCTGGTGTGGAGTGATGAGGCTTCTTGGCAGACCTGAACTACTTGGGAAGTCAGAAGTGAATCAAAGGCTATTACAGAGATACAGAAAAAACATTAGAGATTCTGACAGGCTCAATCCTTCCAAAATGTTTGATGTTTTGCTGTTCTCAAGTGACTCATGTGATTAATAAAGGAGACAGATTTGTCATCTCCTTGGACAGAACGAGGAATGTACTTTGCTAGGAGGAAACACGGAGAGGCTTTTGGAGAAACACCACAGGTGAATCCCACCCACAGCACAGACACCCTTTTTATGGGAATCCCCAGGAGAAAGGACAGAAGAGGGTTTCAGCATCCAGTACTGCAGTTTAGGTTTGAATAATGCTTGCTGTCTGTGAGCTTTCCTATAAAAAAAACATTTTATACTCAGGTCTGAAGTGGGAAACAATTTGGGTGTGATACTATTATTGCTTTTTGATGAGTATATTTGTAAATGCCTGGAAAAATAGGTGAGAGAAATATTCACCAGAAGGAGCCAAGGAAGCTGGTTCCTTTGGGATCCCTTTGGAGTCACCAAGATAACCAGGGTCACATAGATGGGGCAGAGTCCTCCTGCCATGTCCCTCCCCAAACCACGTCCCAATAAAAACCCAATCTCTGGTTAAAACACAGCTCTCACAGCCTCCCAGGACTGTGAAGGGCTTTATTCTGCCTACCCTGGTAAGCTTTTTCCCCTCATATCTAAATTAAATCTCTTCTGTCCTAAATTAGGTCAGATATATTTTGTGCTATTGGGAAGAAGCTGGGGTTTGCCTCCCTGTAACATCTTAGAATCACCAGCCTTTTTCTTTCCAGCCCCTCCTTTCTGGTGATGCAGCCACAGCTCACCCATCCTTCCCAGGCTATCTGCTTGTGATTCCTGCTGCTCCCACCTTTCCCAGGACAGCATTCCCAACCCAAGGTCCCAGCCGTGCTGAGCACAGGGACATGATTCTTGTCCCGCCTGGCCCTGCTCTGCTGATGCAGCCAAACACTTCTCCTCACAGAGCACCCCTTGGCTCTGTCCCTCCTCCATCAGCTCAGAAGGGTTGTCCCTGACAAAACCATTTTAACTTGCTCTTTATCTTCCAGCTGCTTGCAAATAATTTATCTGTTGTTGAGCACATTGATGTCGAAATCCCTCGCACTCCCCTTTTTTTACAGGCTCCATGTTTGTCCCTCTCCCATTCCCAGCTCTCCAGGCTTCTCCCCCCATCAGCAGGGTCTCACTCCCAACACTGACCTGCACTGAGGTCAGACACCTGACAGGAGAAATCCCAAAACATTCAAGGCTGTTACACAAAATACTTCTCAAAGGTGGCAAATCTAAAAGCCCCTGGTCATTTTCTGTTTGAGAAAAGAGCATTTCAACCCCATGTTGTGCCATTTCAGGCAGTGCCAGTAGATGCATTTATTTTATGAAGGCAGCAATTTTGAAACAATTAGTTTGGGGTTTGTCACTGTCCTGCTTCCCCCCTCACACCCACCAACCTGGGAGGTGCCCAGGGGGAATGGCAGAGCCTTTGGCAGGACTGGAGACAGTGGCTGAGGAATTGGGGCTCAGGAATAAGGATTAATGTATGTGAGAGTGCTGCATATGGCACACACAGGCAAGATCCCACTCTACTTTAAAATAAATGAATGAATGAATAAATAAAAAGGCTTTGGTCTTGACATTTTGGTAGAAGAGGCGTGTGGAGGAGCAGATCCCCATTATGGGTTCTCTTTTGGGATCTCAAACTATTTAACCTGTGCTCCTCCACATATACCCACAAGGAACAACTACAAAACTCACAGCAAGCCACAGTGAAAAATTAAAAATCATTCATAAACACTTCTGAGGTTCCTTGACCAAACCTACTATTAAAATAAAATTGATAACTTCTGGCTACTATCACCAGGAGACAGAGAAGGAATAAAAACCGAGTTCACTATATTTCTTTTAGATGGAACACTGAAAAGATTTGCTTTTCTTCTCTCTCCTGCCAAACTGCAATAAGAACCATATTTTCTGCATGAAACTTAACACCCAGAAGAAACTGCAAAGGACCAGAGGGTCTCGTGTCCCTGTGCACTTATTACTGCTGGAAGCTCCAGAACATATGGAAAGAACACTCTCTAGGTTGCCTGGAGATGATGGAAATACAGATAAGTGCATTCATCTGCTCAAAGAAAAGAATAAAAAGAAAAGCTACAGGTCTTA
Source organism: Dendrocincla fuliginosa (assembly GCA_035047845.1). Taxonomy (NCBI): domain Eukaryota; kingdom Metazoa; phylum Chordata; class Aves; order Passeriformes; family Dendrocolaptidae; genus Dendrocincla; species Dendrocincla fuliginosa. The sequence continues at coordinate 1,836,248 of JAWWMO010000005.1, forward strand.
TTAAATAAGTTATCACAGAAATATGAAAGTACATGTTTGCAGTACGTAAGGCCAGGCACATCATTTTTTACATGTTTTATATGCCTTGGGGTTTTGTGCTTTTCCCTTTAGCAGGTTTCTCAGGACCCAGAGGAAAAAAACCCAAGTATCTGAGCCCAGGATTTATCTGGGTGCTCCCCATCCTGCCTGAACACACATCAGTGGCCTAAGCCAAAATATCAGTCAGGAAACAATCCCAAGGTATGACAGGTGTTCCAAACCTGCTTTCCATCACACAGCTCCACCTATTCCTGCTTCCCAAAGCCAGGACAAACGAGTGCAAATATTAACTCTGATACATAAATTGTGCACTGCTCTCCAGCAGCACCTCCTCTCCCAAACCCAGATCCTTGAGGCAAACCAGCTGCTCCAGCCCAGAATGGGGCAAATGCAAACACACCACACTCCAGTCCTGCTTTATGTGAGATTTAGGGGAGACCACAATCATCCTAACCCTGATCCCCTGCATGACACACGCCACAATTCCCGGCATCCAGCGATCCTGGGAGCGCATTGTTCCCAAGTCAGCCCGGATTTAAAGGCTTCCCAGTGATGAAGAGCCTCCCACATCATCTGACCCTTTGTTTTCAACAAATTGCTCCTGTCAAAGGGAAAAACTTGCAGAGGAAAATTGCAGTTGGCTCCCTTTAACTCAAGCTGTAGATGTTACGAGTCTGTCCCACTGCAAACCACACTGGAATGGAGAATTCCAGGAGCCAGCTGGGCACCAGGAATGGGGCACCACTAGGGCTTTCCTGAAGCACCATCAGCTCCAGAGAGCCTATACCAGGCACCCAGAATAAATGATGTGCTTTCACACTGCTCTGATTCATTTCTGCAGAGGTAAGTCAGCATGTTTAAAACAAACTCCGAGCAAAAATACCTTTTCTGTTTATAAGGCTTTGCTTTCCAAATCATCTCCAAGCACTTCTCTGTGAACAGAGCACTTCCCAAAGAGCTCAGGCCTCTGGATGCTGAGGGATCCTTTGGGAATGCACCTGGGAGACTTCAGGACCTGCAGTGTGGCACTGGCTATTGGAGGCTCAGCCACAGGGATGGTGCAATTGGATCCCCAGGAAGGCACTGCCTTGGGAAATGTGTTTGCACCAAAGAGCCAATTTCAGGATCACACCTCGGCCTTCATATTGTGGTGCTTTAATGAGAAATTACACAGTGAGATTAAAGCTGCAGCAAAACGAGGATTAGTCCCACACAAGGCTGGGCAAGGAAGGACAAAAGCTGAGCTCATGCCACAGGACACCCAGCCACCACCCTCTTTGCCCTAATCTCCCTGCCTGCTTCCATGAAGTTCAGTCTAAAATTATATTTTGTTGTAATCCAGCCTTAAAATTTGGATGAAACCAAAAGAAACCTCTGCTGGGCTGTAGCCTGTTAATGATCCCGTGCTCTCCTCTGGCCCCCTGCCAAGGAGTGAACAGTGCCAACATTTGCAGACTTCCAACAGGAAATTAAATAACTGCCCTGTTGGAAATATAAACCCATTTACAGTGGTCAGACTTGCATTTTCCAAAACAACGCCACAGTTTGTGCACATAAAGCTCTGCGAGAATTTGTCAGAAGGTTTGGCCACAGGAATATGAAACAAAGCCTTGTGAGAAGGTGTTTTACACAGGTCTACAAATTAGGGCTTTGTCAGGTGTGTTTCCTGACCTGAGGCTTCTGCAGGAACTACTCCAGGGGGCTTCAGGGCTGCACACACACAGCCAGTGCCTGAAGATTAACAGAAGACCTGCTTATTTCATCATTTTCTATATTCTTACACTGATTTCCTGGGAAGTGTTTTGGGCAGCTCATAAAGTGCTGCTGGAGGCTGGGGAGAGCCTGTGCTTTATTTTTAACCTGTTCTGTGTCTTTGGGTCACATCTTTGCTCCAGGCTTCTGTTCCTCCTCAAACACTTCATCATATAAAGTCATGGAATCACACACTGGTTTGGGCTGGAAAGGACCTTAAAGATCATCTCATTCCACCCCCTGCCATGGGCAGGGACACCTTCCACTGTCCCAGGTGGCTCCAGCCTGGCCTTGGACACTCCCAGGGATCCAGGGGCAGCCACAGCTTCTCTGCCCACCCTGTGC
>JAWWMO010000005.1:1853489-1867456 GCA_035047845.1 Dendrocincla fuliginosa
AGAGCGGGGCCACCACCCCGGCCCGCCCAGCCCAGCCCAGCCCGGCCCGGCCCGGCCCAGCGCGCTGACAGCGCCCGCAGCGCCCCCTGCCGGCCCGGCCCGCCCCCTCAGCCGCCGCCGCCATTTTGTGCCCCTCAGCGCCCGGGGCTGGTATGGCCCCTTCTCCTTCCCCAGGGTGTTTATCGACCGTGGGGAGAGCTTTTCACGGCACTGCGGCATCGATGAGGCTGAAAAAGCACTCCCAGCCCGCCCAGCCCACCCTGTGCCCGACGCCCACCTTGGCACCCCACCTTGTCCCTCATGCCCACCTTGTGACCCGGGCGTTCCTTGGGCACCTCCGAGGGTGAGGGCTCCAAACCGCCTTGGGGAGTCCATTCCAATGTCTAATCGCTCTCTTCATGAAGAAATTCCTCCTGAAGTCCAACAGGTCCAAACTTCGGGCAGAGTTTTGCTCCATCCCTGCCTGCCCAGAGACATCCGTGGCTGTGGGGAGGACAGGCCGTCAGTCCAGGCACACCTTCCACTGTCTAATGGTGCTCCAGCCTGGCCTTGGACACTCCCAGGGATCCAGGGGCAGACACAGCTTCTCTGCCCAACCTGGGCCAGGGCCTGCCCACCCTCCCAGGGAGGAATTTCATCCCAATATACCATCTATCCCTGCCCTCTGGCAGTGGGAAGCCATTCCCTGTGTCCTGTCCCTCCAGGCCTTGTCCCCAGTCCCTCTCCAGCTCTCCTGGAGCCCCTCTGGGCTCTGGAAGGGGCTCTCTGGTCTCCCTGGATCCTTCTCTTCTCCAGCTGAGCCCCCCCAGCTCTCCCAGCCTGGCTCCAGAGCAGAGGGGGGATTTCACCCAAATGAAATCAGTACTGAATTCCTCCTAACTTTACTTTTATTAAAAGCTAATTTAAATTCACACCCTTCCTGAAAAAGGGGCAGGCGTAGCTGCCACCCGAGATCATGAGTGCCCAGAGCAGTGTTGCAGTCCTGCCCTCATCACCCCACACATCCCGTCCCAGTCTGGGGATCATTCCCACCAGTGTGCTCCCTACCCAGCTCTGGGCTCATCCCGAGGGCACAACCAGATCCCAAACACACTTTTCCCTCTCCCTCGTGATTGGAAGCTCAGCTTTTGGGCAGGAGGGTTGGAGTCTCCTCCTGCCAACCATGGATATAACTTTTTTTGCTGGAATTGCAGGACACTGGCAAAGCTGGTTGAAGCTCCAGAAGTGATAACTACTTTGCATTCGGGAGAATGATCACATTCCTTGGATGCTTAGATTAGGTTTAAGATTTCCAAAGTCAGCAACTGTTTAATAAAAAGCTCATAAGCAGAGTGGAAACAGGGACAAGATTAAAGGCATTTCCTCCTCACTTCCTGCTAGATCAGATCCCTTAGGCTTGCCTTGTGCCATATGAATCCTGTATTTCGTGTCAGACACTGATAAGAGTTTCAAGAGGAAGAAACCCAGATAAGCATCTGGCTGTGTGTTGGGGAAGGAGAGTGAGGTCTAGAACCACCTTCTCTTCTCACATATACACCAGCACATCTCCTCACTCCAGGGAGGATGAGAACAAGAGAACACCCACTTCCCAGTGAAAACTCACCAATGCACACACATGGATTAATGGAAGAGGCAAGCCAAGCTGGATGCTGTTCTAGGATCTGGTGTGACACGTGGAAGGGACCTCAGCTGCTGGTACCTGTGTCCCTACCAACTTCGGTCCTTGAACCACTGCCCCCAGTCCAGGTCCAGGTCCAGCCAAGAGTCTGGAGCACCAGGTCTGAGATCAAGCTGAGAAGTCATCTACAGGTCAGGCTCCATTCCAGCAGGTCCATAGGGATAAGACAGGCCTGAGGCCAAGCAGAGAAGTCCACCCACACCCCAGTGTCCACCCCAGCAGGGTCCATAGCCAGCCCCAGGGATGGGGGAACACAGACCCCCTCTCCTAGGCAGGGGCTAAGGGTGGGCAGGGCTGGGCTTAGAGCCCCTTGGGGCAAGGGTGGGGTTGGAGGCCCCAGCTGAGGGTGGCCAGTCATTAAGAGCAATGGGAGCCCTCAGGGTCCTGACACACACGGGAATACCGGGAATAGGGTCAGGCTGTGCAGCTGGGGCTGGATTGCTGCAGCACCAGCCCAGGCTTGCCTGCCCTGACCCTCTGAAGTGACATTTCACGTTACTTCTGACTGATCTAACAGCACCAGAAAAACTCTTTTGTTTCCTGTCTGTTCACCCAGGCAAGTCCTTTCAACTAAACCTGTGAAGAGAGAAAATAAGAGCTGTGTTCCTCCAGATGAGCCAGCTGGGTCAGTTCCCCACAGCTGCTGGAGTGCTGGATCCAGCAAAGGCAAGAGGGACTCTGCTCCAGGGCCTTGAGCTATCCACTGCTCTTGGCAGCAACCTGCTGTTACACTTCCTCAGCTGCAACACAAAAGGGTTCCTTCATCTCTCTGTTGTGCAAGGGAGGAAGATGTCCATGAGATCCAGATCTCTCTGAGCTGGGCACTTCTGGCCTAAAGATGCCAAAAAACTCAGATGGAGAAGCTAAAGGCAGATCCTCCAAGTTTTCATTGAGCCACATGCGGCGTGAGAGGATAAATCATTTGTAATTAAAAAACAAACCACTTATTTTTAGCTGCAAATCTACCAAAGTGCATGCAATTAGCAAATCTAAATCACTTCCTGGCTCAGACTGTTCAGCACAGCCCAGAAATGAAAGTTAAACCATACGTTTGGGGAGTACGTGGTACATCTGCTCTCAATCTGCAGCATTTGGAAATCAATACAAATCTCCTCCCTGCTTTAACATGCTGCAGCCTGTCAGCCCACAGTGGAAGGGCTAAAAATATATGGAACAAAGGAACAGGGTGGACACAGCCTCAGCACCAAGAAATGGATGGCACGGAGGATCCACAGCGATGGCAAAAAGCAGCCAAGGTGAGGACAAGCCCAGGCTTGGGAGCACAAATGAGGGTTTCTCCTGCATGGTTTTGGAGATGGAGTGCACAGCCAGAGCTCCAGAAGGTGGCTCTGGGGAGAAGAACCAACCATTTGATGCATGTCCACATATTTTAAAACAACGAAAGGCCTGTAGTCAATATCTTGGTGGAATTAGTTCCCGCAGGGAAAATGTATTACACACAAAACTTTTTCATTCTTTTCTTTTTTTCTTTTTGTTTTTTCTTTTTTTTTTAATGAAAAGATAGCAAAGAAGCTGTCTGGGAATGATTTGTAAGTACAATAAACCCCACAAGAGGATGATAAGCAAAGTATTGTAAGGGAATCGTGTCAGAAGTACAACAAAATAAAAGAGAAACATTTCACATTTGTAGTTACTGACAATGTGTGTTCTTAAGTATCATGTCACATTATAAAAGAATCCTTGTTTTCCTTTCCATCTCTCACTAATATTCCTATTAATCTCTTCCAGATTTTTTGATTCCTGCATTTGAGGCCATATCAGTCATCCTTTGCTCACTTGAAACTCAACTGGAATTACACCAGTGTGTTCAGGCTTCCAGCGTGGAACCTGGAAGAGCTTCCCTCGTGTTCCCAAAGTGTGTGCATCCATGAAAACACCGTGTGTAAGTCTGATTTCACTGGGGATTTTTAAATCATAAGATGAAAAGCTGGTACTTTTTAAAGATGGAAGATTCAGACATAACTTACACTCAGTTCTTTAGAGAAGGGATTCTGTCTAACTTAGGTGAAGACTTACCCACTTCCATTTTCTAGTGGAATTCAGGAGCAGGTGCAGTACAAATAATAATATGTTTCTTTAAAAAGACCAGGAAATATGAACATAACTCTGAATTCCCTAAAAAAATTAGCCCCTTGTATAGAGAACAGGCATGCATATGAAAGACATGCCTTGTGCTCTGTCATAGATGTCCTGTAACAGTTTAAGAAATTCAGATATTGGCCAATGTGCATGTGAAAAATTTGACTTTACATGATCCTGTAGCAAAAAAAGGATCCTTTTGTTCACATGGAAAATGGTTGGAAAAGATAAAAGGAAAAGCCTTGAAACAGACCACAATTCTTTCATATGTGTATTACACTGGAATTATATATATGTATATATACACATGTATATGTATACAGCAGGAGGACTCTGTTCTTTATATCCTGGAATTACAGACCTCCACACCATGTAGCATCACCCTTCTGGAAAAAGGAGGGTGATGCAATGGGACACAAACCCCAGCAACTACTTAATAACACATGCAAATATTGGCATGCTTATTCTGCCTTGTTGCTGTTATGACTTTATTTTTGGAACTGTGTGGTGGCACCCCAGCATTTCATTCCATCTGAGGTGCACTGTGCACTTTGAAAGCCTTAATTTCCCCAGCAGATGGGGTGCAGTCAGAGGCAGGAGCCTGTGGCAGCCACACAGGGTGGGTATTTACACTTCACATGCTGAGCTTTGTAGTGATCCTTTGGGAGGGGAGAGTTACAGTTATTTTATCTCTGTCTTTCTCATTAGCCCCAGGAGGGAGTCTTGGCAAGAAGGGGATGGATTTACAGCTCAGTCCAGGCATGACCAGGTTGTCCTTTGGGAGAACCTCTCAGGTAATTTCAGGTGAAACTCCTCCTTAACGTCAAAGTTCCTCACACGCAGTTTGTTTGCTTTCTGCAAGAGGAATCAACTAACCCTGTCCTCCAAAAATCTGATTCAGGGAGGAGGCTGTTAAGGCAATAGTTTGGAAAACTGAACCAATATTCCACATGGTTTCACACCTCCTGCAGGGGGCCCTGGCCCAGCTGGAGTGAGTACTCCTGCCAGGAAGGGCCATGGCACCATCAGGATGAACAAGGGAGATTTCACCCCCTTTATCATCCTTGTGGCCAGGCATGTGGAGCAGTAAAACCCTTCAGTCCACAGAGGAAGGAGAACATCACAATTTCTGCAGGAGAGCACCAGGGCTGGGGCTTTGACAGGTTCATGAGGTGGCCTCTATGTCTGCCTTTGCAATTTATTTACTTGCAAGTCTACGCAGGGATTTTGTCGGGGATTTGGCACCTTAAACAGCTTTTTATTCCAGCAACGTTTCAATTCACCTTTAAGACTTCCAATTTAGACAAACCAAGCTGGGGAATTCTCATGGAAGTTCGTGTTGGGGCTGGCAAAGCCAGGACAGCAGGGTTTGGGTGTCAGGTTTAGGGACTGGCATTGTACTATCTCCCATCTCGTATTTTCCACTCTTTTTGCATGTTAAATTTTATTGCTATCAGCGTGAGTTTAGGGAGCCACTTAAACTGAGACTGTGCCCCCAGGACCCAAGATGATGTCAGGGACCCCGTTTGCTTAGAACAATTTGGCTGCACTAAATCTTCGTGGTGAATGTTTGGTTTAGTCCCCCCATAAACCTCCTCGGCTGGATTTATATATTTTGGCTCCTTTTATTTTGACTCCGGTGGCTGAATCTGCCGTGGGCTTTAAGTGAATGCAATTCCCCTCAGCCCAGCAGCAAACCTGCAGCACAGTGGGGGTTTCTGGCTGGGTAAACACAGGGATGTAGGAACACAGGCTGGGAGGATGCTGAGGGGGTGTCGGGGAGATCCGGGAGCGCTCGGCACCTCCAGGGAGAAATTCCAGCCCTTCCAACCTCCCCACAGTGCCTGTGGTCCCTTTCTATAGCCCTTTGTCCCACTCACAGCACACAGGGCAGCTGCTTATCACCTTCTTCATCACAAACCCGAAAATATTTATTTTCCTCTCTTCTAAAAGCACACTTCTATCTGCAACAAAGGTTTTTGTCAATTATGAGGATGAAGGAGACATTTTTTCCCCTCTGTAGCTCTGTGAAATGCAGCTTTCCCTCACTTGGCTGTGGGTTTTTAAATAAAGCACTACTTCAGTAATGGCTTCAGTGGGGTTTTTAAATTCTTTTTCTCTATTTAGAGTTGGGGTTTTTTTTAAATCCATTTCAATTCCAGTGAAAATGCCTCTGATCTGATAAAGGAGATGAAGTCACTGCATAGGCTTACTATTTTATTTCCATAAGGTTTGAAAGTTTTGTTCCCTGCAGTGTTTTGGAGCCCAGGAGTATTCCTCTGTTTTGTAAAAGGAAAGTTCTACGGAACAACATTTGGTCAGTGTTGTCTGAATTTCATTATTCTGTTCTCCAGACTAGCAGAGGGGAAAAGTGCAAGTTAGCTGGGTCACAGTCTGAAATGTGAGAGCAGTCAACTTTTTCTGAAGTTTATGGGAATGAAAGGAAATTCAATACTGCTCAAAAGCAAGATTTAAAGTTGCATCATGTGAAAACAATTGGAGAAGTTTAATCCTGAGGTCCTGGGTTATTTGGTAACTTACATGACCATTTGTCAGGCTGCAAAAGATGGAGTTGGCTTTGCCTCTGTTAACAGTTGGCCTCTGTTTTGGAGCGGTAAGGGAACAAACACAAGTTCTATTGGGTTTATAGACCCTACCAGCCCTATTCTTCTTTCTCCTTTCAGCTCCTGACATGTCTCCTTGTCTCCTTGGGTTGCCAGTGCGGATCTCCCACCGATCTGGGCAACACGTGCTGACAAGCCTTTCATGTGCGAGGGGCTGCAGGGCCTGACAGCTTCTCACACTTCTCAAAAGCTGAATACATATCCATAATTTAACCTTTACCTCTCAGCCCTCATACATTGCATTGTAGGAGGAATAAAAGCCATGGGACCCCGGGATGTAACGGAATGCTTAATGTTTTGTAATGTTTCCAGTGCATCGTTTATGCTAAAAGATGGTGATTGAAACATTCCTTACGTTTATTGCAGTTTCTATGGAGTACATTAAAGGGAAAACCTACAGAGCTTCAAATGCAGCAAAATTAGAGATGTTTTCAGAGAGTTCCAGCAAAAAACCCATCAAATAAATTTAGCAGAGTCTTTTGCTGTTAGGAAAATTGCCTGGAAAGGTGGTCTGTATCTTCTCCTGCCACAGACACAGGAAAATTGCCTGGAAAGGTGGCCTGTGTCTTCTCCTGCCACAGACACAGGAAAATTGCCTGGAAAGGTGGCCTGTGTCTTCTCCTGCCACAGACACAGGAAAATTGCCTGGAAAGGTGGCCTGTGTCTTCTCCTGCCACAGACACCACCTCTCTGGTCTTGGCATCAGCACCTTCTGTGTTTGGCCATCACTCACAGGCTCTCCACAGGGATTGAAATTAATGGTAATCATCATTCAAGTGAAAAAAATGGTGTCAAAACTCGCTTTTGAAGGACATTTCAAATCTTGTTTTGAGGGAGTGGAGTCCCTCAACCACCCTAACTTTTAGGAAGATCTCTGGGACATGCACAGGGTCGTGGCTGGGTAGCTGCTGCACAACTGGGCCAGCTCACCATGGAGCCTCTTGCCCTTTGTTTCATTTATAAGTTGCTTTTCCCAGCTCTGAAAACTGAGAAAGAAGAAAAACCAAACCTAGAGGGGAGACATACTGTGTATGCAGGAATGGCAAGCTGGGAAACTGTGCAGGAGGCTGAAGAGGAGGAAAAGCTGGAAGCAAAGGAGGGAAAAGAGAGGGAACTCCAGAAGTTCAGATGAAAGACCCCATGTGTGAGCACTGAGTTACAGACCAGTTGGCACAGTTGTGCAGGAATTAGGGCACACTCAGAGGAATGTGTTGCACTTCCCTGGATCTACCAAACAATTCCTATGAAACCCCAAGCACCAATTTGCTGTTTGGCATTACCAGCCCACCTGGTAATGGCAGCAGAAAGCAGCAGCGTGTTACTGCTGCAGGAGCTGAGGTGTTTCTGTACCTTCTTCCACACCCAGTAGAGTTCTCAGGCAGGCACAGGGATGTTCAGCCACTCAATGGCTTTTCAAGCCCTGTGTCTAAGACTGAAAAAGGCAGCTCATCTGCCTTTTACAAGACATCTACAAGAGTCAATTCAAAGCAGAGCATACAAGAGCTGCTTCAAAATCGCCTTTGATTCCCTCTGACGGGGCTCACCAGTGCACCAGGGAGCTGACACACTGCTGATTGCACTGTGGGGGCTGTTCAGTTTGAACTGATCTATTCCCCCCCTTTTTATTTTGAGAAAGCAGAGAAATAGCATGCCTTCCACTGCTCACACTGCCATAACAGTTATCAACAGCAAATGCCTGAGATGCTGCCCTGTCCCACTGTGAGACACGGATCGACAGCCCTGGGCATGTCACAGATTGGCTTTGCAATGGCTTTACATTCAATTTCTCTGCTTTCCATAAACCCGAACAATTCACCCCGCACTAAAGCAACAGTTTTATCAGGAGGACACTCAAAGCCAAAAACCAGTGAGGGTGGGATGTGCTCCGACCTCCTGAAAGAGGCACTTAACTGGCTGCATCCATTTTAGCATCCCAATAAACTCCAATTTAGCTATTTAAATAACACTGACATACTAATTACCTTCTTCAGCCTAAGCTGCATTTAACTGATGCTCTCATTTTGCTGTGCTTCACCCTGGAAGATGTAGGTACCTGGGACTAGGCAGGACCATCATTTAAATATAAATATGTATATAAATGTCATCCAAGTGGCCAAACTCTCAAACAGCTGGAATTGCTTGCAAAGGGAGAAACACCTGAACTGCTGCTGAGCCAAATGAAACCCCAGCACTGTTTAAAAATCACATTCTTTCATTCGTGCCCCGGATTGTACGAGCTGAGCAGCTGATTCCTGCCCTCGGAGGCTCCTTCTTTGGGGCTGCCCGTAATTACAGAGTATTTGAACACTTTTATCTTTGGGCTGCCCCGCGACAGGACAGATCTGCAGAGTCTGGCTCCAGCTTATACCTCAGAGAGGCTCCTCCTCGCAGGTCCCAGAGGGGATGGCACAGCTCCCCCAGTGACCCAGGAGTCCTGCCTCGGGGACCTGGTGGAGCTGGGTCCCTCCTGAAGGTCTCCAGCCCCGCCTCGGGGGGTTCATGGCATTGTGGAGGGACACACATGCCTGGGAATGCGGTGCCAGAAACAACACAAGCACTCTGCTTGTGAGCTTCCTAAACTCCTCCGCTTCCCTCCAGCTCCCCCCGTCTCCCAGGAGCGCTGCGTAAACACGGACTCAAATGATTCAAAGCCTTGCTCACTTGCTCGCTGTGACACGGGGCTTGCTTTGCCTTTTCCTCCCTCTGCAACTCACCTTGGTTTGCTTCCCTTTGTGCTGGGGATGCAGGAGGTTCACCAGCACCCCGGGGACTCCCCGAGGCACGTCTGAAAGTCCCCCTGTGGCACCAGCAGGCACCTCGAGGGAGGTGCAGGAACACTCCTTGATAGCCCTTCCAGGTGGCTCCTACAGAGCAGGGGAGGGAGCTGGATTGATCTGAAGTTTCTAGAGCGTGTCATGATACCAAATCTAGCCAGGAAGTACAGCCAAACTCCTCTAATGTTCATCTCATCCTGGCTGCTTCTAGAAAGGTCAAAATTATGGTAAATTAATTCTTGCCAGCCTTTTCCTTGCTGCAGTAGAAGGGACTTTAAAGTTCATCCCAATTCCACCCCTGCCACGGGCAGGCACACCTCCCACTGTCCCAGGGTGCTCCAACCCAGCCTTGGACACTCCCAGGGATCCAGGGGCAGCCACAGCTTCTGTGGGAAATCCACTCCAGGGCCTGCCCACCCTCCCAGCCAGCAATTCCTTCCCAATCTCCCATCTAACCCTGCCCTCTGGCAGTGGAAAGCCATTCCCATTGTCCTGTCCCTCCCTCCCTTGTCCCCAGTCCCTCTCCAGCTCTCCTGGAGCCCCTTTAGGCACTGCCAAGGGCTCTCAGGTGTCCCTGGAGCCTTCCCTTCTCCAGGTGAGCCCCCCCAGCTCCCTCCTAGCAGAGGTTCTCCAGCCCTCGGAGCCTCTGATCATCATCACCCTTGAAAGGCCATATGAATCCATCCCAACAGCTGCAGCTTCGGCTCCTCTCACACACTGTCACACGAGCCTGGACAAATGTCAGACCTGGACTGTTGTTCCTCTCTAGGACTGCTCATCCTAATTGAAGCTTTGTTTGTTCCCTGCTCTCAGGCTGTGTGTGCAGCTGAGTGTTCATGCACAGAGGGGAGTGGGAGTTTCCAGAGTGGCAGTGCAGGTGGGATGCTGTGAGCAGCAGGGGTGCTGCTGACCTCCAGAGCTGCTTCCCAGAATGGGGAGTGGGGCTGTTATCCCTGGGAATTCTGGCTCATAATCACAGCCTCTGAAAACAAAGGCAGTAAAAGCAAATCCCTCCCTGGTCTGGAGCTTTTACCCCTTCCAGTCTCCATATGGACCACTCCACTGCTCCCACCTCCACCCCAGCACCAGCTCCTGATCCCAGAGTGGTTTTGCCACACTTCCCTGACCTGCTGCTTTGCCTGCACTCCTCACCCACACCCTGATCCCTGCTGGTCCCCCCTCACCATTTCTGGATTTCTCCAGAGCCTCACAGAGGCGGGGAGTGCACGGGAATACTCAGGGAAGGGATGAGTGGAGAAAGTGCCCAGAGACAGCGGGATGTGCTGACGGTCCCACATCCCTGGTCAGAGTGTGGAAACATTGAGGGGATAAACGAGGATTGGTTGGTCTGGCTGGGTAATTGGTTCAGGTCTCTTGCAGCCACTGTCCCCACCTGAGCCTGACCCTGGCTCTCACTGTTGGGATGGGGACATGCCAAACAACACATTTTTTTCAATGATACCTGGAAATTTTGCCCAAAACTCTGCGTGCTGAAGATCTGGGGACTAGACTTTGGATTTACCCCATGGAATCACCCCAACAATAACAGCACAGTGCAGCATGTTCCCGAGCTGTTTCAGCCAGCCTCAAAGCAACCTGTGTTTTACCAGGCTGGGTTTCAGCTCTGTGCTCAGGGAGTCCACACTGAGGGACCATCTGGGCAGCCAGTGCACTCACCAAGGGCTTCAGAGGCAGGAATTGTGCCGGAATCCCTGGATTACTGATGAAATCACCCGGAGCGAGGTGTGCCAACAGCCTGGCTGGGCTGGAGACGGCCTGGAGACTCCTTACCAATGCTGCCATCTAGAGAGAGACAGTCCATCTCCAGGGTGGCAGGTCCTACAGCCAGCCAGGATTTCAGGGCTTGGAGCTCAGGGAGCACGGGCAGCAGAGCCGTCCGTCCCCCTGGGTGCTGGGAGTGACTCACAGTGGTTCCTGCCAGCCCCACCTCTGGCCACGGCTCTGCGCTGGGACAGGGGAGCCCCGAGCTCTGCTCCAGGCACGGCTGTGGCTGCTCTTCCCAGACAGCTCCCGTGATGGATTTCCCTTCCTGTGCAGTGCAAACTGCAGCAACGAGATCCTGCATTACGTAACCGCGGGGTAGAGATTAACACACAGGCTGGACACACATCTGGATCTCATCGGGCTCCTCCGGGGCCGGAGCCCGGAGCTTTGGCCTGGAGAGAAGCACAGAAGGCAGCAGAGATTGTTCATGCACATGCCCAGCTGCAGAGGGGCCGGGTCTCTGCAACCCCCCTGGCCACGGCTTTGGCAGAGGTGGCCCATGAAGTGCCACACGGATGGACAGGGCCCCTGCAGCCACGGGAAAAGTGGGTTTCCTGAGAAAATCAGGACTAACTGAACCTCTGAAGTCTCCTGTACCTGGAGCTGCCCCGTTATCCTGAACCACCAGCTACTGTCCCTTCCTCTGCTGTCTGGTCAGGGACGTGCTGGCACTCGGGCAGCTGCCAGGAGCCACATCCTGCTCAGTGACCCCACGGGCAAATCCGCCCGGGCTTCCCCGGGAGGGATCTCTGGCCTGTGGCCATACAGTCACAGGATCATTCAGCCTGGAAAAGCCCTCTAAAACCATCAGGTCCAACCATTCCCCCAGCACTGCCAAGGCCATTCTAACCATGTCCCCAGCTGCCACATCCACACAGCTTTGAAATCCCTCCAGGGGTGGGAACTCCACCCTGCCCTGGGCAGCCCCTTCCAAGGCCTGACCACCCTTTCTATGAAGAACTCCCTCTGCTGTCCCCCCTGTCCTGTCCTGCCCTGCCCCAGCCTGAGGCCGTTCCCTCTCCTGTCCCTGTTCCCTGGAGCAGAGCCCGACCTGCCCTGGCTCCCACCTTGTGTCAGGGAGCTGTAAGAGCATCTCCCCCTCCCACACAAGGCTCCCAATCCCAGGAGCCCAAGGAGCAAGGGCTGCCTCCTGAAGGTGCTGAAATAAGTGAGGAGCCCCAGAGGGGAGAGCTGTGTGCCACCAGAGAGCTGTTAGCACCAGTGTGGGCACAGTTTGGCTGAGAAACACGCACGGCTCCATTAGGAGGAGCCCAGGACTGACCTGCTTTAACAAGAGGCCAACCATAAACTCTGGGGTCACTTGTTCACCCAACGCTTAAAAGGCAAATTAGAGCAGCCAAATTGTTTTCCCACTAATCCCAGCTTTCTGCTTTAGTGCTCTGCAGGCAGCCATAGGGAAACCTCCAGGAATCCAACCTGCCCAGGGAAGTGCTGGGCAGGCACAGGAAACACAGCTCTCCCAACCTCAGGCACAGGCTTTTCCCAGGTCCTCCCTCAGCTTTTAGCCTCCATTAACATCTCCTCTTCCCTCTTCACCCTAACCCTGATCTGGATCATGTAATGGGGCAGCTTCAGGGCACTAACACAATTTACAAACTCCATTATTTGCAATTCCAGTTGTTTTTTATGATCCAATCAGATGAAGCTTGATGGTGCAAATCTAAATTGTCTGGTCCCTTTGAGGATTTTATAATCACAGCTTTACACTGGTTTCACACAGCTCACATCAGACAGCTACCCCTGTCTCCCAGGTGACCCTCTCTGTGCCCTTGGATAAGATACTGCACATTAATGCCTGCAAATCTGATTATTGCAAGGCTCTTACTGTCCACATTCAACCAAACAAGCTCATCAAAGCCATCTTTTCAGGAGCCACGATGTGGGCAAACAGAGGAGCCCTCAGCAGCAGTTGTGGCCCATCACTTTAACATCCTGCAACGCTCATTTCTGCCTGGAGGGTTTGTGGGGGGTTTTCCTGTACAGAAGGCAAATGCAGATTCATTTCCATAACTGTTGTTTCAAGGGAAAATCCACCTGACTGAAAAAGACTCAGATTAAGTACACAGCTATTGCTTATTAAAACACCGTGTATTAAGAAACAAAATATTTGTCTTTCTTTTCCAGGAAAGTTTCCGAGTTAGGAAAAAAAAGGCTCTGAATTATTGAAGAATTTATTCTCTCTGTCATTCCTAGTGCCTCTTGCTTAGGGAAGAGCCAGGAGTCTGCCTGCTGAGCCAGGGGTTGTCTAAGGAGCCCCACCCACGACCCGCGGCAGTGCTGGGGATGCAGAGAACAGGACAACAACGGGGTGCTGAGGGCTGGGGTTTATTGTTGTCTATCCTTAGCAGCAAACCAGTGTTCTTGAACCCAGGGACCAGAGGAGCATTCCTGTCCCAGTGGCAGAGGGCACTCCCGTGACGCTCTATGTGATGACGGTGGGCCCGCTGCGGCCGGTCCTCTCGTGGAGCTGGGACAGCTTCAGGGCAATGGAAATGAGAGGGGCCAACATCACCTGCAGGGAGCAGACAGGTGGCTCAGGCCACAGCAGTGCACGGAGCCCTCACACGCTGCCTTCCCTCAGCCCAGGCCACCCAAAGCCCAGCTGGGCTGACCAGACCACTCACGGGAGCTCAGAGAGAAAGCCCAGGCTCAGCCCCACTCGTGCTGCTGCCACCCTCCCTGGGCCACATCCCAAGCTCTGGGGCACACAGGCACAGGACAGGGGAATCCTAAGTTCAGTTTGTTCCTCTCAGGATGTGGGATTTTTAGGCTACTTGTCAGTAAAGGCACAGTAAGTTGTGCACAAATTGCTCACATGGTGTTAGCTGGGGGATATCGAATCGTGGAATAGGCTGAGTTGGAAGGGATCCATCAGGATCAAATCCAACTCCTGGCCCTGCACAGATATCCCAACAATCCCACCCTGTGCCCCAGAGCATCATCCAACCCCTCCTGCAGCTCTGGCAGCCTTGGGGCTGTGCCCAC
>JAWWMO010000005.1:1893492-1909279 GCA_035047845.1 Dendrocincla fuliginosa
TAAATACTGCAAATGCTGTGGTCTTTGCTCTTTCTGTAATTGTATTTCCAGTTCTTAGTGCTTGTTTTCTCATATTATGAGGATATTGTGTCTCCAATTATCAAAATATTGAAAAATTGGAATGTGAACACAAAAATATTCAGATTCTATATGATACTTAGAACTGGTTGCCTCATTAGAACAATCTGTCCCTTCCAAGAACTCTCTTCAAATCTGAGTCACTTGTCCAAAGGAGCACACGGGGGTTTTTTTAAATGAAATAAATATAAAAACCTGGTACCAGACAACACAACACTCAAATCTGACCTGGCAGGAAGACCTGCAATAACAGACATTAACACAGAGGTCTGAGGCCATACCTTATTTTCAATAACAGAAGTGATTCTGCTGCTTGACTTGTAGGTGTGGAGCAGGATGCTGTCAGAGCCATCCAGCCCTCTGGCCTCTCCTTTGCTCAGCACAGAGCTGCAGAGAGCCCTGCTGAGCTGGGAGCCCCCTGTCTCCAGACACACAGCTCTGAGCCGGGGCTTGCACCTCTCGGCGTGGACAGCAATGACAAAGGGACACGCCTGCCAAGGGAGACACAGGGGTTAAGCATCACCTGACCTGTTGGGTTTCCCCTCAGGTTTTTTTCTGAAGCAGAATTAGTCAGTATGCCCCTGAACACCAAATATGCCAAACCTGAGAGCTGTGGCAATCTTCTGCACCAAATGAAAGCTCAGGACAAACGTCACTCAATAAGCAGTTTGGTGCATTCAGCTCTGACACAGCAAGCCCTCCCTTGGAGAGCCAAATATACAGGAATTAAGATGAAGTATGAATGCATTCCAGTGTCTGGGATGAACCTGTCTCTTTGCCTGTTGCTGTTTGTGCCACTTCCCACAGCTTTAACACACCTGCAATGCTGCATTAAGCAACATTACTCCTGGTGTTTGCATTTTCTTCCACAGGGTAACAGCACCTCAGTCCCTTTCCAGTGGCTGCTGGAATCCACCAGGATTCCTCAAGCTCTGTCTCTGTTAGAGGCTCAGTCCTCCCAAAACAACACTCTTACACTGTTTGAAATCAAGGAATTAAAGTGATAGGCACAAGATAACAGATGGAGATTTTCAGGTTAATGTTGTCCCTTGGAAAGCAAAGGCTGCAGCCATAACCACAGCTGGTTTAAGGCACAAACACCTTCCTGGCATTCCCAACTGGCTGAAAACCTCCCCAAAATCCCCTTTCTTGGAAGATCGCTCCCTCTCGCGGCTGAAATGCAGAAGAGCAGCTTTGCAGGGGCTCTGCCGACCACAGTCAGCAGGAAAAGCAGGAACTGCTCGTCCCTGAGTCACTCACCAAGACCCCAAGATGTCACCGAGAGAGAACCAGTAGCTCCCATACTGACTGGTTTGGGGTCTGCATGTATTTGTTTCACACAGGTATTTTATACTGTGACTACACTGACCTGTTAAATACAGCTAAATGACACCGTCAGACTATGATCCTAAAAGTCTTTTCTTGGGAGTGAAATTTAAATGGTTTCATTATCTGCACATTTAATGCTTTCTTTAATTCTTTTCTTCTCTAAAGAGATCCTCTTTCTTCAGTGAGAACTATTAACACCAAAACTATTTCAGTAAAAATAAATTAATAAAATAAAATCCCTAAGTGTACATAAACTCTAGAAAAATAATCCCTGGCTCTGTAAGTCAACAGCATGTCACCCACCCCAAGCCTCTACATTAAAATTTTATGTTAAACACCTTCAAACACTGTTGTGAAAATCCACAACAACAGAAACAGTCATGTCTGGAAACCAGGAATTCTGAATCATGTGGAAAAAATTCTCCTATCCACTTCTGTTGTGGTTTGTGCCAGGAAAGTGCCTTCTTTAAGGAGAGCAAGTCCTGCATTTCCTAAGTTTGCTGAGAGGTCACAGTTTACCATCACATCCCCCCAGCAAGCAGCATGAATCCTTTCAACACGGGGAACTTTCCTCTACAACCCCCCAAAATCCTGGCCTTCTCTAAGGCAAAAGGAAGGTCTCCTCTTGCAGCCATCCAAGTGTTATCCAGAGGAACAGGAAAAGGAAAATGACAGTGCCAACCCTGAATTAACCATGCCTGGAGGGGATGCCTGGCCCCCTGGATCAGTTCACAGCAGACACAAACAGAGCTGCAGTGGACCAGGAGCAGCCCTTTGTGCCCTGTGAGCCTCATACCTCTGTCATCTGCAAGGCCTTGTTGTAGCCCAGAGACAGCAGAGTGACCCACAGGTCCCTGGGATTCCCATCCTGCTCCGTGGCTTCCATGAGGTTCAGATCCAGAAATCCCTGCCTCGTTAGTTCGTTCCTCTTCATCTCAAAGTTCTCTGTGGAAAAGAAACAGAGAGCAGCACTCCAAAGTCTGTTCTCTCTGCAAAGAGCCTTTGTCTTTCCAAAGCCAAAATGCCACTCATGTTAGTAAGGTTTAAAAGATGAAGCTCTTGTGCAGCCTCAGGCTCTCCAATATTATTTGGGAAAGACTGTCCTTGCCCAGGCATGTGCTCTGTCCCTCTGTTCCTTGTGCTCTGTTCCTTGGATAAAGCCTGGAAACAGCTGTTCCCTTGGGGAACCCAAAAGAGGCTGAGATTTCTGAAAAGAAAGAGTTTATAATGCTTTTCTTTTTCCCCTTTGCTAAAAGTTTGTGGCTGAGCTTTGCAGAATGGAGTATTTTAGGAATGGGAAATGAAAGTCAGCTGGAACCAGCACCCCTAGTGCTTGAGGTCCTTGATGTAGAAATGATTTACTTAGTTCCTAAAAAGCAATAAAACTCCAGTAATCCTAACACCCCCCTCTAGAGAGAATATCATAGATATCACTCTAATGTCAGCAAACACATAATTGAAATGTCCTGGTGTCAGAGAGTTTTAAAAATGGTTCTCCCATCTTCATAACAATGCTAAATCTTTACTATATATTATTAAAAAGGGATTAGTGATTTAATAAATCTATCTAAGGGTACAGATGCTGTAACAAATGGCCTGAACTTTGGTGTCAAGATTTATGGTATTTGTCTGAACCCTTTTGACTGATTAATGACCTGGTAAAACATTCACCAGATTCCCCTTTCCTCCCTTATTTATTCACACATATTTACCCCTCCTACCTGGGCACAGAGGCATCACCCTGACAGAGTCCATGTACAGGGATGAAACAGAGGAGAAACTCAGGTACAGGAAAGGATTTTGTGTGAGCTTTCCATCAGTTAGGAAAAAGCCCAGCATCTTGGAGTGTTTTGGGAAGAAATAATTAGTAGGATTTGCCAGATCTGAAGTATTTTGGTCAGGGTGTGTCACAGCCTGCAGGGAATTATGTCAAACATGACATGGGCTGATAGACAATGAGACATTGGCAATCCATACAAACTCTGCATGCCATTTGTATGGCATCATGTCCACACTCATTAAATGTCCCTCTCAACTCTTTGTGAGATATGAAAGCAGGACCAGCCTAATCTGCACCAAGGAGATGCATTAAACAAATACCTGTTCCAGTGTCATTCACCAGGTGATGCAGGATTAGAAAACCTGGGGTTTGTGGCAGCTACAAAACAATTAGGAATGGGAAGGATTCTCTCAGCAGAAGGTCAGTGACACACACACCAGAATGAAGCAAAACAAAGGACAGGAGACTGGAAAAAGGGAGAAGAGAACAATATCTACATGTGTTCTTGGAATAGGGT
Organism: Dendrocincla fuliginosa; assembly: GCA_035047845.1. Taxonomy (NCBI): domain Eukaryota; kingdom Metazoa; phylum Chordata; class Aves; order Passeriformes; family Dendrocolaptidae; genus Dendrocincla; species Dendrocincla fuliginosa. The sequence continues at coordinate 1,897,197 of JAWWMO010000005.1, forward strand.
ACAAAATTAGTAATACTTCCTTCTGTACTACACACATACAGCTTGGAAGGAGATTGACAGTCCTAATCAGTTGTTTTAAGTCCAGGAGTGAACTTACCCTTGCACACAGCCCATGCTTCCTCATCACACTTCTCCCCACTGGTCCTCAGCTCAAAGAAGTTGTATTCCTCCAGACTCAGGAGCCCATTCCCATCCAAATCTATTGTCTCAAATACATCCAATAAGGCAGCTCTAAAAGATGAAAAAGGCAAAACTATTTCCAAAGGCTTCTTTTCCCTTTGCTGTCTCCCAATATGGTCAGGAAGTGCTCAGTCCCTTTGAGAATCTGAGTGTTTTAGGAAGATACAACTTCTAAAAAGCTGCATTTCTGCTGGAACACAGACTTTTCCCCAGTTTTGGGAATGTGACCCACCTGAAGTCTTTGGTGAGGGCCAGCTCTCCATCTTCATCCCTGCAGAGCAGTTTTGCTTCCCCAGGAGTTGGTGGTTTGCCCTTTTTCAGCCTGCAGCCTGTTGTGAAGGGGAGCAGCCAGTAGACCCCAGATCCAAGCTCCCCTTTCCAGCCACACATCTGCTCTTGGGACACAGGCAAGGGGGTCAAATGAGGCCCCTGCTCATTACCAGCAATGGTCATGCAGCAGAGATTGATCACTTGGAAACACTGCTAATGCTGGGCTCTTTCCTCAAAGATGCCATTTTAAAGACACAAAAACTAGTGAATCTCTTGGAATAAAATTTAAAAAAAACCACACAGGAGCAGAGAGGAGGGGGGAAAGGGGAAACAAGTTAATGCTGCCGTTTCTCCTGCCTCATTTCTGCCAGAGGAGGAGAATATTCTGTGCACTGTGAAGTTCAAAACTATACATGGCAAGGACAAAGAAAATTAAAGGAAATTTTAACTGATACTGCCTTTGCAATGTTGGGCTGGAAGGTGCAGGAATGAAGTGGGTTTCCAGAGAGTAGCTGTAAATAAACCCCCAGCAGCTCAGCAATGCTGCCAATGTGGTTCTCCCAAGGATTCCATTCAACTTCCACACAAGTGCCCTGCCCTTCTGATGCCTCTCACCTTGCACAGGTGCTGCCAGGTTTGAAAGGGAACGTGCACAGGACGAGGGGCAGTTTGAATGCCTCTCACCCACCCAGCATTAACACACCCTAATGAAGTAACAATTCAAACAGGAACACAGCAGAAACAGCTGACCTCTTTGCTCTGTAGTTCAGTGAAACCCACAAGCTGTGGATTCTCCTGGCTCTCATTCTCCTTCAGAATAAACAAAGCTGTATCCACTGCTAACCAACAAGATCTTCCTAGAAGAAAAATATCCCACACATAAAGGCTTAATGATGGTTGTCTTTGAACCCTAAAGTAGATGTTTCCATGGTATTTATCATATGTAAAATGGAAAATAACAATCCATTGTATGAGATGGGGATTTCCTTCCTATTTGGGCCAACCAGAGAAACTGTTCCAAGTCTTGTGATTGTCTTACAGATAATTACGACTATTAATGGTTCTATCATGAAGAATCAAGAATACCAAGGTGTGGTTACACACCACACAAATTTGTTCAAAATTTGCAGACATTTTTCTCCTAAAAAGGTCATTGCTGTGCTGATGTGAATCCCTTCCTTACACACCAGTATTGTGCCTGTCTCTCCTTAACAACACACACAGATATTTCTATATAGAGGACAATAATGTCCTGTAAAAGTAGAATGTTTTACAGGATTAAAGAAAAAACAACTCCAATGCAGCAACAAGATGAAGGCTCTTGGTAAATCACAAAGCCATCAGTGTTTGGGAAACACTGACTGATCCCAGGTGGATCTCATGCTGAGTTTCACTCTTTGGAGAGGAAAAATGAAGTAAAAATACACTCACCTTCTGCCTGGGGAACACTTAAAGGCCTGATGGTAACACAAACTGAGGACCTCTGAGGGAGGTGCATCCTGTACTTGTGACTGATGATTTCCCCATCTTCTTCCAAGTAGAAGCATCCTTTGGACTGTGCACACTGCCACTCCTGGGAACCAAGCAAGTGTTACATGTTGGCTTCATCTTTGGGCAAGATAAAAGCACCTTCTCTGAAACACTAATTGATTTGGTGATTTAATAAATCCTGCATGAAATACACCACTAGATACAGCACCTTTCTTTTTATAACAAAAAGAATTAGCTCCAACAGACCTTTTTGTAGTGGTTTTTTTGCAGAGGAACATTGCCCTGCTTGTGAAAATGCCCCAAAAACACAGAGATTTCCCCCAAAGCTCAAACAGTGGAAAATGAAATCTGAGTTGCCACTGAATACATGAAATCCTCTGAACTGTGTCATTTGGCACCAAGAGGCTGGAGTTCTGCTACACCCCTCAGGCCAGCCAAGCAAGGAACACAACTCATTAGCTGAGCCATGAGGGGTTATTTGCTCAGACAAACCCCAAGCACAAGCACTGCCCAAATAACCTGAGTTTCCCTGACTTCTGTCAGGAAAGACAGACTGCAAACTGCTGTGTTTGGGGATAATAATGTTTCCAGGGATGCCACGATTTTGCTGAGATGCTAAAACAGCTGCACGCTTCAGTTATTTATTTTTTTGAAGCAGCAGCTCCCAATTTTCAATCTCAAATATCATTAGAATGGTATTTCTTTAGCAAAAAAAAGAGATAAAACAATGACAGACATCTTGTATGCCTGAGGAATGTAAGACATCCTTGATTTGCCCTCCCTGGTTTGGATCAGTGGGGACTCAGGGACTCAAGGATTTAAGAGCCTTAAGTTTTGCCACTGGTTTTTGTGGGAACAGGATCAATTTCTCTATTCTAAACACTTGCCATTCAAACATTAATTCTATTTAAGTCAATTTTACATGGCTGGAAACTGTCTTAATCTCAAATCACTTATTCCATCCTCAGTACCCCAATAATTCTGGCAGCCTTATACCAGTTTCAGGTGCCAAAATCTGCTAATTACATTTGTAGTACAAATATCTTACACTTTGTAACTCACTTTCTGCTGTTCTTTGGAGGTTTGGGATTTTAAAAAAAAATAAAAGAATTTAAGGTTTTGCTAAGGAAGTTCTAAAAGACTTTAAAAGTAAATGCACCTCCTTGGAGCACAGGCTATGGAAAAGACAAGGATAATTAAACTCCCTGAAATAAAGAGGGGCATTCCATCCCTGCCAGAAACTCTGATCCCCTTCTATAGCCCCCCACAATCTTTTCCTTGTGGGCACAACCTGCTTGAGATGGCTCAAGGGCTCATCCTTGGGGAGTGCAGCTCCCTCTGCTCCACGGGGTGAGGGAACAGCCCCTGGCCACCTTTCATGAGTGATACAAACCAAACTAACAAGGCCATCCCAAAATGTTATCCTGGTCTTTATCCCAGACACCAGATTTAAAGGAGATTTATCCTTGAAACTTGCTGAGATAAGTGGCTGTTTGCTCATTTAGTCTCCAAGCTTAATACCTGACAAACTCTTGGACAAAAAGTTGATCAAAGCTTTAGGAAATCAAACCCTCAACTGTTATCCTTGCAGAGAGTATAACGTGGTGCTAGATGGCCTAAATTATCCAGGTCAAATTACAAACAGGGACACTTGGGAAGGGAAAAGGTGGTTGTCTGGTTTGGTTTTACTGTGACACTTGAAAACGTAACAGAAGTTGAGAAATAACAGCTAAAATGGGAAATGCTTGTGTTAGAAATGTTCACTGTAAAGGAATTCAGGCTGTTGCAGTTTAATTTGCCATGGAAATTGTCCACACACTGAGGCATAATTCCAAACAAAAAGCAATGTTTGTGAGAGGAATTGTTCCTATGATCAAAGCAGAGGGCTCCATTTTAAAGACATGACACACTTCCTTTTTTTGCTGATGTCCTTCAGTCTTGACTGAAACCAACACCAAGGGCACTCTGCAGAAAGTCAACATCTCCATCCCTCTTTTCAGGAATGGGGATTCAGCTACAGCTGAAGCCCAACAGGTCAACACGATGTTGTAATTGGCTCTTTTTTTAACTCCTCAAATTTACTGATATGGTTTTGAACACGTCCCAAAGCTCCACTGGCAGAAAGAAAACACATGGATGAATGTACAAGGAACACATCCCATTTTCTAAGGGTTTTTAAATTGAGACATTCACCAGGCTCTGGTTCCCTCTGTCAGAAATGTTACACTGGCTTTGGTCCAGCTGCCTCATGGCAATATTTCCTCCCTGACCCCAAACCACAGGTGAACAGCAGAGAAAATAAATACAGATTTCTGAATGTAAGAGGAAGAATTTTTGGGTGCTGGATTCTGCCCCACACCCCAAGTGAATCCCTGGGTATTTATTCACTTGATTTTGAGAGAGCTTGCACTGTGCAAAACAAGGGTTTATAAAAATTATCAGTTCTACTTACAGTTTAACAAGTTTATTGCTTGATTTCAGGGTTTGAATGATGCTAATCAATACTAATTGATACCTGCAGCTGCTTTCTTTTTGTTTTCCCAGTCAGTTCTTGCTGGTTTGTGCACAGAAAGCAGAAGCCAACCCTGGGTAAGTGTGTGCTGGTTTCACACACCACCCATCATGTTTGAACAAGGTGAAACTGCAGGTTAAATTGCATGGAGGTCCAGATACCCAAACAGACTGCCAAAAATTCCTCTGGGAGGGCGTTTTTAAATTTTAATATAGAACAAATGTCACTGCATAGCAGTGTGGAAGATATAAAGGGCTTCAGAGTTCCATAACAAATGCAGAGTTGTTATTTGAAACAAAAATGTAGCTCCTGAGGACAATCAGTTCAGTTTTCCAGCAGCAGTTACACTATGTGGTCATAACCATTTTTTCCCTCTTATACAGGAGTCTCAAGGTGCACATTTTTTAATGTATCTGAGCAGTTTCCAGTTAATGTTTTATATTTCTGCAGCTATTATTTTCTGGTGAAAGAAAACTAGTAAAGGTTCAGTCAAGAAAGGGAAAACAAAGGAAAAAGATCAATATTAACACTCTACAAATATTGACTTAGCAGAGTGACTTTGTTGTCTCTCTCCCACAGGAATTCATGTTGAATGAGTGATTTATTTAAAAGAAAACACTGATAGAGCATATTAGTCTAATCAAAAATCAATATTTTCAGGCTACAGCCCATATTTACAAAGTAATGCCCAACAAACTGAATATGCTCACAGAGCTGTTATTTATTTCCAATTACCTTTCATGTAAAGCTTTATGATACACAATCTTTCAGACTACTTAAGCATTTAAAGTTCTCACCAACCTAATAAATTATTAAATTTTAAATTCCTCAAGAAGTCATTAAAACGTTTTCTCCCACAGTGGCTCCATTTATTAAAAAAAAACACACTTTGTTCTATGAAACCTTCACACCTGAAAAATTCTTCTCAATAACCAGATGTCAGCAAAACCAACAGTATATAAAAATGTTAATAATAATAATAATATGTATCAAGAAACCCCTCAGTAGTTTATGGCTGCCCCTGACAAAGGATAAATAAAGCAGAAGGAGCCATTTCCCCCTGGTTTTTAGGTCGTTTAATATGCACTAAGAGGGGTGTCTAGAGGAAAACAGCCCCCTGTCAGGGTGATACCTTCACTGTGTCAGGCTCCATCAGCCCTGAGCTCCTGTTGCTGCTGGCACCCACGCTGAGGGTGGTACAGATGGCAGCTCTGCCACCTGGGGCTGAGGAGGGTCTGGAGGGAGCTCTGCTGTCACCTGCAAACACAGGCATTTAGTCACAATTACATAATGATTACATTAGTTCAATCCACTCCCAGGGCTGTTTATCAGGAACCCTGGGTTTGGAAGCACACAGGGAAACTGGAGGATGAGAATTTCCCTTCATCACTGTTTTGTCAGAATGTTTTGGGTTTGTTTTTTTTTCCCAGAATTGAACCAACTTAAACCAGCACAAATTCCATGCAAATATTTCACCCAGTCTGTTCCCTGTGGTCTTTTTCCAGTTTGGGAAGGATTTTAAGTATCTTTGTAACTCCAGGAAGAACACTAAACTCTCCTATTGATTGTGCTTGAGGAGCAGCCTTGATAATTGAAACACACACATTGTTTATTGATAAATGTTTAAGGTTTCATCTCTGATCTGGGGAGGAAATAAATAACTTGTCTACGTTGCAACATCTGAGCATTCATTTTCTCTCCTTCCCTGTGGGCTGTGCCACATGACAGCCAGCAAAATCCACCCTTAGGAATCTGAGAGCTTATTCTGAGGAACTTGAGAACAGATTCTACTGAGAGATTTATGTGACTGTCACTGAGAAAAATTCCCCAAAAACTCAACTGCTCACTGAGCCAGAGCTTCACCTCCAACAGAAAAGCTCCAGAAGTGAAACAGAAATACCTTTTGGGAGTTTGGGCTCAGTTTTCCTGGAGATTCTGGGGGATGGCTTTGCCACTGGTGGTGTGATGCCTTCAGAGGGGCTTTCAGCTTGACTGCCAAAGTGCTGCTGCCTCAGCCTGCTGTCACCTTCCAGCCTGGCCCGGGCTGTGCTGCAGCACTGCTCCCTGGTGCTCAGGTACAGGGCACAAAACTGCACAGAGACAAAGGGGACTGCTAAGGGGAATGTTCTTTCCCATGGGTTCAAGGGGGAAAAGTGCCACGAGCAAGGAAAGGGCAGGACAGAAGGTGTAATGCATTTTCTATTCAAGCACAATATTAATTGTCATGAATCAGAGCAACCACTCAAGTCCCGCAGTAAAATGGGGCCTTGACTCAACAAAGAGGTCCAAATATTGAATAAAAATTAAGTGTGACTCTCAACTGAAGAGATGATTTATATTTCTTCCTAAAAATGTCAAGACTGATTTTTAACAAAGCATTCTTACTAGTTTTCCTCCTATGAAATTATACTTATGTACAAATCTTTGTGGACTGTTTATTCAGTTCAAAACTCAGTCCTAGGCCATTTGGGATCCTGGCCAAGATGATCAATACACACATGGGGGTGGTAATATTGTGTTGGGTAATATTCACAGTGCCAATAACAGCAAGCCAGTAACACAAAGACAAGTATTTCTGTTTGCCAGACCTTGTTGTAATCAAGTTTGCCACTGCAGTTAAAATCAGCTTGTTCAGTAATGGTGTTCACTTCATCCACAGTCATTTTATCACCTCTCTGCAATAAAAAAACCCCAACAAACAACTCAGTTTGGGTTCATTCCCACTTATACTGCAGCACAGTTTTACCATCCAATTTCCAAAATCTCTGCTAATGGTTAAAGATAGATAATTGAGTTTCTACTGGTACTTACAGTTGTCAGAATTTTATACAGCTCTTCATGTAAAATATATCCAGTCTTCTCTGTGTCTATTTTTCCAAATGCTTCAAGCAGTTCAGTTTTTGTGGCTGGCTTTTCTTTTTTTAAAATAGCACAAAAATCATCAAAATTCAGTGTAGTTGTTTGTGAAGTCCAGTATTTATTAATGGTCTTCTGAGATGGATTTCTTCCAGCCTGTTGAAGCACTGAAGAATAAAACACAATATTAACTACATGAATTCCAGCTGTCACTAAAGGAGTTTTCTCAAAACATCCTTGAATCACTTCCCATGTTCAGACTTATTTTTTAAGCCAAATCACTCCAGGGGAAAAGTGGGTCTGAAGGACAGTTTTGGCTGCAGTGTCAACCAAAATATCCATGAATTCAAAGAGTCTTCTCCAGTGACAAGTGTGAAATTCAGCCTGTATCAAGAACACGTTATTAGATCCTATTTCTACTAATATCTACAGAAGTCTTTCCAGTTAGTTTGCCAAAAACCTGAGATCTAGTGTAGAATTTATCTTCAACAATATTTTGTGTCACATCTATGCATTTGAACTTACCCATTCAAATGACACATCATGGAAAGGAACCTGATACCAACAGATACACAACAGCCCACACCAGAGGCAACCAGTGCCATGGGTCTTACACCTGGCATTCTTCAACACTGACTTGCTGGATCTAGTTTGACTCTTACTGAAAACCTCCCCCATCAGCTTTCAGTGTGGTGAGGGTGTATATTGAATTGAAATCAAACTCAGAATCTGAAACCTGAGGGATGCTTTAGTATCTTGCCATATAATCAAGTCTTTCAGGGGAGCATGAGAGATCCTTCACCCCTGCCAGGGCTGACACTTGGTTTTCAGCCAGCTGAGCAACGACCAGGCCTGTGCTGGGAGCTGCTCAGGACCCTCTGTGGAACGAGGTGGTGGCATCCTTGCAATTCTCCACAGGCAACGGTGGGTGTCCCCATCCAAACAAACCAACAAAAGCAGACAGCTTTGCTGCTAATGTGCAGCTGAATGCCAAGGACTAAATAAAGATTTCTGCCCTGTCACCTCAGCAGGCAGAGCCAGGGGGACAGAGCAGAGTTTACATCTCTATCCGTGCCCGGAGCAATTGTTTGGGGATTGCAGTGCCAAGGTCAGCCAAGGAAGGGCAGTCACTGTGTGTGTTTGGGTGGATAGCAGAGCTCCCTGCAATGTCAGCACAGCACAGTATTTACTCATATTTCAGAGAGAGTCCTTTAAATACATAACTCTGTTTTTATACATCCAGGGAGGTTAGCACTCGCCATACCCTACCTGCCTCCCAAGTTGATATTTATGAAAGTTCAGTTACACTGCACCTTTCATTTACATTTCTTTGTGCACTGATCCTGCTAAATAACCTCAATATTATTACAACACACAGGAAATAAAGCAACTCTCTGTGAATAAGCAGAAGTCTTACAAATAAAATGTCACAGGGCCAACCTCTGAGTGAACACTTTACAGTTCATCAGCCAAACATCATGTAGCATGTCTAAACATTGGCACCTCTCACTTGAGAAATGCCAGAATGCAGATGCAATATAATTCTGGAATTCTCAATGCTTACAAATTCTAAAATAAGTTCTTAAATGCCTCTGAAAAGATTGGGAGCCTGAGCAACTAGTTGTCCTCTCCAAGTTGACCTTGAAACCACAATGCCCAAACACTTGCTACAACACCAAGTGGCACATGGACAGAGATGAAAGCCAAAGTGTATATTAAAGAGATGACACTTGTTCATACCACCCCATCTTAAAATCCAGATTATCCCAAACTATCATTAGGATGTTCTAAAGGCACTTTTATTGCAGCTGGGAAAGCCTGGAGAGCACGGGGTCACATGCTGTCAGAATGTGCCTGCTAATGGGTAGAATTTCATGTACTGGTGCAGGGAAAGAAGCTCCACTCAGGGCAGCACAGAAGGACAATCAGATTTTATAGCACTGCTTCCCATGAATAAACCTTCTCATAAAGGACAAAAGTGGCCCAAGAAAGGAAAAACCCACCACCCAAACACAGTAAGACATGGCATAAAATCCTACAGCTCCCAGAAACTGCAAAGTTGGTGTTGTGTTTGCTTGAGAAATTTTATCTGGGGTAGTGAAACCTCCCTCTGAACTGAGACCACTCACACTGGTGATTTAGAGAGAAAAAGCTCTGTCTGATATTCCCACTTCCATGAGCCACCCAGCAACAAAGGCTAAGGGTGTGAGGAAATGAAAACCTTTGAGGAATGGCAGTTCCTATAAAGGTGGAGAAAATCACTACGTGATATTTTATAATAGGAAAATGTCTTCAAAAATACTTGAACTCTGAACCTTCTCCAAAACTACTGCAAATTCCCTAAGAGATACATCCACCACGTCCTGAAGTCCAAACCTTCTCCAAAACTAGTGAATTCCTTAAAGCAGTTCCTGAGCCTGTGCAGTGGGATGCTCTCCCTGCTGTAAAGCACCCACTGTCCCAGGGGAAAGGATGAAACCATTACCCAGGCTGAGCTGTTCCCTTGATCTGATGTTTTCTAAGCTGCTCTTCAGAACAGCCAGATAAGCTGCTCTGCAGTTCATGTAGAAGTTTGCTTCCTCTGCATGCTGGGACTTCTTCCCTTGGGAGTTTTCCAGGTGTGTGGCTTTGTGCACAGAGAGGGATGTGTTATTCCCAGGACTGCTGGCCATCCTGTGAAGGACACAATTACAGATGGAGTTTGTTAGCACCTTCCCTGCTTAATGAGGCCTCTGTTTGTCCTGTGACACACAGACTGGCACCAATTATCCTAACATTTAGGTCACACCCTTCCCATTCCCTAAATCTGGGATGGGAATAGCCAGAGCTCTGGTTATTATTCACAATTTATTCTTCCTTGGCAGTAAAAAGTTTAGATTTATTGTATTTTTCAGACATTTGACGTTACAGTTAGGGTTAGGATATTACATTATATTACATATAATACATATTATAATATGTAATACTCTAATATATATATCATATAATGCAATATTCTATAATATGCACCATATATAAAATATATATCTATTATATATAATATTATTTAGTTATGATTTTTCAAAGCATCAAAACACATTTTCACATTATCTGTGAAACAAGCCATTGCTTTCCATGTTTTCTCTTCTTACAATTGTAACTCAATAAAACATATGGGTAACAGTAAAACTGGGGGAAAATGTTAACTCTTAGTCCCTCAACTATGCCAAGTTAAGCACACAATTCTAAGAGTTATCTAAATATAAATAATAAAAATAAATGTGCATAACACTTTGAGCATCTTAGACCTTTTAAGTACAAGACCCATATAACTAAACAATTGGAAAAAAACCCGTGAAACTCATTTTTTTTCTCCATTATTAAAACAATTCCAAGCAGCAACTGATGCTGTTTGCTCACCAATGGCCAGTAAACTATAACAGCAGCTTTCTGCTTTTTCCAAGGGTGATTAAGGTTTTTAGAAGGCCACCACAGAGGGACCCTAAATCCTGTTGTGCTGCTGCTCTAACAGCCTCTCGTATTATTTTACCCAATGTTGACTTCAGAAAAATATATTCCAGTATAATAAATTGAATATCTCAAGTTCAGCAACAAGACAACAGCATCAGAGGGTCCCCTCCAGGACTCATTGGATTTTGACTCAGGAGGCCTAAATCACTTGCACCTTGGTGAGTTATACAGGCCTTTTACACTTGGGAAAGGAAGATAATAATCCTTATCATGGATGAAGTACCCTATTTGTAATACCCAGCCCGCCTGCCTGACACTTTAATATTACACAGGCCCTAGAAAGACCCCACAGGGACCCCCTGACACAGCCTGGCTCCTGCAAACGGGTGTCACTATAATTAAGCACCAGTGTTACACACACAGAATAGAACTGGGGGGGAAAGCCGAGGAGGCAAAGAAGAATAAATGTTAATTTTCCAGTAACTGGTTTGTGAAATGTGAACTCTCGTTTGTACTCCTCGGGCCCCCCATTAACTGAGCTATTTCTTGCGTGGGCCACAGTTCTGCCAAGAAGTGCTGCCAATTTATGGTTGGGAAACCCAGGGAGCTCAGTGCCACCACTGCCAGGAGCCTCCTGGCCTGGGCTGGGACACTTCTGCAGGGTAAGTGACACCTCAGACAAAACAGATGGAGGGGAGCAATCTGGCCTGGGCCTTCAGACTGCCAGAGAGGAGGTTTGGGTGAAATATTGGGATGAAATTCCTCTCTGGGAGGGTGGGCAGGCCCTGGCACAGGGTGGGCAGAGAAGCTGTGGCTGCCCCTGGATCCCTGGGAGTGTCCAAGGCCAGGTTGGAGCAACCTGGGACAGTGGGAGGTGTCCCTGCCCATGGCAGGGGTGGCACTGGATGGGATTTGAGGTCCCTTCCAACCCAAACAATTCCAGGATTCTGTGATTCTGGCACTGGGTGCCCAGAGCAGCTGTGGATTCCCCACCCCTGGGAGTGCCCAAGGCCAAGTTGGATGAGTTTGGAGCACCCTGGGTTGGTGGAAAGTGTCCCTGCCCATGGCAGGGGGTGGAACTGGATGATCTTTAAGGTCCCTTCCAACCCAAACCATCCTGGGATTCCAGTGGGGAGTGTGACACAGCCAACTATCACCTTCAACTTTTGATCCTAACAAACAAAAACCATCTTCCAAAGAGGAATTAAGCCCCAGAATTAGGGCTGGAAAAGCCCTGCCAGCCCATTGAGCCCACCCTGTGCCCGATGCCCACCGTGTCCCCCAGCCCAGAGCTCTGAGTGCCACGGCCAGTCCTGCCTTGGGC
>JAWWMO010000005.1:1909379-1937320 GCA_035047845.1 Dendrocincla fuliginosa
CCCAGCCCAGAGCTCTGAGTGCCACGGCCAGTCCTGCCTTGGGCACCTCCAGGGCTGGGCACTCCAAGCCCCTTCCAATGTTTAGCCCCCCTTTCTGTGCAGAAACTCCCCCAAACCCCCCAGCACTGACCTTGCTGGCCGCGGCTCCTCCACAGGGCCCACACCGCCTGGAAAAGGGGCACTTTTCCCTCACGGATCCCCTCCCGGCGCTGCCCGGGGGGCGCAGGGCGCTGACAGGGCCACAATTCACCACGCAAATTGTAATGTGCAAAACATTACAATGCGCTGACATTACAGCGCGCCTGAGGGGGATCGAACCCCGCTTCCCCGTGTGGGGCCCGGTGTGGGGCCCGCTGAACCGGACCGGGCCTGGTGTGGGGCCCGACCAGCCGAACTGGGCCCCGCTGAACCGAAGCGGGCCCGGTGTGGGACGAGCCGAGCCGAGCCGAGCCGAGCCGAGCCGAGCCGAGCCGAGCCGAGCCGAGCCCAGCCGAGCCCAGCCGAGCCGAGCCGAGCCCAGCCGAGCCCAGCCGAGCCCAGCCGAGCCGAGCCCAGCCGAGCCCAGCCGAACCCAGCCGAGCCCACCCCGGCCCCGTTCCCAGCCCAGCCCAGTCCGGCCCCGTCGCCGTTCCCAGCCCAGCCCAGTCCGGCCCAGTTCCCACCCCATCCCGGCCCGGCCCGGCCCCGTCGCCGTTCCCCGCCGGCGGTGTTTGGCGGGAGCGCCCAGGGGGAGGAGGAGGCGGCAGCGCCGACATGTCGTAGGTGCCGGGGGAGCGCTCCCGTGTCTTCCTTGTTCTTCCCTCTCCCCCCTTTCCCTACTCACCGCTCCCCTCCTCCTCTGCTGCCCTGTCCTCGATTCCTCTCCTCCTTTTCCTCACCTCTGGTGCCCTTTCCGCTTTCCTCCCTTCTGCTCCCTTTTCCTTCCTCTCTCGCCTCTTCCTCCCCTCTCTCCCTTTCCGTCCCTCTCTCCTCCCGCTCTCCTCTTTCTCTCCCTTTCTTTAACTTTCCCTTCTGTCTCCCCTCTCACCCTTTCCCTCTCTCTCTCCCCTTTCCTCCCCTCTCTCCCCTATCTCTCCCTTTTCCTCCCTTTCTCTCTTTTCCTCCCTTTCTCTCTTTTCCTCCCTTTCTCCCTTTTCCTCCCTTTCTCCCTTTTTCTCCCTTTCTCCCTTTTTCTCCCCTTTTCCTCCCTCCCCACCGCGATCAGCCGTGAGGGCAGCGCTTCCCCTCAGGGGAAGGCCCGGGGAGGGCAGGGTTTGTGTCCCAGGAATGGGGGGCCCTTTCCAGGGTTTGTGTCCCAGGAATGGGGGGTCCTTTCCAGGGTTTGTGTCCCCAGGAGAAGGGCCAGGGATGCTTGTGGGGAGGGTTCCCTGGGCTGGAGGTGCTGCTGTGGGCTCTGCTCTCTATTCTCTATTTTGTATTTCTGAAGGAGACCCGGCTCTTTCCAGCGGTGCCCAGCGACAGGACAAGGAGCAGTGGCCTTAAACTAAAATCCGAGGAGCTTGGCCTCAACACGAGGATGAATTTCCTCACACTGAGGGCAGTGGAGCTGCCTGGGGTGTCTCCCTCTGTGGAGACATCCCAAACTCACCTGGATGTGAGCCTGTGCCACCTGCTCCAGCCTGTGATCCCATGTCTCTGCACAGCCCAGGGATAATGCCAGGGGTCTGTGTGGGACCGGCTGGGACAGGGACAGGAGAAAGGATCCCAGGATGGGTCAGGTTGGAAGGGACCACAGTGGGGCATCTGGTCCCCTCCCTGCTCCAGGGTCAGCCCAGAGCACACAGGATTGTGTCCAGAGGGTTCTGGGATATCTCCAGAGAGGAGACTCCACACCTCTTTGGTCTTTGTTCAGTGCTGGGTCATTGCACAGCAAAGTTCTTCATGATGTCCAGGTGGAATTTCCCGCACATCAATTCCTGCCTGTTGCCTCTTGTCCTGTTGCTCAGCACCCCTGACACAGCCTGCAGGGTCCATCCTCTGACACCTCCCTTGAAGGGATTGGCATGAAGTAGGTTTTAATATGAATTTATTTAACAGTTCAATGGCAAGGTTCACTCTGTTATTACACAGATGAAGCATATGCAGGAAAATAGGATCAGAATCCATTTAGGATGATTTGCATGGAGGGCAGGGATGCAAAGGATAAGGATGCAAAACACAGGGGTGCAAAAGGGTTTAGCAGCACTTAATGATTGCCTGATTTAATACTTATAAAATGATTCAATAGGATTTGCTACAGTTATAATGACTAAATTATAGAGACACACACACAGGAGCAGGGTTATGGGAAAGAGTTCCAGGGCATGACACCCAGCCTGTCCACTTTCCATGGGGGTGTTTCTTTTCATGGTGTCTCCAGGGGCATTAAACCCTGCTCAGATTTCTCCAGATCTTTGCAGTTTATCAAGTGCTGCTCTTGTGTGTCTCTGCTCATCATGGGCTTCTGAAGATCAGTCAAGAAAACGTGAGGGGGATGTTGCCAACTTCAAGAGCAGGAAAGTGAGGCCATAAGACCCATGATGCCTCTCTATGGGCTTGGGATGTTATCCCAGTTTACAGCTCCTTATTGATTCCAGAGATACTTGTTAGAGCTGCCAGAGGTTCCAACCTCTGCCAGTCCTGACCATGGAATTTGTAGTAATGGCAGGATACAAGGGAAATACAGAGGAATCTAATCAAAGTACACAAACTTTGATTTTGTTTTGGTGTTTAAGGCAGCTTCTCACTGGTCACTCACCGAGTTTCACCACCCTTTAAACCAAACATGGGAAATGATCCTTTAGTCTTTCAGCTTTTCCAGTGAATTTTTGCTGGCAGGTTTGAAGATGCAGCAATATGTAAATAGCAGAGAGGTGCTTTTGTCCCCAATAAGAGTAGAACCTCAAGAGGAAGCGAGCTGAAATGGCCTCAAAGTGCACTACAATACCCTCTGGGGTATTTTTAATGAAATAATATGAATGTGTATAGTTTTCTGTGCATTAACCTTGGACATGAGTGCTGCTGTTGCATTCATTCATAAATTATAAAGGAGAGGAAGTGAAGTTCTTTAACCTGATAAATATTATGGGCAAAATAATCATTGCAGGTTGTACAGCTGGCTGGAATCATGTGCCATCATGGTTAAGAAAATAAGTCTTTTCAGGCTTCCAGTTCAAGAGAAGGAGACTCAGATTGAGTTGTTAATACTGTTACCTCATGTGCCTCATCCTTCTGTCTCCTTTTCTTGTTCACACTCTGACATTTGGTTCTACACTGGGGTCAAAGTGAGGCTTTTCCAACTGTATAAAAAGGATAAACCAAACTGCTCTTTGTGTTGTTCCCTAAAATACTTCAGGACTTTTCTTGGCATGTGTTGTTGTCCATCTTTTGGAAGATCTGAGGGAAGACAGTTTGGCCAACAGGGTTTTCATGCTGGATATTGGGATGGGTTTTGTTTCAGGGCTCCAAACCAGGGAGCCCAAATTTTAAACTGTTCTGATGTAACTTCTCACATTATGGCATGGGAAAGACAATCATTAAAGCACAGCCACAGGCAAACCAGGCTGCTGGGTAGGGTGGATTGGGAAATGCAAGGAAAGGTTGGCTGAAGCTAAAGTTGTGTCTTCCAATGTAACATTCCAACACTGAAGTGCTTGGAATGAGGGTCTGCCTTGGCCTCCATAGTGTGGGGAGTTTGCAGGGGTTGGAGAGGCCAGCAGAGAGACATTTTGTTCTGCTCCTGTCCACAGACTCCAGAGAACGTGCCTGTGATCAGTCCACAGCCTCCCCCCCAAGAAATTTCCTCAATGTTCATAATTTAGTGGGATTTTCTGGTAGTTTCTCATTTTCCTTCATCCTGCAGCTGTGCTGAGTGCAGATCCTGCTCTGCTTTGGCCTTCAGTCATGAAAACTCCCATCACCACATGCCTTGGTACAGCATGCAAATGCCCTGGCCCCCAGAGCATCCTCTCTACTAATAAATAGGATATTTCTCTGCTGCCATGGGCTGCAAGCTGGAATGGAGTGGGGATTCCTTGAGCAATATGGGTTTCTCTTTAAACAAGGAATACATTGT
Organism: Dendrocincla fuliginosa; assembly: GCA_035047845.1. NCBI lineage: Eukaryota > Metazoa > Chordata > Aves > Passeriformes > Dendrocolaptidae > Dendrocincla > Dendrocincla fuliginosa. Next base: position 1,913,434 of record JAWWMO010000005.1, read on the forward strand.
AAAGAATTCCATCAAGCTCTTACAGCTCGGAGTGCCCTTTGGCCAGAATTTCACAGGCTTTTTTAATTTTAATGTTACCTGTTCACTGGGCTTTTGTAAGGGAGGGCATTCTCTTCCCCTTCTTTAATGGAGGTGGTTGTAAAACAGTTCCTCACCTGAGTGACATGTCAAAGATGTGTTTCCATCCCTGTTTAATTTACAGGGTTGGAACAGTAGCTTAAATTTAAAAATGGAATGAGATCGCCTTAATTCCTTACGAGGCCAAACATTCTTTTCCAAGAGGAAACTGAACTAAGTCCTTGAAATATGATGTATATCCCAAATCTTGTTTAATTCACTATAATATATACCTTTCTTGGGGACTGTTCTCCCAAAGATTTTTTTGGTTCCTTGTTGTTTTATATCGCGGTTTAGACCAAGATTTAGGAACGTGCTTAAAAAGTTTCAGTTGTCTCTGGGAAAAACACTCTTAATTTATGTTGACCTTTCTTTCCTTTGAGCATTTAGCCCGCATTCAATAAAATTTTGATGACTGCTCTTTAGAAGACAGCTGTACCATCTAAAGTATTATAAATATTCAGCTTTCCCCTTGCAGTGTTGCCATTAACAGCTGGGCATCCGGTTCAGCGGAGCAGATTTTGCAGAGAGAGCCTGGCATGTTCCTGAATCAGGAGAGGGAAGGAGAGCAGCAAAGAGTTTCTTATGGTTTGGGGACCTGTAAAGACATAGAGCATCTGTTCCCCAGCTAAGTCATAGTCTGGCAGCACTGAATCATGTTAAGAGCTAAAATGAGGGGGAAAAACTACTTTTTTCACCTTGGCTGTGCGTGTGTTTTAAATGGCTTTATGCAGTGTTTCGACTAATGGCAAAATGATCCCAGCCCTTGCTCAGAAGGTATGTAAAGGAAAATGCTTTTGAGGGGGGTTTTGGTGGTTATAGTCCTGGGGGAAAAGGAAATATTCCATGTGATTTCACTACAGTGTCTGGAGTTTTGTCTCTGGGATCAAATGGAGAATCGGGTTTTCTTAGGCAAACACTTCTAAGCAAGCAACGTCCTTGGTGCACAGTATTTTAATCAGTTCATGTATTTGCTTTAAATGACATTTGGGTTCTTCTGCAAATGTGAAACACTAAAAAGGAAACTGTCTAAAAATATCAATTATAGGTGTTCCTGTCAGAAATCTGTGTCCAGATGACCATAAAACTTGTCGGTGTTTTTCTCTTGCAGAGTTAAGAGAGTATTAAAGTTGGACACTGGTAAAAAAATCAATGTAAGTATTTTTTGGTGTGTGGAACTCTTTACACAGGTATATTTATATGTAGGGGCTTCACACAGGTATCTTTATATGTAGGTGTATCTGTGTGCAAAAATATATAAACATGCTGTTTCATTTTAGCTGCATTTGTATTGTTACAGATTAGATGTTGTGTAGGAAAATCCTAAGGCACAAAATTACTGCTGACAAATATTAGTGTAAAATTTATAGTATTTCATTTGTCTCAGAACTGCCTGCTGTTAAGTAATGAACATCTGCATGAATCACTTGAAAAATATGCATATTGTTATTGCCATCACTATTTACCCAAGAGCTGAATGAGTTAAGATCCTTGGTGAAATCATTTATTAGAAATTAGCTCCATTATCGTGGGGAGCAAATGTTCTGCCATGTAATTGTACATGGAACAATATGGAATTATGGCAGGGCTGGAATCTGCATGCCACACACTGCAAAATTGAAATGAAAACAGGAAAGGCATTTTCATGTCAGGGCTGTAATTACCTCCCTCAGCTAATCTGGCCTAATGAAACAATAAAGCCCTAACACTGCCATGAATTTCACCACGGTTAGCACAATAAAAATAAAATTGTACTGGGGCTATTATTTTTTGTAAATGCAGCTCCAGCATCCTCCCAGTCCCAGCACGTTGGGACATCTGTCAGGTCATTGTTTCTCCTACTTGGGAGCAGGGCAGGCTTTAGGGGAGGGAAATTTGGGGAAAGAGCTGGTCAGCAAAGGAGCTCCAAGGAAATCTCCACCTCTGGCTCATTGGGAAGAGATTTCCTCACAGGCAGCACATATTTGGAGGCCTCACTGACATTTAGCAAGGTGGGAATTAACAATTTTAAATTGTTTTCTAGTTTTAATTTAAACAAAGATGGCAAAATACCGCAGTGGCACTAAAAGAAAAAAAATCATTAGCAATGTAATTAGCAGCTTAGTGTACCATTACCCAACTTGTTCTGCTCAGAATGCAGCTGTGGCTGCAATTCTGCATCTGTTTCTTGGGCTGGGGGGTGAGTGGTCCAGCTGAAATTCCGTGGGGTTCTCTTTCTGCCTTAAAGCAGAGGAGATAAAAGGAGTTCCTGGATGGTTCTCCGAATTTAGGGTCTGGTGCAGCAAACAGCTTAACAAACGGCCATCTGAGTGATAACAACTTGTAGTGGAAGCTCAGGGATGTGGGTTTACACTGGTTTTAGTTCCTACAACACCTCAATTACATGTCAAAGGTTTAAAGTGTAGCCTGATTAACTTTACAGAAGGTAGGGAGGGACATAAAGAAAACACACCCGGTTTGGGTGAAGTATTTGCTGTTTCTACAGTTCATTCCCTGTTTTTCAGGAGGCCCTCATTGGTCAAAGTACCCATGAATTAACCAGATCAACACCAGGAATTGGTGGGTTTAGATTTTGGAATGTTTGCAGGGTGTCATGAAAGAACTGCATGAATAAATGCTGTCCTTGTAGGTACAACAGGAACTTGCTCTGGGTAGTTGCCTAAAGGGTTTTTATCCACATCCAGGAATGAGGTGGCTGCTGTTCCAGCAGGAAAAACACCCTGAAACTGTGAGCAAATTGGAGATTCTCCCTGATACCAAAGGGATCTTTTGGTGTGTAAATCCCTAAATTAGTATTGATACTTCAATTAGCATTTAATTTAAAGTTTTTTGGGGGGATTTTGCTTCGTTCCAGCCCCCTGATGCAACACCCCAGAAGACCAGAAAGAAGACTCTGAATTCTTACTCCCCAACCACAGGAACACGCCAGCTGAGCCCATTTTCATCCCCCTTGGCCCACAATGACCCTAAAAACCCCAGGGAGCCCCCAGCAGAAGGTGAGTTGGACACTCCCTCCTTCTTACTCCATCATTTTCCTGGCTATTGCCTTGATTTAGTGACTGATCTCTCATGTGCTGTCTTTGGTTCCTTTTTCTACTTCAAAGTTTTTAATCTCATTTGGATGAGCTGATGTTGGTTTTTAAAGCTTGAACCTTTTCAGTCTCAGTCTTGGGGGTGTTTATGAAACAAATTGTTTATTAAACAACTTTTGCTTTCTGTTCCTCAGTGTTAAAAACGCATTGTTGTAAAAACAGCTTCTCTTTGGGGTTATTTTCCTCTCCAGCTAAGCTGTGTCCTGAGTGTCCCCACAGGTACCCCTGGCTGTGTGCTGAATTCTCTCCTTGGAATTCAAACCCACTGGTTTCCAAGTCTTTCCTTGCTGTGCAAAGTAACTGCTCCAGGAGCAGCTTCCTGGCTGTTCCTTAGGGAGCTCCTGTCTTTGGCATGGAAATGTGCCTGCTCTGGTTTCCTGCAGAGAGAAAGGTGTTTCCAAACATTGCCCTGCTCTGCTTCCATCAGCAGAAAGGACATTTTTGTGTTTGAATGAATTCACTTCCATATCAGTGTCAGAATTTGATGGCACTTCGTGGTAAATATTCACCCCTTCATCCTGCACAGAGACACCTTTCCATGAGAAGAGTTGCCAGTTGTGCTCCTTACCTTTGCTTTTTAAAGTTGTGTTGGATAAAAGCAGTTAAAATTAAAAATGCTGTGGCTCTCTACATGTTCTCTGGAATACCCCTACATGTTTGTAATCACCTGCTTTAATGAACTCTTAATTTTCATCGATGCATTTGTAGTGACACAACACATGGCAGTGCACAAATATTTAAATTACTACAAGTCTTAAAACACCCCCAGCATCTCTGCCTGTGAATTACATGCCATATCTCTCAGGTGAGATAGAGAGGGGGCAAAATGTCTTGAATTAAAATGTATATTAGGATGTCAGTGGGAAAGGTGAACGTGTCTTTCCATACTGATATCCAGGGTGGACATAGGGGAGCTTTCCTTTTGCCCATAAAAAGCCTTACCACGTGCTCAGGGCTGACATTTAGATGGATAATTAGTCAGTAATGTAGCACTAACCATCTCTTTTTTTCCTGTGTTCATCCAGCTGCAAGATGGTGTTATATAATTATTAAACCAGAGGTTTCAGGGTGTCCTTTTAAACCCACAGTTTCTCTTCTGCTTCTGCAAAAATGCTTTTATTGTGGTGTTCTGACAGAATTCTGGGTGTCACCTGTGAGGTGTTAGAGTAGGATCAATATTGTGTTTTTATTAACAAAAATCATTACAAAATTACAACTTATTCCAAAATTAATGCCATTAGCTATGAAAACACACTGAGCTTTGTGTAAAGCACACAAGTGGCAAATCTCTTGTCTTATGAGCATGACTTTCCTTGGAGGAATGCCTAGAAAAAGACTAAATACCTGGAAGTTTCCAAAGTAACTTTGATTTTAGGGGAGGACCTGACCCAACCCAACTGTGTTGTGTCCTCTGTGTGTCCTGCTGGGCTGCCTGGTGGGTAATCCACATGTTCCCCCAGCACTCACAATCCCACAACCTCTTCATTTCTAAAATCTTCACTAATTTCTCATCTCATTATTGTCTGACTTACTGTGAATACTGATTTTAAATTCTTGAGGTTTTATTCAGGTCAGTCCCACTTGCCCTCATTCCACAGCACTGGTCTGAAAGTATTGTTGTGATATTGATAATTAATGACTGGCTTAAGTCCAAGTTCTACAACTGCTTAGATTTAAAGTTAAATTTTGAGGGTCTTACCCTTCACATCTCGAAATGTTTTACAAAATATTCAGATTAGAAGTGAATTCATGCTGAGTGCTGATCCTTTCCCTCCCAGGTGCATTTACAGCATTTCCAGGATAATGCTCCCTGTTCATGTGCTGTTTTTAGGGAGTTAATGGGATGAAAAGCTCCTGAGCAGAACACAGAACTCCCTGCCCGAATTATCCCACCTTCCAGTGACCCACACTGTGACCCCAGGGTTTCCAGGAATATAAATGTGAAGTGAATTGATGAGAGGCCAAACTGCAAAGGTGTAAATCCCCACTAACTCAGTGTGCTTCCTTCCCAGGGCTCTGTCCTGCTTTCCAAGGGAGTTTGGGGGTTTCTTTCTGTCCCCCACAATCAGGGCTCGCAGTGACACCTCCTTCATGTGCTTCAGATCCTCCCTCTCTTATTTTTGCTTTCCTGTTCCCTTCCTGCCTGTGACCCTTGGAGGATTGGGGAGAGAGCAGAGCCATTCCAGCGCTGGATCCTCCAGGAGAGGGCAGCCTCCAACAGAGCAGGAGGGGTGAGTGCAGCCAGTGTGTTCACTCCGAGGTGGCCACCGACTTTGAGTCCAGATCTCACACGGAATTCAACCCAGAGCCATTATTTTTAGTGCTTCTGCAAAGGCACTGAGTGGTGAGAGCAGCAGTTAATGCCAAATCCTTTACAATTCGGGGCCTTTCTGCCACCATCTCATTTTAAGGGATAAATTTCCTGACAATCCCCAGTTAATGAAGCACTTAAATGAGGTGTCTGATAGACTGCATGCATTTCTTTCTTACTAACAGATCATAATTGTGACATTTATTCAGCTAAATACTATGTTTGAGGTTGTAGCTCTTCCTTTTGAACTCTCACTTTGTTTGTTGGGGCTTTTTTTTTTCCTTGTAATGGAATTCCCTCGTTGTTGGACACTGATGGAGCCTGACAGAGCTGTTTGGATGACTTGTTACACAGTGAAAAAAAGAAATATTAAAGTTACACCAGTGGAAAACTAAACTGATGAAGGGGGAACTTACAGGAACTTCCAGACACTTGATTTTTGCAGGTGGAAAATGTATTGTCCAATACACTGTTATAATTATTTTCTTTTCCCATTTCCATACTGTGGTTCTGTTCCTAAATTTCTATTTTCTTATAGGGGTGATTCTCCCTTCTGAGAGAGCAAACAGGGAATAGATGATTTGATTGACATCTTTAAATGGTTCAAAGAGGAAACACCTTAAACTATCATGGCAGGAATTTTTTTCATGCATATTCAGTGCAAATCATCAAGAAAATACTCTCATGTATCTGGACCTGATATATGAGGTCCCTGCCCTTAAAATTAGGATATATGGATTTGGGGGTTCCTATCCTTAAATTAGGATATAGGGATTTTGGGGTTCCTGTCCTTAAAATTAGGATAGATGGATTTGGGGGTTCCTATCCTTAAATTAGGATAGATGGATTTGGGGGGTTCCTATGTTTAAAATTAGGATATATGGATTTTTGGCATATAAACCCAAGGCAAGGCAGGCTGTGTTTGGTGTTGTGTGACACAGCCTGCTCCCAGCTGAGCTGATCCATCCTGATTCCACTGGGGAAAACTCTGGGAAACTTTGCAAACGTGGAATTTCAGTGAGGGATTGCTTTTGTTTTCCCTTTTTTTTTCCCTCCAGCTTCCTGGAACTGCAGTCCCAAGTGAGAAGTTCCTTGGCCAGAATTCTGAAAACCAGAGCAAATCTCACAAGCCTCCAGGTGTGCTTTACACTGATTTATTGGTTCAGCTGCTTTGAGTGTAGGATTTGAGATGAAAAAGGAGAATTTTATATGCAGGGTTTGAGTTTTAAGGAATAGGGAAGCAAACAAAAGTCTTGAAACCAGGCAGGTCTGACTTGGAAATCCAGAAAGTGCAAAAAAAACCCTCAAAACTTGGTAATCTTTTTTAAACTAAAAGAGTTGCTTTCCCAAGTTTTGAATTTGTATCACTCCTCCACAAATAAAAACACACGAGCAGTTCTCAACTGCTCCTTCTAACTCGAAATATGAGTTACTGCTACACAGATTTAATCCTTGGGGATTAAATACCCCTTTGTGTTGAGCTGCTTGTGCTATTTAATTTACCCCGATGGCCCATCATTTCGTGGTGTAATATATGCAAAAATGCAAATCGCTGCTGTTCCATTCGGGTTTCGTTTCCTGGTTGAATTCAGCAGGAGGTTCTTTGCTGTCTGTCAATAGCTGACAAATAACTCAGTGCCCTCAGAGCAGTGATTTATTTCGGGTGGTCTCACAAGGCTTTCTTCACCCCCAAGAGATTTATTCATTCCAATTTATTTGAAATGTTTTAATCGCAGTGCTCGTTTAGGGCTTAGGAACACTTTGTAAAGGTGCTTTATTTCCGGTGGTTTTGCTAAATTATACACACCTCTCAGAGAGTTTGGGGAGGGGATTTAACAGTGCCCTTCCTTCTTTTCCAGGCTTTGGAGGGCAGCAGAGAGCTGGAGAACATCCTCGGTGCCTCGGGCTGCCCGGGTGCCCTGAGTGCTGAGCTGCACAAAACCCAAACGCTGTGTATGTGATGTGTGTTTTCAGCACCTTCCCCCCCTTCCTCAGCCCAGCAAGGGCCACTCCACGTGTCCCCTGTGCTGGGGGGGACTGTCACACCCAGGACTCTGCTCTGGCCACTGGGGACAGAAAGGAGGGGAGGGCAGCCTTGCAGGAGCAACACCTTTTCTCATGGAAATGGGGAGCTACTTAGTGGGTCGTTAGCTGGGAATTAGGAGGAGCGTCTGCACTCGCAGTGCTTGGCCTTTCTTCTCCTCTGCCGAGGAAGCTGGGGGGGTTGGTTGCCTGCCAGGAGGATTAGGCTGAATATAAGTTTCCAGGCTTCAAAAATCGCTATTCATGTGGCTCTAAAGGGTGGATATTCCAGATGTTACTGTGTTGGGATAAGGGCACTTCCCACGTGGCACATCTGTAGTGCTTTGCCAAAGGAGCACAGAAAGCTGGAGGTTTTCACTTAGATATGTCCCTTTTTAGGAAACTCTTGATCCTTCCTCCAGGTCAGAGGTTCTGGAGTCCCTTCCTCCTGCCCTTCCCAGCTGCCTCTGCAGCCACAAGGGCAGGATGTGGTGGGCAATAGTCTGATGGGAAAAGCCTGGCATTATGGATAACTGCAGGGGAAATACACTGGCTCCCAGGGATCAGAAATGAAGGGCTCCCTTGGCAGGTCCTGGGGACTGTTGATGCCACCCTCAGTCTCCAGCTGAGCAGGGAGCAGGGGCTGTACCTGGGTATGGCCACTCTCCAGGCAGACATGCAGAGGTGATCAATGATCCCCTCAGCTGCAGCAGGGGTGCTGTTTTACCCACATTCATCATTCTGTACCCTGGGCTGGTCTGTGCCCAGTGTGAAAGCCCTGGCAGCAGCTCTGGGGGAGCCAGGCCTGGGCTGCTCTGGGGGCAGTAGGAATCAGGTGGACACCAAAGCCATGGCTGCTGGAGAGTTTTCCTTCCCAGAGCACTGGGATTTATTCACACAATTCCAGCAGCTGCTGCTGGTGTGATTGCCATTTCTTCCCTGACTTGTGTTCCAAAGGTGATTCCCTTGTCCTTTAGCATGTGCATGCACTGCACTGTTCCCACTGTGATGCCAGAGCCTTCCTAACACGGGAGGCAGTTCCCTGAAAACAGCCAGTGTTTCCATGCCCTGCTCTGGACAGGACAGTCAGGCAGGCAAAGGAGAGCTCAGACCTGCTGCTGACACTCCCTGTCGTGTCCACACCTCCTGTCAGCTCCTTGGGAAAGAAGCATCTTCCCCCATCCCTGGATTAGGAACAAAGCACCAGGTCAGAAAAAAATGGGAGCAGAATGTGGTGCAAGGCTGTAAACACAACAGGTCAGAATGACCTGAATTTTGACTATTTTTTGTTAATTTTTCTGAGTACACTTACACAGGTAAGGGTTTTTCTGTGCTTTGAAGGTGGGGGCAGCAGAGGTATCATTTCCTTTGAAATCTCTGGGGCAACACTTGCTGATTTGGGGTTTCTTTCTTCACTAGTGACTCAAGCAGAAGAGCTGCAGCTGCTGAAAGCAAACCATGGAGAACTCCCTGCCAGAGGTAAGAAACTCCTTGTAACTCCTCTTGGCTGGTTCCTTCCCAGTCCTTCCCACTTGCAGCACGTTGGGTAACATTTAGTGTATGAAAACTCAGAATCAACTGTGTTTCTTCTGACCACTTTTCCACTGGGCAAACGTAAATTGAGTATTTTCATTGCATGGGGTGTTTCTCAATGCAAGGAGAAGAACCCATTAATGGTCTTGCACTTGTGGCGTGGCCTAGAAATAAGAGCAGGCAGGTCCTGGAGCCTTCCCACACCTTTTGTGTGTCCCAGTTCTCCTTGTTCTTCCTCATCCTCCTCCCTCCTGCTGCCTTTTCAGTGACGAACAGTCCTGCAGCAAAACCCTTTCCCCCTGTCCGTGTTGGGAGGGATTTAGGGCACTCCAGGGCACTGTGAAACCCCAACCACTGGGTTTCCTCATAACCAGGGCTGTGCAAATGTTTGAACTTGGTGGCATTTAATACCAGGGGGACACTTTAGAGCTGTGGCAGGGAGGAAGGAAGGGGATACACTCAGGACTGGGGTTGCTCTCTCAAATCAACAGATTCACCACTGATATTCTGATGTTTCTGCTCCCTCCACACACTCTGTCTGACAGAGGAGCAAAACCAGGGTGAGAGCAGTGGTGGCCCCTCTGCTGTGGGCAATTCTCTGAAGGGACACAAAATCACTCAGATTGTATCTCCTGGGCTCCAGCAAATTATCTCCAAATGACAAGGAGTGAGAGCCCTTCTGGAGGAGTTTGGCTTGTCTGTGCACTGTGCTGTGTGTGATTCACAGCTCCCTGTGTGCTCCTGTCCCAGTGAGCCCAGTGGTGGGAATGCCACGGGCCAGTGCAGATCCCAACCCTCCTGCTTCCTTTGTGCCCTGCTCTTTCATGTCACCACACACACATTTCTGCTTCCACCTCTGCTCTGCCATCCAGCCCCAGCACCAAGCACACCCCCAGTCTTGTCAGATGAGAAATACTTGGTGAAAGTGGGGGTGGGAAATACAATTCTCAGCTTAAGTTGACCAATTTTGATGTAGTTTCAGTGTCAGTTTTGTTTTAGCAAAGAATGAATTCCATTTTGCAGTCCTGAGAATGCAGTTGTAGGAGAGGCAGGGAAGTGTGTGATCAAAGAAAAGCATCTGGAGATGTTTTCCTTTGCCTTTTAGTTTTGGATGTGGTTTTGTTCAGAATTATTTTTAATTAGTTATGGCCAGGCTGCAAACTTATGACTGTTGAGTGGCTTGGTACAGAGGGAATGTCACATTCTCATCACATGGGGAGGCATGAAATTTATTTACTTTACATGCACAACCTCCTCTCAAACAGCTCCATCCAGAACATTCCTGGCTCAATGGGCAGCCTTGTGTGGAACTCAGTTTATCATTTTGGGTGACCAGCAGGAAAAAAAGGGCAGCATTGTCTGGCCACGACTGGAACTTACAGTAAACAAAATGTTTTGGAATAGAAAGTAAGCAGATTGTAAAACAACTGCCAAGGGATGAAATGGGGTCGGTGTGTTCAGTCTGGGGTGTGGGTTGGGATGTGCACTTTATTTAAAGGGAACTTTAATAGACTGGCAGGTTCCAGGAGTGAAGATAAGATTCAGGATGAGTGAAGATAAGAAAACAGGAAAGCTGCTCAGCTACACTAATACTTTGCTTCCCAAACCCAAATCATGCCCATGAGTGCATCTGCTGCCCAGGTAGGGAACAGGGGAGTGCCAGAGCAGATCAAACCCTGGCAGTGTTGGGCAAAACTGTCTGCAGGCCCCAAACAGTGGAGTCAAAGATCCTTCCTTGTCATGGTGTGGCTCATCCTGCCAAGCCCAGGGGGAGATGTGGTCACCCCCCTGAGTTCAGTTCTAAACATGCCCAGGTTGGTTTCAGTGCATGTGACTTTGGCACTCCTGGGACAGCAGTGGGGCTTTCCAAGGGGCTGCATCAGGGCCAGGGGGTGCATTTCCATTTAATGCCCCTTGGAATCCCCAGTGGAAGCCAAGCTGGAGAGACCAGGCATGGAGCAAAGCTGAGTTCCTGCTCACCAATCCAGTGCTCTGCAAAACGTAAAATCCATGTCAGAACTGCAGGATAGAGAGGCCTCCTTAGTGGGCAGAACTCCTTCTCCAACCAGAGAAGAATCCCCTGTTCCACTGTTTATCCCAGCCCATGTCAGTTTGAGTCCTGCACTTTCAGTCCTAAGACTAAACCCCCTGGGTCTGCTGTGCTGGTGGGTTGCTGGGAGGGAGGGTAAATCACATTTACAGTTTATTTTTACAGCCTTCTCACATAAAGTAAAACAAATTTGTTGACCCTCAGAAATACTTGGGGTCTGTCCCACCCATCCTTCCTTCTCCCTCCTCCTCTGGGAAAAGGGGAGTACATCAGACTGCAGAAAAGGGGGATTTTCCTGACTGTAAAACCCTGACCTAAAAAATGTGTTGGTTTTTCTCAGCCCAGCTTTGCATTCACGTGCAGGGAAGAAATGTCATTGTCCCTCTCTGGGAACAAAGTAAGTCCTGGGATCTGAAATGGACTGAGTTGATTCACAGCTCAATTTATTGAGAAACTTGAACCTCTCTCGGAGTCTGGGTTGTGGTTTAGATGCTCAACAGCTCTAAAAGCAGCCAAGGTGATGCTGAGGGACTTTGTTTCCCAGTAGATGACCAGAAGGAGATTCAGAGCTTGTGTTTGCAAACACTGGCACTCAGTTCCGAGGCCAGGTTTGGTGTTTGGGCTCCCACCCCAAAGGTGTGGCCTGAGCTGAGCCCACATCCCCGTTCCCTGGCGTGGCACAGCCAGGGGGGCACAGATGGCACCTGGCACCCCCTCCCTCCCCCATTTCACACTCCTGGTGACTCCCTATTTACCTTTTGGAGGCACAACAGCCATGAATTTTTAATTGGAGTGGATCTAGTGTAGAGTATTAAGCTTAATGAAAAATTCAGAAGAATTGTAGTTCTTCCAACAGCTACACAGAGCAATCCTACATGGCAATAAATACTGCTCTGTCCCATGAATATAATTATTTTAAATAAAAAAGAAAAGAAACATTAGTTTGGACTCACTTAGTAGCAATTATATGTTTAGGAGGTGTAAATAACTTGCTATCCAGACATTACAAATATCCAGGTGCTCTGTATGTGCTGATGACAACAAAATTGAAAAGAAAGACTGTAATAATTCTGACTGGTTTTCTCTGCAGAAGATATTGATTATTTGTGTGTGGTGAGAGATTTGGAAAATTCAATTAAAGGAGTTGTGCAAAGGTTTCATAAATTTCCCGGGTACAGCGTGTACACAGACATTGCTGCCTATTAAATCAATGCAGCACTTCACAATATATTTTCTTTGAAACATAAAAATAAATAACATTTAAACAGTTCTGCTTACTACAGAAACAAATTTTATTTTCTGTGAAGCATTTAGTCATGTGCTATCACTGACTCATACACATTTGCCAGCTGTAACAAATTTTATAGACGTTTTCTCCAGAGACAGAGCTCATATACTATGAATTTTTAAATGAGCAAATGGTGAAGAAGGGATGTCAGCAATATAAAAATTGATCAGTTAAAAGATAAAAGCATAAGTAAAGAGATTTGTATGGTAGTCTTAATAGGTTTTATTAAATAAAAATACTATAAAAAGACAGTAATGAATAGACTGAAGGTTTTAACTGTGGTTGAGGTGGAGAAAAATTATTCTGGCACATTTAGTAGAAGATTGGTTTTATATCACCCGACAGGTGAACATTTTTTTCCCTCTGCTTTTTAGATCTGTAAATGTTTTAGAGCAGTCCAACTTGGGGAAGAGTGGCAGGGGAGCTGGGGGGGAGGGCCCTGGGGGAGATGCAGCCCTGTGGGCAGGAGGGCAGGGAGGGCTCTGCCAGCCCAGCCCAAGCTGGGATTCTGGGGCTGGGAGAAAAGCTGAGTTCATGAGGTTTGCTGTGAATCTGGGCAGGCTGTGCTGCCTAGGACAGCTCAGTGTGGTGGCAGTGGCATGTTTGGGTTCTTTATTTGGGTTCTGCACTGTCCAAGCACTGCAATCCATGATTAAAGGGAAATCAGATCCAGAAAGACTGAATTAGGAATTGCATTTAGGACAGGTAAACCAGCCCGTGATTAAATCTGCCCTTTTGCTGTTACTTGCTGTACGAGACTGGACAGTTTCCTTTTGGAAGCAGTTGTTGGGGGGTCTTTGTTGATAATTTGTGTCCAGAATGGTGGGGTTTTTTAGGAGTAATGCTGCCAAGTGCCAGCTGAGGCCAGGTTAGAATGGATGCCTTTTGCTGGAGAGTGAGACCTGGGGGAGGACAGAGCTGGGCTTGAGCCCCAGTGACATTGCTGGCACCTCGGGGCAGGTCTGTGTGTTCTGTGGGTCCTGGCAGTGTGTGGGGAGAGCCGGGGGCTGTCAGTGCCCTGTGCAGCCGGGGCTGTGCAGTGGAGCCTGGCTGGCTGCACTGCCCCAGGTACCTGTGTGTTGGGTGCACCCTGAGCCCCCCCCTCGCCCCTTGGTGGTGGGGCAGGCAGAGCTCCCCGTGACCCACCAGGGACACCGGGGCAGAGCTGCTCGGCTGCTGCAGGCCCCATTTGGCAGCCTTGGCACTCGGGTGCACCTGCTCCAGGCCTTCTCCACACATGTTCCCATTCCCTGAGTTCCTTCCTGCCCTTGCCCCCTGCTCCTCTCCCTGTCCCAGCCACCTGCTCTGCCCTCAGCCCTCCCTGCTGTGGGCTCAGGTGTGGGGGCCTCCAGGGGTGGTTGTCCTTGGTCCCGTTCTGCTGAGCACGGTCCTTGGGGGGGTTTATTTATTCTTTTATTACTGATAGCAAAAAGGAAGTACCAGTTTCCAATGCTTGTAGGACATTGTGTTGTGCCTCGGCCGTGTAACCCACTCACGGGGCTGTAGGACAAGCGCTGACCCCACTGCTGAGCCCCCAGAACTGCCTGAAGGGGGCAAGGGGTTCTGGCTTTAACCACTGCAGCCTCTCACGGAGCTGCCAGGGCCCTGTTTGTGTCACAGCACCCTGACAGCTGTTCCCTGCCCAGGGTACGTCCCGAGCGCCGGCAGTGCCACCTTCCTGAGGTGGCTCCTGGAGCGAGACACGGAGCCCCTGGGGCTGCTCCTGGCCCGTCCCAGCACCCGGGCCCTGCCCCAGTGACAGCCACAGGTAAGGACAGCTCGGGAGGGCCTGAGGGCAGCGCTTTGGCCTCCCTTGGCTCGTGTCCCTGCCCAGCAGGGACTGACCCGGCCTGCGCCCCTGTGTTACCTGTGGTTTGGTGAGGGCTCTGAGGGGAGAACACAGGTTACCCCACTGCCTTCTCCCGGGGGAAGCTGCACTCCAGTTCAGTACCCGAGGGCTCTGGAAGGGGTGTTTGATGGATAGGGCAGGGCTGGGCTCACACTTCCCCAGGGTAAATTTGACTTTGGAATCAGCCACAAGTAACTGAGTAACAACAACAAAAAAAGCCTCTTAAACCCTGTTTGGACACAATCTTAACATTCTCCTGCTTGCTGTCTGCTTATGCCAGAGTTTTTAGTCCTTCCAGTGCGCTCGAGGGATGGCATTGCCAGGGCAGGAGGGCAGAGCCAGCAGCCTCATTTTTAACACTGAGCAGCATTCCTGAGTCCTGCAGGTGCAGAGCAGCCTTTCCATGGCACAGGAATCACCTCAAGACTTGCACTGGGTTGTCAGCTTGTACTAAAGTCGTGCTGGCAACTCCAGGGCTTCAACTGACAGGTGGCTCAGAGCACTCAGGTCTGCTCCAAGTTCATGTCCATGGACAGCAGAGTAGTCAGTGAGTGTTTGCACAAGGCTTTTCCCCTCGTGCCCAAAAAATGACACATTTCCTTTTTCTGCTTTTCTTCATCCCCTCCATGTGTGACCCACACTGTAAATTGCTTTAAAGCCCATAATTGTGGTGGCTCGACAATCTCCTAGCAATTATTCCTCAGCTCTTTCTACAGAATGTCCTTAAGCCCTCCTAAAATGTTGCTGCAGCTCGGGGCAGAGCAGCTGCTGCCCTGCCTTGCCTGAGGTGGTGTGTGTGCTGGACACAGCTCTCAGACAGCTCTGAACCTCCCAACACACCCCCCAACGATGATGCTGCTGTCTTAATTGCTATTTATTTTAGTCATTCCTCATCTCCCCACAGGCATTATGTGAAAAATGCATTCCACATCACCCCCAACTTCTCCACCTGCTGGACTGGACTTAAAAGGAGCGAAGGGCTGAGTGTAAACCAATCTGGCCCAAAGTGGGCAGGCAGGTGCACCGTGTCAGAGAGCACTGCTGGCATCTGCCTGGGCTGAGCAGAGTGCACAGCCACCTCATCTCTGTGCAAATCACCCGCCCTGCAGGGGCAACTGCAGCCTCGGGTGCTGCTCTGGGCTCCAGGGCTGCAGGAACCTCTGCAGTGCAAGCAATTATTCCTTGTTTACAAACAGAGTCCCTGCTGGTGCTGCCACGCCTGGGGACGTGTTTGTCACCCACAGCAAGGTTTCCTCTAAACCCAGCCCAGCATTAACACACAGGCTCTGGTAACGTTCACTTCTTAGGTCAACATTTAGTTTAGTTTTGGTATTTAACAATGTAAGAGCAGTTGTTTTATATGAACCAGTTGCTGCTCTTTTCCACCCCTCCAGCCTAGGGAACCCCTCATGTTGTCCATCCTTGCATTAGGGTGGAAAAGTGCAGTAGAAACATTTATACTTTTTTATCAAAGTCCAACATAACACACTTGAATGTCCTTTCGACCCCTGCAAAGTCCTGCTCCTCAAATAAACTGCTTTTTACCCCTAAAACTCTGAGCACCAAAGTGATGAATGTGTTTGTAATTAATAAAAATCTTTTTGCACCTCCCTCTCTGTGCAGTCCAACTGGGAAAAAGATCAGGAACTGTTTGAAGGGAACTGGGACAGCTCTTCTCATTTCTGCCCTGGTCTCAGTGAGGCTCTCAGTGCTGGGGGGGCTGGTTTATGTGTAAGGGGCTCTGCAGGATGAGGGGAGGACACCTGAAGAGTTTATATAACCTGACTGTAACCTCTGGAGCTGGAAATGAAATGATTATTGATCTGAGAAGAGTCTGGAACTGACTGTGCTGGTCTAAATCAAGCTGTTCTGGGGGCAGTCTTGGAAGAACAACATAAAACTTGTTCAGGAAGTAACAGTGAAGGTGATGATGGGCAGGGAGTTACAGCATCACTTACACCACGGCCATCACTAAATCTGGTATTTAGTCATTTTTTAGGGAAATAAAGCTGCACACTAAGCTTGCACAGCACATGCCCCTCACATGCCTCAGCTATTTAGGCAGATACTGTGGCTCTGACCTCCTGCTGGACCGGCTCTTGCCTCTGAAACAGCTGGGGCTGTTAAGAATCATTTCCAGTTCCACACAAGGTGGATCGGGTGACTCTCACTTTATCACCCCCCGAGGCCACCTCAAGGACAAAGAAAAGGGATACACTCAAAACTAATGTTTGGCTACGGGGGGAAGGACAGCCCGTGCTCCTGCTGCATTTCCCTCCACCTCCACCCTCCTTGTCACCTCACAGACCTTCCTCAGGGCTCACAAACCCCAGGCAGCCTTTCCACGCTGGGGCTGGGATGTCACAGCTCTGGAGACAGAGATTCCTGTCCGTGTGTCCTGACACACACAGTGCCACTCTGCCTGCCCTTCCAAAAAGCAGGGCTGTGCTGTGGGCAGTAAATTCTAAATACCTGTGAAAATATTGCAGCTGTGTTGTTTTATGGGCATTTGCTGAACTGTGCTCCCCCCACTATCCTTGGAGTTCCTACCCAGAGCACCAGTTCCACTCTGCTGGAGCTGCCAGGGCCACACTGTTGGCTCTGGGTACTTTTTCCACAACAAATAAGGCTGGAAAAGCTGCACAAACACACTCAGCTCGTGGCCACCCCATTGACAGGCTCATAACTGACACAGCTGGGAGTTCCCAGAACAGCTGATTCACACACACTGACACTAATGGCAGTGACAGGCTGGAATGTGGCAGCACAGCCAGGGCAGGGGAAGCCTCTCAGCAAGGAGGGGGGGCTTTTTTTAATATATATATATATATATATACATATACACACACAGATGCAGGATAGACTGGCTCCTAATTAAACTATACCACCCTAAATTGCTTTATGATTTATTCTCTTCCTCCATGCTTTGTTATGTTTATAATTACTCAATCAATTTGCATTCTCTGAATTATTGGCAGTGGAGGCTGTGCTGCACCCAGGGAGGAACTGCAGAGTTGAGTTCAGTTTAATATCTGCAAATAGCTGTGCAGTGAGGGGCAATTGTGGTGGGTTTGCTATTTTTCCTTCCCCCCTCATACCTGGTTTCCAACTGCACTGCAGCACCTCAGCTTTTATTGCAGTAGAACCAAGAGGTTTGGGCTTTTCAGTCCTGTAACACAGGCAGTTGTTGAGTCCTAAGGCTGCAGGAGGGTTGAAAGCACTAAAATCAGAGCTGCTGAGTGATAGTGAGGGAAGAAATGTTACAAGAGAGGACAGTGACAAGTTTGTGTCATAAAACAATGCAGCAACACAAATTCAGAGCTACTACTTTACCTGCATGACTTGCTTGTGCCTTTTGTGCTGGGAGAGGAATAAACTGCCTGCTACTTCTGCTAATACAGCAGATAATGGGGTATTTTAGCATTAAGTCAAAATTTGGTCCTTTATTAGGCATTTTAGGTTTACAAATGGTAACAAAAGAAGAAAACACACCCAATCAGATTTCCAGCACTCTCCAACATACTTCTCCTTTGAAACAGTCTCTGTGTTGTTTGAACAAGCAGAACGTGCCTGCTGCCTGCCCCTGGCTCCAGCAGTTTGTCCACCCCCACCAGGCTCCCCTCCCTGCAGCACTGACAGCACCCACCAAGCACACCCTGTCCTGCACACTTCAGTCCTGGAGCTCCACACCTGCATTAACTGGTTTTCTTCTGACTTTTACTGAAGTTCTTGGAGTCCCAGAGTATAACAACGTTAAAATACACCAGGAACAGCAGGAAGTGCAGGCAGGAGACAATGGACACGGCCACGGGGAATAAATCCGGGAGGCTCTGGGGAGGAGGCACCACAGCACTCAGGAGGGACAGGACACCCATCAGGGACAGGGACAGGAGGAACTGCAAGAGAAGGAAGGCTGGATTAGGGGTTGGGGTGTAACCCCTCAGACAGGCAAAGCTGCTACTGCACTGCCTGGGGGCTCTGTCTTACAGCCCCCCACACTGACACTCCGGTGCCAGGAAAAGCTGGCACAAAGAGTCACAATTAAAATGGCTTACCCCACTCCTGACAATCCTGGGGAAGGACTTAAACCAAGACACGTATCCCCTGAGGGCCAGGGTGAAGGCCTTGAGCTGCAGGTCCTCTGCCGAGGTCTTGTCCAGGATGGAGAAGGAGGCCAGGCAGGCGGCCAGGAAGGCTGGCGTGGTCACGGCGTAGGGCAGGAGCAGCCCGTCCTTCAGCAGCAGGGGCAGCATGCTGGGGGCAGCAGCACCCCCAGGGAGGGCACAGCCCAGGGGGCCAGGGAAACACAGTGAATACATTCATCTTTACTGCAACTGAGGAGGAGAATCCCACTCTGGGTTGGCTTGGGAGGGACCTCACCACCCAGTGCCACCCCTGCCATGGGCAGGGACACCTTCCACCAGACCAGGGTGCTCCAACCTGGCCTTGGACACTCCCAGGGATCCAGGGGCAGCCACAGCTTCTCTGCCCACCCTGTGCCAGGGCCTGCCCACCCTCACAGCCACCAGTTCCTTCCCAGTATCCCACCTAACCCTGCCCTCTGGCAGTGGGAAGCCATTCCCTGTGTCCTGTCCCTCCATCCCTTGTCCCAAGCCCCTCTCCAACTACATTACAAGTTTCCAACTCACCTGAAAGTTGATACGAGTAAAAACCACGTGGCCATAAAGGGGATTTCATTTATGATTAAGCAGACTGGGCTAGAATGAAGAGAGGAAACCCAGGGATCAGGCCTTGCCTTACCCACCACCCCTTTGAGGTCCATGCAGGGCATGGAACAGCAGTGCTGGGGACTGTCCCTTCATTTGCAAGTTCCTCAGCAAAGCAAATGTGCAGAGGGTTTAAAATGCAATACATCTGTAGGTTAAAGAGCAGCATGCAGCAACAGCCCAGGGAAAAGTTCAAAATATATCCACAGAAAAATCATTTACTTACACTGCCACCAGAAGAATAGATTTTTCGTGGACTTGAAAGGAGAACAGGAAAAATGACAGTGCACAACTAACCTTAGGAAAGGAGATCAGAGCTGGATTAGTGTGTGTGACTGCAATGCAAAGCTCTGTTTAGTGTCTGCTGGCACAGACCCCGCATGAAGGCAGGAGCTCAATGAGCTGAGTTTTCTAATTAACTGCTACATTTCCTCCAGTGCCATTTACAGGCACCAGGGCAGCTCCTGGCACCACCCACACGTGCTAAAAACACACCGTTGGAAAGTGCAGCCACAATTAGTCAGGAAGCACTTCACGTGGAGCCCTCGCTCTGCTCAGCTTCACTGAGAGCATCCCCACCAAGGAAACACAATATTCACCCACACAAGCCCTGGAAAATCTCACAGGGAGAACTGCCCACATTTTAGACATAAATTTTGCCCATCATCATGAGCAGTCAATACACCGAAGTAAATAAACTGCTTTGGGTTTGTTTTCCCTCCCACCAAATGAAAACACACTGCAAAACAACAACCAGTTCTTAGGGTGTTACTTCTAGGCAGGGTTGTGATAAACTCTCAAGTATTACAGAAAATTCAAAATGGAATTATCTTGTAACCCCTGAAACGTTAGAACCAGCCCCATCCAATTTTTGTGGCAATGTGCTCACTGCAATGGTATGACTAAGGCAAGGCAAACATTTGGGAAAATACATTTTATTTTCAAACCACTAGTGAGCTCACAATGTCCACCTGGGGACTTTTTTTGTTGAATTTTGCAGCCACAGCAGTAAGAAAAAGTGGCCCTTTGGCAGCTAAACAAAAAGAGAAGAAATCCCAACTCTGCATGTATATGGCACATGGAATCTTCTGAAGATTCTCCAGCGGGAAATAATAAAAACGTTAAATAAATAAAATTGAGGTTAAGGATAAAAGGGTGAGTTTCAAAGGCAGGTCCGCCCCCCGGACACGGGAAAGTGAAACACCTTTCCACCAGGTCCTCGAGCATTTAATGGCACACCCGCTGTGCGCGGAGCAGCAACTGCTGCCGGAGCTGCCGGTCACACCCCAGCGCTCGGGGGTGGAGGAGAACAAGGAGCAATTCCAAACAAACACTTACCAAGGCAAATTTAAACCCTCGCAGGGAGGGCTGGACGGTCAGTTTGATGCAGGCGGGAAGCAGGCTCAGGAAGGTCACAGCAAAGCTGGAGTGTTGGAAGCAAAACAGTTTTAATACATGAGTAGCTGCATCTATTAATGCTGCACTCTGTAGGCCTACACCTGAACCCTCCACTTAGTCAAGGAACAGAACGGTGAGCTCTGACTTGTGAGAGCATTAAAAGGGGTAATTCTTTGAGTTTGCAAATTTTAACTCAGTTTGAACCAGCTTAAATCACTGTATAGAGAAGCAGGGAATTTTTCAGTTCCTAAGAGCACTTGGGGAAACCCTCAGCACCTGGGAGAAAACTACAGAGTAGGAAGGAACCAATGCTTTTAAACAGAAGTTCTCCTAGCAATTTGAGCAAATTTACTCCTTTTGTAAAAAAGAATGCAGCTAAAACCAGCCTAAAGCACTTCAGTTATGTCTTACCTGAGTTTGAGCTGAGTTTGAGGTGATACTATGTTCTTTATCTTTATAAGGACACTTAGACTGCACCAAATATTGGCTACTTTATCCTGGAAGGAAATAAAAAGGTCATTAGTGATAATTATATTCATTTAAAGTTATGTTTGTGACAACAGTGGGGCTTGGGAAGTGGGGGATTGTTGGGTTTCTGCCAGGAGTGCAAAAAACCCTTGCAATGTCCATCATACTCCTAGATGTACTTGAGATTGTTCTGAGGGGACGTTTCAAAAGAGTCCATTAAAACACGCTCTAAAATACCTGAGAAATAGTTCCTCAGCACAAGGGATGACTGTTGAACTCCTGAGGCCACACATTTGGTGGGAACGTGGCTCTGAGTGTCCCTGAGAACACTGCACAGCTGAGCCCTGGCCCAAAGGTGAGGACACCTCCCTGAGCCCTGGCTGTGGCTGTGCTGCCTGCTAGCACTGACAGAGTTAACCCCCAATAAATCAAGGAGTCTAAAGACATTAGCAGTTGTGCTAGGATCACTTTCCAAATTAAATTTGTAAGCACAGCCCCTGAAACCCATCCCCAAGCAGCTGCTGGAGGCACAGCTGTGTGGACAGCACACCAAGGAGGCAGCAGCAGCAGCACCAAGTGAGGCATCTCCCTCCCGTGCTGGCCAGCTCCTTCAGCCCAGTGGGACTCACTGGTTATTGCCATTTACAGACTGCATTTTTAAGCTTGGTACTGAATAAAAAGTGGGGGGACCAAAACTAGTTCTTTGTAAATTCCAAATAATCCCCAAGGAAAAGGGTCATTGGGTCTTTAGGGGTCTGTGTGAGGAGGTGTCTGTTTTTGAGAGGTTGCTTGGTGTTTGTTAGGTGTTATTTCTTTAAATAAACTAGCAGAGAACACACTAAGAACACTTCTGTACCACTGCCTTTGGTACATCAGCATTAACTTTGGAAGAAAAACATGCCAGTTGTGATATTATTTACATCTATAAAAGATTAAAAGAATAACAAACATGACTCAAACTACATAAGCATTTGCTTTAATCCCTGTGACAACAAACCCTGGAAGCTCAAAGCATCATTTCAGTGGTTAAGCTTGAGGGTGAGAACCTGCTGTCTAAAAGTGTAATATTGACTCGTGCCCTGATTAAGCAAAGCAGCAGCAACAACTCCCAGTGAGGTGGGAAGTGAGACCCCTTTCTTTGATCCCAAAACTCCTGTGGCATTGCCATTAGGGGAAATGAGGAATGCTCTGCTGGATGGGTGAAGGCTGCAGTGGCACTCAGCATGCAAGTGTCCACAGCCTGGGGAAAAGCAGAACTGGACTGAATCTTCTGGGAAATACTGTGGAAACTGGCACAAGGTGGGTCAGAAAGGAAGTTCTAGGCTGGACCCACAGCATTATTTTACTTTTTTTTTAATAATTAATGACATTGAAAAGAGCTGAGCAGAGCCAAAGACAGGCTGAAGCTGTTAACTTTCAAGGTTACATCTTCTGACACTGTCAATTACTATGGAATCTGTTTCAATGGAAAAATGTATGGATTGAAGTATGGGTTTGATGATGGGATAAGTGTTGTCTACTGGTATAATATCCTGGAAGATGCCAGCTGAGCTGGGGTTAAACACTGGATTAAATAACTGGCAAGGGCTGCCTGCTGAAGAAGCCTCTCGAATTACCCGTCCCGTGGTGTGTCTCCCCCATGAAATCCCCAAAGGTCACACTGAAGGTTTCTCAAGGGATCTAAGAATACAGGGACAGGCAGTGGGGTGGGGGAGAAGAAAACATGCATGCCTCAAACAAGCCTCTGTCAATGGGAAAGAGTCTTCTGAGTACTTGCATGATTTGTTCCACGTCGGTACCGAAGGGCAGCCAGCAGGCAGCGAAGGAGAACACCACTGTCCCTGCCAGTTTGGTGAGCAGCACCAACCTGTGACCAAGAGAGAGGCTCACAGCACCGAGGGAAGGCCCTGCTCCACGGGGGACACTCGGTCTGCAGGAGGGCAAGGCACTGCACAGGGATCTTCCAGCAGAGAGGCATTCAGAAACACCTGTGGGATGAGGAGAATGCCCTCCTCTCCAGGCCAGCCTGCCTGGGTGTGTTCCTGAGAGGGAGCAAACTGTCCAAAGCCACTTACCCCTTCCCTTTCAGTCCCTTCTTGAAGCACTTCCCAAGTAAGTAGCAAAAAAAGGGCAGGGAATGGTAGAGCTCCATTTGCTTGTAGTTTAAGGCCAAGCAAAAGGCCACTGAGCCCAGGAGGTCCCAGTCATGTGACAAACAAAGGACACCCCACAAGGCAAAGCCGAGGCTCACTGAGTTATATATGGTTTTTTATGTCAAGGACAAGACACACATCTCAGTTCTGCAAGTCAGTAATTAATGCCCTGAGGGACAAGCACAAATAGCCCTGGAAAAGGAGTTTTTCCAAGTCGGTTTTAAAAACACGTTGCCAGTTGGGACTATGTTGTTCACAGAGAGAAATAATTTTACTTCTATTTCGAGTGTAGCTTTTGTATTCCATTCAGAGCTTGCACAGGCAAATATGAGATCAAATTATGTGTGTGTTAATTACATATATGAAGCATATTCAGTCAACCAAGCTTTTGGTGATAGTCCTGTACAACATAAGGCTCTCACAAGCCTTTCCTCCCAGCTCCCAAAAGACATGTGCAGAATATTCAAATATGTCAGTGTTTAAATTATATATAATTTAGTTCAAGGACTTCTGAGGGTTTTCTGATTCTAGTACACTCACAATGCACCCTCATCCATGACCAGCTCCCTTAACTGCTAATATTGCACAAACAATGAAAAATAGTTACTAAAAGCAATGTTACTGCCTCATGACTTTGAGGAGAGGTTCACAAGACCAGTAAATTTTGAATAGACTAAGCTATGCTTGCTATTAAATTGCAGCAAAATATTAGCTTTGTCTTGTTTTTTTGTGTTGTTTTTTTTTTTTTTTTTTTTTTAAAGAGATAAACCAACAAGGCACAGAATCCCAGACTGGTTTGGGTTGGGAGGGACCTCAGAGCCCATCCAGTGCCACCCCTGCCACGGGCAGGGACACCTTCCACTGTCCCAGGGTGCTCCA
>JAWWMO010000005.1:1937996-1948070 GCA_035047845.1 Dendrocincla fuliginosa
CACAGCTTCTCTGCCCACCCTGTGCCAGGGCCTGCCCACCCTCCCAGCCACCAATTCCTTCCCAATATCCCACCTAACCCTCCCCTCCTTCAGCCTAAAGCCATTCCCCCTCGTCCTGTCCCTCCAGGCCCTTGTAAACATTGTGCTGCGTTTCTTGTACTGTCGGAAATGTCACAATATTTTGTCCTCTCTGTCAGTGTATCTGTGATGACATATTCAGGTTGCCCACGTTGCTTTCAGCTCACTCACACTTGCCCCTCCCAGTCACCAGGTGGATTTGAGAGCTCACTGATTTCACATCCACAAACCCACCAAAAATAGCCTTGTGCCCAGCCAACAACACATGCTAAGGCAGAGTGTCACTGCACAAAGAGAAACCCATCTCAGTGCACAACAAGGATACTGGAAGTGCCCGTGGTCGATGAGAATGAGGCCTGGATAGAGCAGTATGCAGAGAGCACTGGAAACCTGCAAAGGAGCACCAAAAAAAGAGAGGGGAAAAGTAAGAGGAACTTACACTTCTCCAGTATAAAAATGTGCCCCTCCATGGTGCACCCTGTATGTAGGGATCTTACTCTCACAAGTAGCCATCTGTCAGTAGTATGTTGAGGAATAAAAAAGGATAAAGATTTCCCATAAATGGGAAAATATTGAATGTTGTCTGTCCTTTGCAAACAGCTCAAAGACCACGACATTCATTTTAAACCTTAAACCACTCCACAAAAATCAGGGGACTTATTATCCCAAAATGTATTGGATCTACTCCAAGGGGTGTTCAGGACAAAGCAGTGCCCAGAACCCCCCATGCCACACCACAAAACTTGCTTTAACTACTCAAGTAGCCAATTCAGAAAGAAATATAATTCAGGAGTTCATGGCTAGTAAACTTCAGAGCATCTGGTTACTGAAAGCATTAAAACAATAATTAAAATAATTGCTGTAAGATGAAATAACGGCTTTTAAAATATTTTCAACTGAAAAGCCTTTAATATGAGCTACACTGATTGACATTAGTTTTCATGGAAGCCGTCAGGGTGTTCTAGATGTTAATTAACTCAGTGTTAAAGCTCTACCCTGTTCTAGCAGTGTTTGCTTTGTTTAATTTACACACACCAGGTACTTGCCTTCTTTTTAGCAGATGTTTCTTTCAAGGAAGAACAATATAAAATAACTGCAGGAATATAAACCAGCAAATCAGCCACAAACACTGCAAAATAAAGATGAACTTTACATTAGAATCCTCCCAGGAGGAGACAAGCACAACACACAGGCACATAAGCATTCGAATGTCCGAGAGTTCTTCCTCAGCACAAACGGGGCAGTTCCACTTCAAAGCAGGGACAGAACCAGGTCCCCGAATTTGATCTCGTGAATGTGTGCAGCACTCATGTCTGCTGTCCCTGTTCAGCTGTCCTGGCTGCTGGCACAGCCTCAGTCACACAGGGCGCACACTCTAGTTCCTCACATGCCACAGCCAGGCAGGCACTGGAATGCCCCCAGACAGCGGGCAGGGCTGGGATGGCACACTCTGGGGCACGGCCAAGGAGCTGCACAGGGGCTCTGGGGCAGGCACTGAGGGGACAGGCTGCACCTGGGCATTTGGCTGTGGGCACCTGCCTGCAGCAGGTGTGTGTGAGAGCTCACAAGGAAACAGCCCAGCAGGTTCCCCTGGCTGGGGTTGTGCCAAGCAGGTGGAGTCTTCTTGAGGGTTGTCTGAAGAGCCTGAGAAAAACCTCAGATTATTGCTACAAACCATTATTTCATAAAATGTGCAAGGATTCCAAGAGGGAAAGTGTACTTTGCCTCTTTTTAGGAAGAATGTTACTCAGTGATGAATTGTTTTGCCAGCCTAAGCCACAACTAAACAAATATGCCCAAGGTGTTAGCAAAACAAATACACTGATACTTGAAATAAAGCTGACATTGACCACTCTGAGTTATTTCAATGCATTTTTCTAATGGTTACTGTTAAAAAGTGTTTATCAGCTCTCAAGATCCATCAGTGGTTTGTCAAGTGAGCTGATTTCAAAATTAATAAAGACCATTTCAAGGGTAATTAAGCTCTAGTGATTTTTATTTTTTTTCAATCCAATCAATCCCCAGAGAGCAGACTGAGAGGTTTGTGAAGTACAGGAAAGCTATTGATAAACAGCAAATTCTGCTGTTGCAATCAGAAAGCATTTTGTGGAACTGGAGGGTTAGGGAAAGCAAAAGACAGATTTAAAATGAAGAGAAACAGAAACAGGGTAAGAAGAGTTCACTGGACACGTTGTTTGCTGTCCTACTGATACAGTTACCAAATTAAGTTATCCACGTAGTTTTTCTGTACTTGTTTTATCATTTTCTTTGTAGTGGCAGTTCAAAACAACCAAACAGTCAGAAGAGTGATTGCATGAAAATGAAATTCAGAATAAGAGTGATAAAATAAGGGTTTTTTTTGTTACCAGTAATAATATCAAATATCTCTCCCTTTGAGATCAAGTATCCACCTCACAATAAAGATCTGAGACCTCAACTGGCTGTTAGGTCAGTGAATGCCAGTATAGACATAAATTAATTTTACAATAAACCCCAAGTTTTAATAGCTAAAAATATAAAGACTATTTATCAGAATGGAAGGGAAAGCAAAAATATTAATTTCAAAATTAAAAATGAGCCTATGCTACAAAAGGTAGCTTCGTTTCAGAGATTTTAATGAATCAATTGGGTTGGAAACTTATTTGTATATTTTATATTGATCAGTTTGCCAAATGGTGGCAGAAGAGTGACAAACACGGGAGATTGGTTCACAAATGACCTGCAAAGCCACCTGAGCCAAAGAAGTGAGGATACAGAGAATAAAGCAGTGAAAAGAGAGAAGCTGCACATTGACCATGGCAAATGAAGGAAATCCAACTGCCCTACCTGTGGCCCTCATGAAGAGCTTGTGTGGCTGACTCTCATAGCCCCGGGAGGTGTGCAGGGCAACCCAGGCAGGGTTTATCAGCTGGGCACTGGAAAACAAGGCACAGACACACCCAAATGCAGGCAGCTCTCCCTTCCCTCTCTCTCCTCACACCATGCACAGCAGCATGTTCCAGGAATTACAGATGAGTGAGAAGAAATATTTCCAAGAGCAAGAGTGATCAATGGAAGGTTTTCCTCACCCCGTGATCAGTTCACACTATAAACTATTTCACAATTAAAACAAATACCCTTTGGAAACAGTAAAAATGGAATACAATATTTATTAGGACAAGGTAACCACCTTCAGTCTGGTTCCACTGACTTTTAAAAAAACAATTGTAAATACCTTTCATGCTTAAGTATTAAATATAAACCATTTACAGTTCACATAGATGCCCCACGTAACTCTGCCCGTGCACTTTAACCCACATTCTTATTCCATAAGTCTCATTCCAACGGCAGTAAAGCCCCTGTGGAAAAAGTATTCCAATAACAGAATTCTATTTACATGATATGCAGTCATCAAATGTCACTTGGGCTCTCCACACAGCAGAGCTTTCCCAGGCAGTGCACCCTTTGCCCTGTGCATCACTGACCCAGCAGTGGAAAGCTGAATATCCAGGTCACACCTACATGTGCTAAACTTTACAGACCTGGCAGAAAGCAGAATGGAACCCAGAAACATCATCAGAAGGACTGAACTTACATGAAAGCACACACAAGACTGTGATAGGCTGTAAGAGGTGGATAATCAAGGCCCCAGTACAGGAGGTTGTTATCACTTGTATTGAAGTACCTAAAAAGAATAAAATTAAATTTAAAAAAGTAGCTACATTTCCAGCCTGGTTTTGGCCCAAGGAAAAGGCTGAATGCTAAAGGTATTCAAAATCCAAAATAGAAGGCAGCAACTTCTGTATCTGCTTCATTTTACTGCAAATAATGAAAATCTCAAGCACCAAAAGTGATTCAGAGTTCACACATTTGTGGTTGCAAAACAGGTTTAAAAAAGCTGCTGAAGTTCACTCATCCAAAGGGGCAAAACCCTCCTTCTCCCTCCAAACTCAGGTGGGCCAGGTGAAAGAAAGGAAGAGGATTCTCCCAGCTGGGATTCCATTGTGTCAGTATTTCTGTGGAATTCTGCCAGCAGTTAAAACTGACACCTCAGCCCAGGGAGGGTTTTGTCCCAGGAAAAGTTACAACAACAGCAAGGCACCAGACCCTTCCTGTCTCCCAGAGAAACTCTGACTAGTCTAGCCAGCTGCCACGGGGCAGGCTCGTGGCTTTTCCAGTTTCTCTCTTCAAATGCAGCCAGGTTTTGACATTTATTATAGTAAATGATATTTCTTGAATTCTTTATGAGCTGCCTGAAGTGTCGTATGAACTGATGATAAATCATATTTCTTTGAGTTGCATCTCTGCCTCTCATCCTGCAATTCAACACTGCTCCTGCCAAGGCAGTGCAGATTCTTCAAGAACAATGAAGTGGTTTGCAACTTTCAGTGAAATTTCCAGTTTTGGGGGGTTTATTTTTTTAATTTTACCTTCCACAAACTCATTGTTTCAATTAAAAAAACAACCCTTGTATGCAGTAACATTTAGCAAGAAAGACTTCAGAGTTTTAATTATCAGTAGGATAAGAATGTTCTTAAAGCAGCCTTTAATAAATAATGTCAAGACTCCAAAGAACAATCTAAATAAGAAATATTTAAATTCTAGAATGTAATCCCTTGCATGTCAGCCAAGATGTGCTTTTCCAAACACTCAAGACTGAATATGACTTTGCTGTATTAGAGACTGAATTCCCAGAGCAGATCCAACCCAAAAAGTCTTTTGTTCTAAATATAAAATTACATAAATTATAAAAACAGAGAGCAAAAAAGCAGGACCAAGATGCCCACCTGGCAGCCCATCAGCTAAGAGTTTCATGTGGCCCCTGGGAATGGCTGGCACTAATGGCTGCTGTAACTCCTAATTTTAAGGAGATGTAGTTCAGTGTAGCAGAGTGGATCAAAGCTGCCAGCTCTATTATTATGTAATATCCCTTACCCCCACCCTGGACAGGGAGGGTTTGGAGAGCCCACAAAAACACACAAGAGGAATGGCAATGATCTGAGGTCACTGCAGAGTCATCTGTAGAGTTCACAGGCATTTACAGAAATAAAATTGAATTAATATTCTATTTTGTCATATTGGTCTGTTCCCCAGCAGACAGATGGGGAAAAATCACACCACACCCCTATCCCTGCTGGAAGATTACCTGGAATTCCAATATATTCCAATTTGTGGTGCTGCATACATATGGACTGAATAATTGTTACTGTTCCTTGCAAGCTCTAAGGAACATTGGGAATAATGCAAAAAGAAATAAAATATTTGGAATCACTGTCCTTCTGTTTGAAGTGATCTGCACCAATTCAGCTCACTACATTCCAGGCACTCACACCTAGAATTTAATGGGTGTGAACAGTGAACTCAGAGGGGTAAAACACAACCAACATTTTGCTACAGCAGCACCACTTACCACTGCCTCAGGGGTAAGTTGTAAGTAATTTCTTGCCAGTGCCTCTGAGCTTCATAGTCTCCATACATGGGTGGTTTCCCTGCACCTATAGAAAGAGGACAGCATTTAGGAATCTAAATGGTTTATGAAGATTGTTTTATTGCATATTAATATATTACTCATTTTATTCTCCATTCCTCTGTGGTGTTGGGAGAGCAAATAGAGACTGCCATGCAGCCTAACTGGGAGGAAAGAAAAAAAGTTATGTGTTCTTTTGGCTTTCTGGATATTTCTGCAATAAGCATTTATCAAGAGACTGTGCTGTGAAGAACTGCTTCCTCACCTGACAAAAGAATCATTTCCAAGTGTAGATGAAAAATGGGGCACTTTCCCTGGCATAAGAAAATGTTCCTGTGATTTTGTGTGAACTCCTGCACTTCCCCAGGACAGGATCACACTCGTGTTGCAGCCAGGTTGGGGTACCTGGCTGTTAAATTAACAACCAGCCTTTTGTCATGGGGAAAAAAGCTTTATCAATGCAAATACTTCAGTATCTACTCCAATAATTCCCTCAGTGTAAGCCCAACTCTGATGCTGGCAGCATGTTAAGCATCTTCAGAGTTTACTTCCTTCTATTAACCTGCTTTTTATTGAGAAAACAGACTGATTGTGCTCCCAGTGAAATATTGACACAAGCCAGACAGAGATTTAAGAGTTTCTTTAAAATATAGGAAAGCCATCTCTATTTTTGCACATGATCTATGTTTGTGGGAGTCCCACAAGCTCAGATATGTACTATTTATTCCCAGAAAGTGGAAAGGACATATTATCTCTGCTAATTTATTCCTGGGTGGTAGAAAGGGTAGATTATCTCCACTATATGACACATTCAACTAAAAGTTTCCCAAATAAGTGAAGTCACTGGAGAACAGGAGTTTCATCACTGTCAATTCTGTAGCTATAAATCTAGTGGAACAAAGAATCTGCCACAGGGTTCCTGAAATTCAAAACAGATGTAATCCAAATTTCAGAGGGTGAGTGTGTGTGTGTATGCACACATAAACACATAGATTGCACTTCAACTTCTCAGCCTCTAAGAAAAAAAAAACAAATGAAATGAATTGGCCTCAGAATGATCAGAAAAGATTTTAATCCAAAGGTGTGATGATAAAAAGCCAAATACAGACTGATCAGTTAGCTTGAGAATGTGTATTTAGCTTCCATCTGCAGCAAGCACCAGGTGACAGACAAACTGAGGTAAAAATTATTAAAAATGGATTATTTTATTTTAAAAGGGTCACTATCAGCTATTCCTATTCCAAAAGGAGTTGTATGATCACTGTGTAGGAAACAAGATTAAAAAATTGTTATTTTAGTTCAGGCATTATTTTAGACTTTCACAATCCCGACTGTTTAAAATTAAATCAACTTTTAAAAATCTCATTATCAACAGAACTGTAAATACTTGCAGTGCAAGAGAAATTCAGTGTTGTGTGGCAAAAGACAGGGTGTTTTTTATCTAGAGCTGGGTAAGAGAGCCTCAGTTCCCTGCAGATCTCTCAGAATGGCATTTCCAGAAAGCAAAACAACTGGGCATGCCACCCAGCTTCAAGGAAATTCCTTCACCTGAACAAACCCAGGAGGTGCCAGCTTGATCACCAGAGTAACCCCTGAGCACCCCCAGCTACTCAGGGGAGGAGGCTCCCAGTTGCCTCCAGAGAAAGGCAGATTTGAATTCAACTGAGCTTGGGATTCTTTTAACTGGTGAAGGTTGAAAATAATGGTTAGAGGTTTTTTCCCAATTTGCAGAGAGCAAGCTTTCTGCAAGCTTATGCTAAATGGCAGTGGCACTGAGAGGCTTGGCAAGAAACTTGCTAATTCTCTGCAAGTGTGCTGACACTGGGAGGAGAAAAACTCATCCATTAGCAGGATACAGCTGTAGCTCATGCTGTAAACAAGCTTAAGGAAGCACAGCTCCAAGGCAGAGCAATCCCTCACTCCACATCACCCTCACACTGTCTTCATTATCGCCAGTGGAGTTTTAAACCCATAATTTATACTTAGCTGGCTGATGTTGAATGTAAAGGACAATAGTAAACAAATGTACAACTGGACTGCAGTGTTCTGTGAGTAAAGGCACAGGGCAGAACAGCCAGGTGTTCAACCCAAAACATCACAGGCCATCAGTGCCCCCCCAAAAAAAGTTGTGTTATTTTTTCCCAGTGGTTTGCTCCAAGGAGCTGTTAATCATTGCACTCTTCAAGAAATAACAAGGAATTTGGAGGGAAATCGAGTGGCACTAGAACGTGACAATACCTGAAATAACATATTGTTTCCTATTTATGATTTTACATCAATAAAATAAATAAAAAACTAACTAGAATTACCTGAGTAGGACCCCAGTGACACAGCCCAGCGCACAGTGAGTGCCAGTAACACAGTAATGGTCATTAAGCTCCACTTCTCCATGGCTGCTCTTTGTACCCAGCCAAAAGGGACCTGCAAAAAGCACCACAGACACTGTTACAGTACCAGGCACGGGTTTGTTTCTTGGGGATTACTGCTGGTCCTGCCTTCCTCCCCAGCCCTGTCACTATCCTGCCTGGGGGCACACTGCCATCAGGAGGGGGCCCAGCACTGGAGAGCTCCTAGCCATGAAAAGCTGCCCAGAAGTCCCCATTTCTCCCACTTCTGCTCCAGGAGTTCAAAAGGTATCTGAGAAAATGCACAAAAACAATAACCAGAAAGGTAAGAGATGTCAAAGCACTTAAGAGAATTCATATACCACACGAACACACCACCACACATACACATGCAAACATCTCACCCTCACCTCCATAAGCTCAGTAACAATCTGTATGCAAACATGTGGCATGTTTCACCTGTAAGTGGCAAAAGAAGATGCTACAAGAGCCCAGCAGAGAAGGTTCTAGTGGCAGTCAAAATATTCATGCCAACCATATGTGTTATGTCACTCACAAACTAATATTTGCCACTGAGCAAGAGAAAATGCTTTGGAGTGGTCCATAAAAATTCATAGATTAATAACTCACCGGGAAAAAATTATTGTTAACAAGCACACAGTTTTAAAAACTGAGTAAATGGGCCAGTATTAAGTCAATGTCACTTGTTCTCTCAATTAAGAGCACCACAGCCAAAGTGTGCAAAGTGCAGATCTGGTACAGGCATCACTGCTGGTTTAAAGGTATTAAAAGTTATTTAAAAGTTAACTAGGATCAAGAGACCTTCTTCATCCTTCTACCCCACATGGCAGGAGGGCTGACCTCCCAGCAAATGTACTGGACCACACTAAGGATCCCGAGACAGTAAGAAATGTTGCCAAAGCTGTAAAAATTAAAGGACATCAAACTCAGAAATCAAAAACCAGGAAAATAATGATGTTCCCCTATGCAAAAAAAAAAACACCAACCAAGCCACTAACTACAAAACATGCAAACTTTGACCTGAAGAAACAAAAATATTTTAGTCTGAATTAGGAAAAGAATGAGAAACTACTGCGGTCTTGACAGTGAGAAATGAATTGCAAATTCATTTCAATATCAAGCATCACAAGCCTGGCCTTTCCCTCCTATAAAATATATCTGCCCTTCCTTTCTAGCTCATCAGAACATTTATTAATTAATTACACCTTTTTACTTCCTACATGACATCAGTCTCACCTACAGACCCCCCCATCTCTGTTCCTCTCATTTACTTCTACCATTCCCCACCTTTGGGATAACTGTTCTTTTCTGGAATACTGAGTTTCTTTCTCTCCTCTCAGAACTGGGTCTTGAAATATTCTTTCCTACTTGTTTTTCAGCTTTAATAATCATCCCACACCCCCTGAAACAAAAAGCAAAGCTTTTATTAGAATCTGAAGCACGAATCTCTAGTTTCTGCTATCCTGGGGGGAACAATATTAAACAAGGAAGAGATTTTGCTGGTTTGGTCAGCCTCAAACTTTTCACCTGCCTCTGCATGTGCAGCACCTGAGGGTCTCTACAGGGAGATGCCACCTGTAAGCACACAGTGAAAATCACTCAAAACCCCACTATGCTTCCACACTGCCCATGATGAAGACAAAAAACACCCACACAAACCACCCACTCCTGGCCACAGGGACGCTGGCAGAACTCAGCCAGCAATGCACAGCCCTTAACACAACCTGTTTGAAAAGAGGTGTCAGCACATCTCAGTGCCTGTCCCTGCTCAGAAACACGGACACTGCGTGGAGAACTCAGTTTGCTGCAGCAATACCCGTCTATATCACCCTGCTGGTGCACTCGCCCTTGCTCCTCACATGCCCTCACCACCCCAGATATCTCACTCACAGCTCCCCCAGATACCTCACTCACATCCTCAATAGCTCACTCACAGCCCCAATATCTCTCTTACAGCCCCCCAGTACCTCGCACACAGACTCCCCCATACCTCGCACACAGAACCCCCGATACCTCGCTCACAGAATCCCCAATACCTCGCTCACAGAACCCCCAATACCTCGCTCACAGAACCCCCAAATACCTCGCTCACACACCCTCCCAATACCTCACTCACAGAACCCCCAATACCTCGCTCACAGACCCCCCCAATACCTCGCTCACAGAACCCCCAGTACCTCGCTC
>JAWWMO010000005.1:1969354-1984576 GCA_035047845.1 Dendrocincla fuliginosa
CATCCCACCCCATCCCATCCCATCCCATCCCACCCCATCCCATCCCATCCCACCTGTGCTACAACAGAGCAAACAGAGTTACACCACGAGAGTGCAGGAGTGAAACTGCTCCAGATGAGGCACAGCCAGGGCAAAACATCCCAGATTTTCTCTGTTGAGTGGGAATAACACTCAGTTACCCCACGGGAGGAAGGTGAATTCCTGATTCCCCGCACTGTTGTGGCTGTGGGCGGCTCTGCAGGAGCCACTGGGATGAGGGATGAGGTGCCTTTACACCCTTAGCAGGGCAGGAGTGAGGAAATAACCAGCAAAATAATCCCTGGATTAGGAAAAGGTGTGATTTTCATCCCTGAGAGCTTTGCATTTAGGCAGGTTAAGGAGAATTGCGAGTTTCCCTGAGGATTTTGCTCCTTCCCAGCTTGTCCAGGCGTGGTTGAACTTCACTGGAGAGCACAGGGAGCTCTGACACCCACCTGGGAGTTTGATTCCATTCCTATTCTTGTTTTCAGCTGGGATTTGGGCTTTTCCCAAGATGCTCCTCACTGAGAGGAGCTCACTTTGTTACGCCCTGGTTGTTGGACTCTGCCAGGTTCTGAAAATGAAGAACCACCACCCAAAAAGAGATTGGATAATCCTGGGTGGGCTCCGACATTTGGGTTGTCTCCAGCGTTGCAGGAACACCCTTTTTGCTCTCCAGGAATTCCAGGGGGTTCTCCAGTTGAGATCCACGCCCCACTGGGGTTGGGGACAAGGTCCCCAGCAGCACCAGTGAGGTTTGGAGTGCTGGGTGTGCCAACATCAGGGTCACACGTGGAAAAGGTCACCCGTGGTGTGTCACCTCACACAGCCACAAATCCCTTTGGTGCAGAAACACTCCGTGCCAGCATCACGTGACTATCAAAGACCACAATGATCTCGAGGGTGATTTGTGCACTTGTTTCTTCAGGAAGAGAGCATTCCAGGGGTTTTATTCATTAGGGCATTGATCAGCAGCAGGGAACGTGCCCTCAGTTCTGCTCTAAGACCCAGAGAGGCACCACGAGGGTTGTATTTCTCAGTGTGCACAAGCAGAGAGCACACACAGCCCTCTGCATGCACACTCTCAATCCCAGAATATTTCCATGGGATAAAATTTAGAAGCAAACTGTATATTTTCCATGAGTAAATCCAAATCTGGTTGGATGGCCCTGCACGCAGTGGGTGTTTCTGCAGCATCAGGGGCCACACTTCCCAAAGACAAATGGTCTGGACTGTCATCAAAGTGTTTCTTTGCTCCAAAGTGCAGTCTCTGCCCGTGCAATCCTCCCCGTGGGATTATTACGATTCTCCAACACGTCGCAGGCTCTTTTTTGGGGTTGGTTCACACTCTGCTTTTTAACCTTCAACAACAAATATTGTTGTATCATGAAGACAGCAAATCCAAACAATTACATATGTAGTCCAAAGGCATACACGGGAAAATCAATATTTGACATCTCTGCAACTCCCTCCTCGGAGCAGCGCTCAATAGCTCTTATTCATTATACACTTATATCTCTTTCACATTCGCCTTTGTCACCAGAAACCCATTTTTTTTTCTCCTTTGACTTCCACATAACTTCTTTGCCCTGTACTTTTACAGATGCCTTCTGGCTATAAATACTAATGAAATCTCTTTGCTTAATTCAATTTTGCTGGTACACTTACAGTTATGACCTAACTTTCCCACGAGAGAGACTGATTGAACATTCCAATACCTTATGGATGGGAGCAAACACTCCACAGAACTGGACTGACAATTTCCATAATTATAGAATTCACAGCCTAATGACCTTAAAAAACAATAAAAAGATCTCTTGTTAATTCCATTTCTGTTACTGACATTCAAGATATTTCATTTTTCACAGGACAACAAATTTACTTTTTATTTTCAAAAGAGCAGTCTATCCTTTTACCCTAGATTAAATTTTCTGAATATTGAAGGATTTCATTGAATATTTAGCATTTCTTTGTCTTTTAAAAGTTAGAATATTTATGATCCTTAGAATGCTCCTGACTGATTTATAGCAATCAATTATAAGAGTGCGTTTTCAAATAGCCCTTTTAAAAATGAAGAATAGAATAATTAAAAAGATCAGAAGTCCTCCCTTGCATATAATTATTTCATTATTTCATTACAGTGCAGAAATTGTTTTTGCTGACTGCGAACAATTTTAATTGAGCAAAAGCTGTATTAATAGACGATAGCAAGCAGTTCTTCCTAAGAAATAAGACCACTAATTGCCTAAATTTTTATTCAGCACAGTGAGCCTTAAAAGCCACATTGTAATATAACCCTAATCAGCAGGTCCAGCCAATCCTTTTGCCGTGGTGGGGACATTCCCAAAGCACAGCCTTGCAGCTGATTTAATTCCTCCAGCAGGTTTATTGCTGCAGGGAACCCTAGTTTGGGTGCTGAGCTTTGTGCCAGCCTTGTCCCCGTGTTTTGGTGGGGACACCCCCACGGATGGCCCCACACTTTGCCTGCTTTGCTCCTCTTCCTCCTTTTCCATTGCCTGGCTCCAACACCCAGGGTTCCTCTGGGTGCAATGGGGAGGAAGAGAAACCACCAGAGGGAATTTAAAAGGCTGATTTTGGTGCCTTGGGTCACCACGGGGGTGAAGCCTTTCCTTGCTGGAAGGAGCTGCAGGTGCTGCAAGGTCTGACCTGTGCATCCCCCACCCTGGGAGTGTGTCCCACCTTCCCGTGGGGAAGGATGACTGCAGGCTGGGGTTTGGGTGGGCTTGCTTGGACCAGGAGGGCCAGTTCTCAGTCTGCTCCTGTCGCTGTTTGGTGTCAGCGTTGGATGGACACCTGGGGGTGGTGCCCACGTTGGATGGACACCTGGGGATGGTGCCCACCTAACAAACCCCAGGGAGCCCCCGGCACTGGGAGGAAGCTCCAGAGGGACAGATGGAGTGCTGTGCCCTCAAACTGGGATGTAAACACACTTCACTGCCACTGGTGCCCCCTCTCTGCACAGAAGGGTCTGCCTTGCCCTGAGGACTCTGTCACCTGCCAAAACCCACCCCTGTGGGGGCTGGACCGAAACTCCCTTGGCCCTGTGGGATGTGCCAAATTGTTGTCAGCTTTGCAAACACACGATGGTCCTTCCCACAGGGGGAGGTGGCTTTGGGCTGTCCCCAGTGGTGTGGGCACTCAGGGGGCTCTACAGGAGGCTGTAGGGGCACAGCTATGGGGGCAAGGGCACCCACCAGCTCTTCCTTGCCCCCCAAGCCCTCCCCAGCCCCTGGGGTGTGACATTCCAGGCACAGGTAACCCCTTCTTGTGTTCAGCTCCTAAACTCAGCATCAACTCACAGACCAAGAAATACTTGGTGAGGTTGGCTCCAGGTCCCTCCACTCCACCTGAGACAGATTTCTGGGAGGAAGCAAAGTCTTTTTAATAAGTGATTCCAGTGCTGGCAGATGGCTCGTGACAGCTCCTGCCTGAGGTCCCCGAGCTGCACCAGAGGAGCAGGCCTGTGTCAGAGGCAGAGCAGGGCAGATAGGGTGTTAGCAGGAAAAGGTTGCTGCGGGGGAAATCTGGGGTTTGTCTGGTGTCCATGTTCCTCCTGCCACGGCACAGTCGCTTCCAGGGTGCTGGGGAAGCTGCAAAAGGGGTTTGTGAATAAGGCTCTTTGTCAGTGCTCAGCTCTCACCCCCCCTCCTCTCAAAGACTGGTCAAAGCCCATGCAGAGAAGAGAAGTGGAAACTAAAGATGAAATCCTGGTCCAACACAGCAGCCTCAATACAGTGCCTGAACGGGTGAGGAAGGATTTATAATGACCTCCAAGCAAGGCTGGAATTTTCCTCCTGAGCTCACTGCTCTCCAGTGCCACTGAGAAGCCTTAAACACAGGTTTGGTGTTTGAATTTGGTGTTTAAATTAGGAACAGTGGCAGCCCCAGGTCCAATACCAGCTGGCAGCAGCGAGGATTGCCTGGCAGCAGATGTGATGTATCCCCCTGCTATCCCACAGTGCCAGCCCTCAGGTACATGGTTATAATTCCTGTGAGAGGCAGGCTCTGGAGATGACAGACTGAATACTTACAATCTATCATGAAAAATTTTCAAGGGTGAGTTAATGATTTTGTGCAATTTCCACGCCAGTTAACACAGCCTGGGAGCTGGACTTTCCCTGGGCTTCAGCTCGCCAGGAACAAGTAGCTGTTTTCTCCTCGTGCCTCAGTTTCCACATCTATAAAACGGGTAAAGATCCTGCCTTTTCAGTGAAATGATTTGAATCTATTTGAGGGAAGTGCTGTATGGGAAATACTCCACAGCAGGAAAGGGGAGTTATGATCAACCCAACTTTTCCTGCAGTAAAACCAGTGCTGAAATCAGTCCTGGCTTAACACGCTTGTTTTTGTCGAAGAGATGCACCCCAAGTTTGCCTGAAGGAGGTGGACAGGGCGAGGTAACGTGCCTTTCTTTCTCAGTGACTTTGTGCCTGGGTGCATACCCAGTTGTTTGCATTCAAAGCATCCCATTACAGATCCTCATAACTCAGCCCTGCTCCCTGCAGTGCAGGATGCAGCTACAGTTTGGGTCTGGCACCCAAAGGAGGGGTGCACAGTGACCCGAGCTGTAAAACAGGCCACTTTGTGTCCTCTGGCACAGTCTGTGCACAGGACATGGTCACACACTGTCCCAGGGGACACTGACTAATGTAGGGGTGAACTGGGACTATCCTTTTCCGCAGGTGGAGGTGGGAAATGCTGGGAACTCCTTTTGTTTGTGCTTGTTCTGCTGTTGAGGGAATGGTTTTTGTGCATGAGAAAAGGCCTTGCACCTTCCCAGGTGAGCTCTGCCCTGCTGTGGGTTCCCTGGGCAAAGCCATTACAAACAACAGCTCCACAAACCCCTCCACTGGCTCAGTTTCCTTCCCCACCTCCACCAAGCTGCTTTCAAAAATCCCAGCATGGTTTGGGTTGGAAGGAGCCTTAAAATTCATCCAACCCACCCCCTGCCATGGGCAGGGACACCTTCCATTGCACCAGGATGCTCCAAGCCCTGTCCAGCCTGGCCTTGGACACTTCCAGGTGTGGGACATCCTCCTTTGCTTAGTCCCCCCCTGTAAAGGGCTGATAACAATCTGCTTTTCCAGATGTTAGCTTAAAAGCTAAAAAATGGAGAAAGACCCCCAGTGGCTCCCCAGTCCCCCCCTGCCTGGGGCTGCTGGTGCCCTGCTCCCTCACACAGCTCCAGGACTCTGGCCAGGAGAGGAGGCTCCAGCTGTGCCCAGACACATTTCTGCAGCTCTGCCCTTTGAAAACCTTGGCATTTTTACTCCAGTGAGTCCTTCTGGTGCTTCCTGGGTGCCCAGGGTGGTCCCTAAGAGGTTTGTTCCCTGGCAGTCCCAGGACAGCTGTGCTGGCAGCATGTGCTGCAAAGGATTTGTGTGCCATCTGTGTCCTTTGTGCCTGCTCGTGGCTTTTCCCCCCGTGCCCAGCAAGATGGAGAAGGTTATTTGTCTCAAGAACATTTCCTCCCTCTCTCTATTTGTTGTGCACTCGTGTCAACAAGCAATTTGCTCTTTCTGGCATAATTCCTTCGTATTTGGGCCCTAATTGTCCCTCGCTGTGCTGGCTGGCTGCTTGCCTGGCCATTCCCAGGCTTTCCCCGGGGTGTTCCACCGAAGCAGGGTCAGCCCTGGGCTGCCAAGCAGTGGCTGTTGTGCTCCTCGTGTCCTCCACGGGCACAGGGACTGCCCCAGGGTGGTGCTGGGATGGGGAGAGCCCTGAGCAAACACTCTGGGGCAGTTTGAGACGCCCCAAGAGAGCTGTGCTGCTGGGGGGCTGCTGCCCAATTCCTGCCCCCCTGAGCAGCCCTGCTCAGGAGAGGGGAGCTCTGACAAGGCTGTGTGGGATTGGGCTGGGCTGAGAGGTTGAGACCATCCTCTGTGCTCAGCCAGGGTGCCATCAGCACCCAAAAACCACAGTTGAGGCTGAACTCACACAGTTATACAAGACGCTGTGCAATCATTAATTAAGCACCCAAGCCAAGCCCTTCCCTCTTCCACCAGGCTGACATGAGACTTAATTAGCACTTTAAGGTGCTTGGATAGTTCATTGGTGGGAAATGATGACTTATTCATTTTCCCAGAGGCGTCTCCATTGCATCCAAAATTTTGCCTGGGAGAGAAGACCTTGCAGAGGGGTCTCAGTTCCTGGAAGGGATTTTGAGAGTGGGGATTATTTAAAGGGAGAGAAAAGTGTCCTTGGGTAGAGGACTCAATTGAGCAAAAGCCAGAGCAGGTTAGGAAGGCTTTACAATAACCCAGAAGTTTCTAGAAGGACAAGAGAACTTTTGCTGTGGCATTTTCAGTCTATACCAATAAGGTAACACAACAGGGAGGTGCAAGAAGCTTCTTGGCAAATTCAGAGTGAAGAACAAAGCACTTTTATTTATATGTGGGAAGCAATTCAGCAAGAGTCCCAATGTCTTGTTCTTTCTGATGGTCTTTTTAAAGCTGGGGGTGTTCATTCCTCTGAAAATGATGAGTTGAAACAAGGATGAAGGTGGGATTGTCTGTGCCTGAGGGACTGAGGGATCCTTGCAGTTCTCCCTGGCTTTATATCCCACTGGGACCCAATTCCTGGTCCTGCCCTCACCTCCATCCTGACTATATATCCCTCCTCTCTGCCAAATCTGCAGAGCTGCCTGGCCTGGGTGCCCCGGGGAGGGTTTGGGGCACCTGGGTGGTGCAGAGCGTGGCAGGGCTGGCTCACGGGCACACCGTACCGTCCCCTTCTGCCCTCCTTTCTCTGATTCCCAAGAAACTGTTTAAACCTCGGCAGTTCCCAGGGGGATCTGGTGATTCACCCTGAGCTGCTGGGCTGTGCTGCAAAGTCATTTCTACACCCAGCCCCTTGCCAGCACCACACACACACACAGACACTGACTGCACCTCCCGTGGCAAAAGCCAGAATGTATCGCTTAGAAAGGCTCCAAAACCCCCACTTTTCTTTTATAATAATATTTCCACAGGCCAAGCAATTGATGGCTGGACTAGGGGAAAACATACATCTTTGCTTCCAAGTAATAGGCTGCAGATTTGCAAGACTAAATCCTTTTAAAAAGCCAGAATCACATCCATTCAGTCCGTAAAAGAAAGAGAAGTCTAATTTGATAACATTCTGCATAAAAGCGTTTTCCTGGCTGGGATATATTTTAGGCACGCTGGTTATATAACACAGAACAAGCAGGGGGAAAGGACTTGATCACATTCAGATGACACTAAATTATCTTATGACACAGGCTGTATCTTTTTTACAACAGAAAATGGAAACAACTGTGTCCTTGACCTTCAAAAAGGAATTGACTTCCCTAGCTTAACTATTCAAACAAACAACTGTGTACTCTCTTCAATTCCTGTGATAATTTTGATTTACTGTAAATGGCTGAATTTAATGAACTAAATTATGCTATTTAAATGCATTTTGTGAATGGTATTGTAGTTTGTTACCAAGCATTATGTCTATGCTAAAGTGTGCTGTAAATGATATGATATGGAACATATGTGCTGTATTCATAATTTAACTGTTGCTATGGAGTGCCTTCTTCAATAGGCTCCCCTGAAAAACGAGTTCTTTATTTACCTGGTGAAATGAAGGTGATTTCTCAGCAAACCTCTAGGTCTCGCTGACCTTGACAGAATTACAGTGCTAATATTTTCACATGGATGAGCCGTTCTTCAATAATTTTTCCCAAATAGATGGCACAAAGAGCTCTCCCGCTAATGCTGGGCCGTGTGGAGTGTTTTCTAACCTCCCTTCTCTTTTTGTTTGAGCAAATGTTTATTGCAGCTCTTGCAGGATGGCTCCCAGCCTCGTTAGTGGGGACAGGTTTCTGAGTTCAGGGCTGGGTTTCGGGCTCTTGGATGTGATTCCCAGCAAAGCCTCGAGCCTGATGCTGCAGGGACAGCCAGTGCCCAGCTCCTCTATGATATGATCCTGCTGAGGAAACCTTCTGTATCGCTGGATTTCCCTCTCTTTGTGCTGATTTCTTTATATTGGACTAAACCTCTAAAAGCAATGTTTAAAATTTATTTATTTATTTTTAAGGCTGCTGCTGGCCCTGCAGTTTTTGCCACTGCAGTGGTTGTGTTGTGGGGAGCAGGGATGTGGGATGTCCTGCCCCACACGCCCTGAGCAGGGGCATGGAATGAGATGAGCTTTAAGGTCCCTCCAGACCCAAACCAGGCTGTCACCGATGGCTCCACAATGTCCCCAAGAGCTCTGCTTTGCCAGGGCACCAGGGCCATGCTCAGGCCTGCGGGGAAAAGCCACCTAAGCAAATATTTGGGATGCTTAAGGCCACAAATTTGACTTTGTTTTGCTGATGTTTGGGGGGTTTTTTGCACTTTAAGCCAGGCTGATCAGAGCTAAAACTGCAAATTGCCTTTAGCCAGACACATTTTTGCCTTTAATGCCTCTGTGCTGGTCAGGGCCACATAGGCAGTGGTCACAAATTAAGGGTGTTCTATGCAAAATGGCACATAAGAGTAATTCTAGTGCTTTCAGAAAATTATGTGAAATTGAGTAAAGCCTCCAGAATTTCAATGGCTGCTTTTAAATCTGGAGCCTCATCTCAGATTTTTCTTGTTCTCTTCTCCTTTCCAAAGGGATAATGTTAATACTTTCTGAGAATAAATAACAATGCAAGAAAATTCTGGCATCAACAGGGAAGGATTTTTATAATATCTTGGAACATATCAGTCTTCATACAATGTGCATCTAATGGGTCAAATGAGGACACTCCTGATGAAACATTGAGCCATATATAATACCACCTTTTAACTAATTTGAACATCCACAATAAATTATGGCTGCATTTCATACCTGTTCATCAGCCAGCAGCTCCCAAGGAGAACAGCTGAATTTCCTGAATATTGATTCCTTAGGGAAACCTGGCTGGGTTTGACTGTATTATATTTGTTATCACTGCATGCAAATGTTGTAAGGGCTTTTTTAAATAGCCACGTTTCCACCAGTGCATGTCACTGGTGGCATTTTTATATGGACAAAGGCTCCTCCTGGAGGTCAGTTGTGTTGTGAGATGGCCTGCTCTGTACTCAGGTGGGGTTTTGCACACCAGTCTGGGCTCCTGCCTGTGTCAGAAAATTCACTTGAAAACTGAACTGCCAAAAATATAAAATCAAACACACGTGGTGTGGTTTCAAAAAACCCCCTGCTGAAAAGTCCATTCCAAAGTGTTTCCCAGC
Organism: Dendrocincla fuliginosa; assembly: GCA_035047845.1. Classification (NCBI taxonomy): domain Eukaryota; kingdom Metazoa; phylum Chordata; class Aves; order Passeriformes; family Dendrocolaptidae; genus Dendrocincla; species Dendrocincla fuliginosa. Next base: position 1,978,600 of record JAWWMO010000005.1, read on the forward strand.
CAAGGGGAAATGGGTGTGTTGGTTTGGATGTGCCTACAGAGTGAGAAAAACTCGAGGATGATTTTTTATTTCCATGTTCTCCTGGAGAAATGACCAGAAGGACCTGCTGAAGGAAGATGCCCGAAGAGTAAGGCCCCCCCCAAAAGGGGATAATGCTTCCCAAGGCCTGTCTAACGTGGGCATCCCTGGCATCTCCTGCTGTGGGCGATTTGAGCACGTGGCCAGTGTGTCCAGGAGCATGAACAAAGTCTGGGCTGCCATCAGGTCATCGTCCCCTCCCTGAAAGGCTTCAACAAGGGCAGTGCCCCCGGGACCCCTGCCCGCCTTCGCTGTGGCATGGCTGTGTGTTGGCTCTTCCCATCCTGGGTGAATGCCCAGCAAACCAACCCAAGGAGCAGGCAGTGGGTGACCCCTCCTGAGCCAGGCACTGGCATGGCACGAGCAGCCTGCCCAGGGTGCCTGCTCTGCATTGTGCACCACGGCTCTGGGAGAGAGAAGGAGCTATTTTTCAGCAAGTGGCTATCGGATACTTCCCGTGCTGCATATCAACAACCAGATCTTGACCCAGAAATGTCAGTCCCTGCTCTGAGCAGACAAGGAAGCATAATTAGAGATGCTCTGGCAACGTATTTTAGCACTGACGGTGACAATGTTTAAATTTTTAATCAGGCATGTAACATAAAAAGCACATAACATGAAATGTGAAAAGAAAATTGGCAAATACCAACGTGCTGTTTGACACTTTATTTCACTGAAGGAAGTGAACATCAATAAACATTATTTATCATAAATGACAGAGAGGAAGGCGTGTTTCTAATAAAAACCTGCCCATTGCAAGGGGTGAATCTCATAAAAGCACCCTGATAGTACTGTAAAAGCCATGCTGGGCCAGCCCACAGAAGGGAACTCGGGGACCTTTGCTGGGAAGCTGTGATGTGCACCCAGATGTGTTTCTTCATCACATCTGGCTTTGGGGGCCCCCAGGGTGCAAAGACCCTCCTCCTTCACCTGCCATGTCCAGATGTGGCACAGCAGAGGATGAAACAAATGTCCCTGAGCATGTGTGTTCCAGCAAGTGTCCTCCCAGGTCTGAGAGGACTGTATCCCACGGCAAGCTTTGCCCAGTGCTGGCAGACATGGAGCTCCCTAGTCAGGCATTCCTAGCTGGAATATTCGAGGCAAACCCAAGAGCTGGGGTGGGGTGCAGCCAAGTACCAAGCACTGACCCGAGTTGCAAATGTGGAGCTGTTGTGTGACCCCCTCACCCCAGAGCCCTGACAGTCCCTCCCTGTTCTAGCAAAGCCTTTCAACACCACTGCCTCCATAAAGTGCACCTTCTCCTGCCTGAACCCTCCCCTCCTGCCCACGGGATGTGGGCTCTGCTGAGCGAGGGCCTGTGGTGCTCTGGGCCTGGAGAAGCTCTGAGCTGGCTTTACAGGGCTAGATGAATGCACTCAAAAAGTCCTGGAGGGAAGTGCCAATCCGAGTACGCCAAAGCTAGAAAAAGCCTGGTTTTGGGCTATTCTGGTCACTTCCATTTGTCTCTGTCTGTGCCTGAATAGAGAGTCAGTCTCCAACCGCACGATTCCAGCTTCTGCAACAAAAAAGTACAAGCTCAGAGACAACAAGCCCCTCGTGCAGTGCACGCTGTGGCAAGCAGTGACTGCACCTGAAGCCCACACGAACATGTGGGCACACTCTGCTCACCCCTGAGTGTCTGGAGCTCCTCCCTGCCTTCTCCTCCCTTTGCTCCCACCTGAAAATCCCTTTCCCCTCCAGTCCTAGTCCCTGACATCTGCTTCCCTGGTCCTCTGTCACCTCACTGCCGGGTGTGACTCTCGTCCCCTCCACACCAGGGTTATGTTTCCTTGGTGTGTGGTGCTGGGGCTCGTGAGGAGGAGCTGAGGGCACAGGGAGGAGAGTGGCCTGAGGCAGGAGGGAGCCTGGGAAGTCCAGCCCAAGCGCCAAAGCTGCTCTCCCCTTTCTTGCTCCCATGGGATCGTGGCTGCCTGGTGGATGGGAGCTGCGAGGAGAAGTGCCATGTGCAGAAGACAGAGTCTTTAGAGGATGTAGTTGACAAACTCTAAGACCTCTGAGTGAGTTTTTTTATGTACTTTATGCTTTTTATGCACCAAATCCAGACAGAGTCAAGAGTTCAGCCCCAAAAGCAACGGAAGCTTCCCAGCCAAATTTTAAGCACAAACCGTACTGAAGTGAGATCTCCTCAATGAGATGGTTGTGAGATTCCTTTTAATGTGGTCAAAAGAAAATATTCTGCCTTGTCCCTGCTTTAAGGAAGATGGGAATCTTTATTTTTTCCCCCAGCTTGAGGCAGACAGTCATCATGGGACATTTCACCTCAAATGGGCCAAGGCTGGCAAAGACAGGGGCAACTGAGAGCAGATTTGTACGACGGGAAGTGTCAGATAAGCTGAACTGTCGGCGCTGACCTTCCCCACTTTTCATGGAATTCATAATAAAGCTTTTCATGGGAGCCTGCCTGGTTTAACTCCTGGACGATCACAAGCCTGAACGTTGCTAATAATAACAACATCATTGGCTAAAATATCTCCGTGTTTACTGAGTCCCATATTCCAATTCTGTGTCTCTGTTCTGCCCTGCTTTTTCTCCTTTGTTTTCCATGCCCGTCATGCTGCTACACTAATATTTTCCATCCTGGTTCCAAGGGCTGCCATCGTTAGCTGCAGCACCACGTGAACATTTGTGCCTCTCCATCAGATTTGTGAGGAGGCTGCCATGGCATGGCCAGCTCTCATGGCAGTGTTTCCAGAGAGCAGATGGTGACAGCTCAGCACTGTCACCCGAGGCAGCTGGGGTGAGTTCCCTCTCTTGGAAGCATGGACTGTGACCATGGCATGGCTGGAACTGGTTAGAAAGTCTGGGGAGTTTGGGCAAAAAAAGAGGAAATTAGGTGTTTTTTCTAAAGATAAGTAGTTCCGCTTTTATTTTAAACTGAGACAACGGATAGCCTGGTGTTGTCAGCCCTCACCACCCAGCAGGAGTAGCTGTTTCTGTTGTCTAGAGACATCATGGCACTACCCCAAGTGAAGTTCCATCACATGGATGGAATCAAGAGGGTGTGCAACTGCACTGCTAAGCCCTCCTTTAAACTCCGTGGATTTGGTCAAGCACGAGACAGTTTCTGCTGGACCAAAATCACAGCTAAAACCCCAGGAATTACTGTTTATCCCAGCTCTCTACCAATTTTTGGGGCACTAGACACGCCTCTTCAGACCAGATCCTTACTTTTGATTTCATGGGGATGTAGATCCTGAAGAACTTGGGTCTTAACCTCTGCTCCATTTTCCCAGCTGAAAGACAGGGGTAATATCTCTCTGCCATACAGCAGACTCACAGTGAGTAATTATTTCATATTTGTAGAGTACTTTGGGAAGAATGTGCTCCACATTGCTGGTATTATTAACTTTTGGAGCCCAAGATGGAACAGTGAAGTGCCTCCGTGCTGTGCAGCCTTGCTGATCTTGAAATCTAAGGAGCATTTAGAAATTCTGACAGGAGAAACTCATAGAAATGAAAAGAAATCCTTCCACACAGCAAGAATTTGGGGAAGTATTGGAGGGCCCTGAGTAAACACAGTCCGTGTTGCTGCAAAGTGAGTGTGTTTCCAGCCCACATCAAAGCTCTGCTTGCTTCTCTTGTCAGATGATTTCGTGAGAGTGCTGCAGAGGGCTGGAGAATATCGGGGTGACTGAGTCAGCTTGTAGAAAGGACATAGTCAGACAACAGGTGAGCAAGCAGAGGTCAGGGTTAGCATGGACAGGGTACAGGGCACCCTGAGGGGGTGAGAGATGCAGAACAACACGTAGGTGTCCTGTAGGACAGGAGTCCATCAAAGGAATTGTGAGCAGCAGGTCAAGGGAGGTGATTTCCCCCTCTGCTCTGGTCTGTGGGACCCCACCTGGAGCACTGAGTACAGCTCTGGGGTCTCCAGCATAGAAGGGATGGGGACCTGTTGGAGTGAGTCCAGAGGAGGTCACAGAGATGCTCCAGGGCTGGAGCCCCTCTGCTCTGGAGTGAGGCTGGGAGAGCTGGGGGGTTCACCTGGAGAAGGGAAGGCTCTGGGAGACATGAGAGCCCCTTGCAGGGCCTAAAGGGGCTCCAGGGACACCTGAGAGCCCCTTGCAGAGCCTAAAGGGGCTCCAGAAGAGCTGGAGAGGGACTGGGGACAAGGGATGGAGGGACAGGACACAGGGAATGGGTTCACATGGGCAGGGTTGGATGGGATATTGGGAAGGAATTCTTGGCTGTGAGAGTGGTGGGGCACTGGCACAGGTTGCCCAGAGGAGTTCTGGATGTCCCATCCCTGAAAGTGTTCAAGGCCAGGTTGGATGAGGTTTGGAATAACCTGGGCTAGTGGAAGGTGTGCCCTGGATTACGGAGGCTTCATTCTGACCCCTGTCCCAGTCGTGCTGCTCAGAGGGATGAGTACCTGGACAATGACTGGTCTTGCCATGAATAACTGAGGCAAAGAAGTCATTAAGTGCCTCAGGCACTTCCTCATCCTTGGTCACTATGTCTTCTTCCTGCCAGGAAAGGGTAGGTATTGAGGCACTGAATTTAAAATGGAAATTGTGACCTGGCTCACTTCGAGGCATTCAATATGAAGATTGCTTTTTTTTTTTCCTTTTCTTGTTTTTATATAATTTCCAATAATTTCCTCTTGCCCTGTGCTATTTTAAGATGTTTAACTTAGTAGCTCCAGAAGAACCATTCACAAATAGCGCTGATCTGTGTTTTGAAAGTTCAGCGTACACCATCCAATGCACATTTACATACAGCACCGAAATCCGGCTTCTGGGAAATTAAAACAACAAAACTTGATTGCATATCATGGTTTCATATTTTGCAGATGTTAATATTTAATCATATGCAGAGCCATTTAGCTTAAGTGCATTAATGTAACTCATTTGAAAGAGGCCAGTAATTGTCCTATTAACTCCCAGCCTGGATGTTATCCATGCTGCCCTGCTGGTAAGGCCAGAGGGAGAGTCTCCTATTGGCACCCACAGAGATTGCTCTGATCTGTTGAAAATCCTGTTAAAATCTAATTACTTAGGAGAATAGGCCAGGGAATATCTAATGAGCTTCAGGAAACCCACTGAAAGAAATTCTCTTTTAATACAGGCTGAAACATCTTCTGTGTTTCAATTACAGTGGTACCACATGAACATAATTGCACTTGTATGGAACGGGGCTCCTCTTTGTTATTTTAATTACATATCACTAGATTTTTCTTAGTCACGGAGAAAAAAAAAAATAATTTGATTCCCCATAAAGGTTAAATGTTGATGAAAAGCTGAGTGTTAGAATAAATGTAATCTTTGTTTATGATAATTTCTCCTTTGTTTTGTGAGGAAATGTTAGCTAAAGCGGGTCGCCGAGGGGAGCTGACCGACCAAACCCATGCTGGGGATGCCCGGGGAAGGTGGAGACGCCGGGGAAGATTTCACAGAAGTCTTTGCCAGCATGAAATTTGGCCTTACTTTTGTTATGGTAATTGAAGCTGTGGACATTAAGCTCACAATAAAATCTCACAGCAGCAGCAAAACTGACTCCTTGTACCAACAGGGGGGACTATTTGCAATTTCTTCCGCTTGCAGCCCCTTGATTTTTTTCTTTTAATTTGAAAATTCCGCTGGCCCAAACGATCAGCGATGGCTTTTTGCAGTGCCCCAAAAGGTGCTGTCCCTGCCCAGGGCACCAGACAGGGCTGGCAGAGCTCAGGGGCAGGGTGGGATTGTCGGGCTGTCCCACGCAGGGAAAGGAGTCTGACTCGGTGATCCTTCCAGCTCAGGGAATCCCATGATTTTAAGTTCATGGTCCTGAAGCAGAGCAACAACTCTGGAGTCAGTGGGCATTGCTGTAAGCAGGCTGGCCGTGGGGTATCCACCGAATTTAATGGGCTCAAACCCTGAGCTGGCCATGGGGTATCCAC
>JAWWMO010000005.1:1984676-2009676 GCA_035047845.1 Dendrocincla fuliginosa
TGAATTTAATGGGATCAAACCCTGAGCTGGCCATGGGGTATCCACTGAATTTAATGGGATCAAACCCTGAGCTGGCCGTGGGGTATCCACTGAATTTAATGGGATCAAACCCTGAGCTGGCCATGGGGTATCCACTGAATTTAATGGGATCAAACCCTGAGCTGGCCATGGGGTATCCACCGAATTTAACGGGATCAAACCCTGAGCAGGGTGCGGGCACAGAGCAGCGGGGTGGCTGCCTGGAGGAACAAGATCCCAACCCTAAGGAACGCTGCTCCGGAGGATTCCTGCCCCAGCACGTGGCCAAGGAAGGGGATGGCAGGGCAGGGATGGCAGGGCGGGGATGGCAAGGCAGGGATGGCAGCGCAGGGATGGCAGGGCAGGGATGGCAGGGCAGCCGGCCCCTTCTCATCCCCATCCTGGGGCACAAGGGAAAGTGGGAGGGCGGGAAAGGGAGAGGGCTGGAATATGGGGAAAGGGTGAAGGTGGGGGAAAAGTGTCCCTCGCAGGCAACCCCAGGCTGCCATCACTCTGGTCTGATCATCCCCATGCGAGAACAGGACAAAGGGATGGCCCCGCACAGCCTGGCTGCCCAGGGAGACGGAGGGGAGATGAGGGGAGGTGAGGGCCGTGGTGGGTGCCATGAGGGGAAGAGGGAGGCTGAGGGAAATGGAGGGGAGATGGGGGCCATGGTGGGGGCCATGAGGGGAAGAGGGAGGCTGAGGGAAATGAAGGGGAGATGGGGGCCATGGTGGGTGCCATGAGGGGAAGAAGAAGGATGAGGGGAGCTGAGGGGAGACGGCACCATGGTGGGTGCCATGAGGGAGGAGAAAGGCTGAGGGAAGCTGAGGGGAGGCAGCGTCATGTTGGGTGTCATGAGGGGAAGAAGGATGCTGAGGGAAATGGAGGGAAGATGGTGCCATAGTGGGTGCCAAAGGTGAGGAGGAAGGTGAGCAGAGCTGAGGGGAGGTGGGCGCCATGGTGGGTGCCAAAGGGGGAGGAAGGCTGAGGGAAGCAGTGCCATTTTGGGTGCGGTGAGGGGAAGAAGGACATTGAGGGAAATGGAGGGAAGATGGCGCCATGGTGGGTGCCATGAGGGGAGGAAGAAGGTGAGCAGACCTAAGGGGAGGTGGGCGCCATGGTGGGTGCTAAAGGGGGGAGGAGGAAGGCTGAGGGAAATGGAGGGGAGATGGTGCCATGGCAGGTGCCATGAGAGAGGAGGAAGGCTGAGGGAAGCTGAGGGGAGGCGGGCACCATTTTGGGTGCCATGAGGGGAAGAGGGAGGCTGAGGGAAACGGAGGGAAGATGGCACCATGGTGGGTGCCATGAGGGGAGGAAGAAGGTGAGCAGAGCTGAGGGGAGGTGGGCACCATGGCAGGTGCCATGAGGGGAAGAAGAAGGCTGAGGGGAAGCAATGCCACAGTGGGTGCCATGAGGGAGGAGGACGGTGAGCAGAGCTGAGGGAAGGTGGGTGCCATGTTGGGTGCCATGAGGGAGGAGGAAGGTTGAAGGAAGCTGAGGGGAGGTGGGTGCCATGTTGGGTACCATGAGGGAGGAGGAAGACTGAGGAAAGTCAGGTGCCACGGTGGGTGCCATGAGGGAGGAGGAAGGATGAGGGAAGGTGAAGAGAGGCAGGCGCCATTTTGGATGCCATGAGGGGAAGAAGGACGCTGAGGGAAACGGAGGGAAGATGGCACCATGGTGGGTGCCAAAAGGGGAGGAAGAAGGTGAGCAGAGCTGAGGGGAGGCGGGCACCATGGTGGGTGCCATGAGGGGAAGAAGAAGGCTGAGGGGAGCTGAGGGGAGGAGGGTGCCATGGTGGGTGCTGGAGGGTCTGTGAGGGGCCAGCCGGCCATGGCTGCTCTAGGTGGGTTTGCCCAGCCTGTGTCACGCAGTGCTGATGGGGATGCAAAAGGAACCTGGCTGAACGTGCAGGTTCATACAGTAATGGTGTCCCTCCACAAGCCCAGATGCTTTGAGGTTTAAATGTGCAGGGCTGACTGTGCAGTCACAGCGTGAGGCAGAAGGATGTGAGGGGAGATTCTCCTCCTCGAAAGTGATACAAAGCTACAAACAGAAGTAACACAGACTAATATCTGCTGTCCACCCCTCCAAACCCCCTCCCAGAGCTTTATCCTGCGAGGAAACCATTGTGGTCAGTTTGGTGGAGGTAGCCAGGATTGTGGAAGAGCTTTAAAAAGCATGGAAGAGGCTGTGATGAGCAGCAGTAGCTTTTGGGTCTACTCTGACTTCACAGAATGTTGGGCAAACCTTTGCACAATGAAGGATCCAGGCAACGAGACCTTAATTCTAGTTTTCCCATTTCAGGTGGTGCACAGCCTCAGATTTGTGCTGATGTTTTTGCTTCAGAGTTGGCACTAAATGTCTGCTTTTCGAGGCGTTTTGATATGAGAAGAGTTTGAATGGCGTGCCAAGGAAAGCTGACACACAGGTAGTGTACACAGTTCCTGTCCAATTCCTATCGGATATTTGCCTCTGTATTTTAATTTCCTTGGGCTTTTTTAGTCATTGAATGCATCTTACAAGTGCAACTCTCTTGCTCTGAAAATAATTTAATACTGCAACACAGTTAGAGAAATGAAAAACATCAGACTCTGTTCTGGATGAGTCCCATGGTATTCCTAATGCGGACAATTTTCTTAAGGTGTTTGGGGCTGAGTATGAAGGGTCAGAGAATAAGTGGTAGAGCCGAAGGTTTATAAACTTTTTCTCTTTAAAAATATTTTCTTTGAAATTTGCAAGGTAAATCTTTGTCCAACGCTTTGTAAACATATTTACTGTGTTCATTCCAGCTGTCAAATACAGCTGAGTGGGATTGCATCCATTGTATTTGGTATTACTGGAAGTGAGGTACTCAGTACTTCATTTGACTGCATCCAGGAAAAAAATATGCTTCCTCAAGCTGAACTCCCACTCATCTTTCTGTAATTTGAAGGCCAAGTGCCTTGGAAGTCCCATATAAAAACTCTCTGTAATAGTCTCACTGTATCTGTTTAAGTAATTTTTATACTATTAGGATGCATATTTGACAGGGAGAAGGAAACCAGATCAGGGAAAATTACAAGATTTGGCTGAACCGTAAACTCTGTAAGAGGAATTGATCCAGGCTTTGATTTTGCCCTTTGTAAACCACCAAAATTTGATTTAGATTCAGAGCTAATCATTCAGTTTGGTGTGGAATTACAGAGCCCTCAAAAAATCTAACCCAGGCCCTTGGGCAGGAAAACCCTTCAGGCAATACTGGCACAGCTTGAGTCACAGTGAGAGCTAAAGAACCAGAGGAACCTCCCAGGCACTGCAGTGGCATTCACTGAGTGATCATAATTTAAACTTCTGCAATTTCTTTCCTGAATCTCATCCTTAAAAGATGTCACATAAAAAAGGGTGATTCTACCTAGAGAATGAGAAAAAGAGCTTGGAGACTACAGAGACTTTGGGGAAGATGAAACTCATTGACAGGAGGGGAAAAAAAAAGGTCAAAAGTGGAACAGAGGGAGGAAAATGGTTACTGTGAAAGACAGTTAAAACCACTGGAAATGTTCCCACCCCCACCCAACATCCTGGCTCCAGTTCTGTGTCAGTCATTTCTTTGGAAAAAGAGCCAGTCAGAGTACATTCCTGCTCAAGCCCGAGAGAGTGCGTTATAAAAATGGAGAGTAGCATGTAAATCATTCATGGGGACGGGGAAATAAATAACCCTTTATGCCCATATAAATACTTATCAGATGTTCATAAGGGGAATTTACATGGAGTTTTATTCAGTACTGTCAGCCATTCCTCTGTCCTCCATCATTCCTGCCGTGAAGACAATTCAAAACATGGTGGTGGAGGGAGCAGCCTCTCCACCAGTTGATCCACAGCACGTCATGTGCAAGCTCTGAACTCGCCCTTGGTACCGCTGTTATTTTTATTATGGCTCTTAGCAGAGTGAGATCATTCTTCCTGGTTTGCCTCACAAGAAATAATGGGAAGCAGTATGTTTAGTCAGTGGATTGATTCAGTGATCTATTAGTCTAATCCCAACTCTGCCAATCATCTACGAGGTGACTGCAGGCGAATCACGTCACTTCGTTGTGCCTCTGTTTCCTCTCTGACCTCCTGTCTTGTTTATTTGGACTCTAAGTTATTGGGGGCAAGGGCTGCCTCTTGCTGTTTGTGTGTACGTACCATGGCTGTGCTCTGGGACCTCTGTGACAGCTTCCTCTCCAAGTGGTGCTGCATGTAAATAATAACATGCAGCTCCCCCTCTGGAAGTCACAGAAAGAAAAGGAGTTGGTAGGGGGTTGTATAAACTGGTGGCAAGCTGGAAGGACATGAGGAAGAGCCTCTCACATGAGCTGTTTTGCTGGGTGCTAAACAAGCACAGAGCAACACAGATCGTGATGTAAGGCCACTTTGGCCATCACAAGCTGTCCTGAGCACCCAGTGCGTGGATTCTCAATTTGTTACTGAGCACCAGGGACTGAGCCAGATGCAGTCATGAGGCAGATCCGTGCTCTGCAGCAAATGGAAACTACGGGCACTTACTTGGCCCCAAATTAGCCCAAATTATGTGCTGTTTTATTGCATATACTGTGAACAAGGACTATGGCCATTGAAAATTCTTTTGGTTTTTGGGAACTCCATGTAATGGCAGGATTCAGACCTGTCAGCAGGGCTACACCAGAAATGCTTGTCATCAGTGGCCATACTGCCTCTTCCTGAGGACCCTTTTAGCCATCACTTTTGTTTTGAAGCCCCTCTTCTGGGTGCAGGAGTGACACCAGCATTAGGCAAGTTTTGGTTGTATTTGACATTCCCTCAGTAGACTATTCCTTATGGACACCTTAGAAAATGTGTTAATTTTTTTTATTATGGCCTTTTATTTTTGGGGTTTTTTTTTGGTAGTCCTGATGGTTTTCCCAAGACACTTCAGATATCAGATTCTGGAAACCTCTTAAAGTGTCTGCTCTGGGTGGAGGTCAGTCATGGAGAAGGGCTGTGAGTCCCACAGTGGAGCCAGGACTGTGTGTGTTATTCTGCTCATGCCTGGCTGATCCCTTTCTAGTCCCTGGAAAAGGCAGTCTCAAACATTACAAGAAGAGGATGACCCTACATTGTGGTCCATCATTTTTAATATGAAATTCAGCGTTTTGCTTTGTTCATGCACTCAGCATCACCTTTCAGAACTCCTTTTAGTTCTTAAGTATGACATAATAGTTACGATCAATGTTTGGTTTTTAATCACCCAATTCAGTTACCAGTTACTGGTGATTCTGGAAACAAAATTCGACCCATCAAATGCAAACAAATAACAACTTATGCCCCTTTCATAAAAAAAGAAATAAGAAAATTGAAATGGTAGATGTTGTATGATATTTTCCTAATGGGAATGATTTATTAAAATTGGAGCTGGGCATGTTCAGAGGTAAAGGAAGCTCCTGAAATCATAGGGTGTAAGTATATTATAGAGCAATAATTTGGATAATGTTATAAACCTGCTGAATGGAAATTTATGGAAACAGATCCTACTAGTTTTAATGGGAGCAACATGCATAAATCTCCATGCAAGAAGATGAAACTAAACTCTGCAGTTTTAATTATTGGTGACATCACTTTTTTATTTGTGACATGTCCTGCTTGGTAAGGCAACCTCGGCACAACTGCTGGTTTACTCACCACCCTTCAGGCAGACTGGTGAGTAAAGGTTTCTGAGAGCAATTAACACCTCTCCTCCGTGACAGCCACCTCCAAATTGTGTTCACTTTATTATCCATCCTCTGTGAGTCTTGTTCAGAGTCTGTATTTGTAATATTCAAAAAATACTGTAAAATTAGAGTGTGCCTGTGCTGAAGCTGCAGTGAGCTGAGCTGAGCTGACAATAGAGTGTGCTGCTGCCTATTGCCACAGCACCTGGTGTTGCACTAGAGGTGGTACCAGCTCACAAACGTGTTGCCCACCCTGGACTGACAAAAAAGGAGCAACCCACAGCGTAAAACTAGGTTAGTTCTGTATTTCCAGAAAATAATGTAGGGAAACATCCTCAGCTTGCATAAATCAGAAATATTCTATTGAAAAACTTCAGTCAGCTTATTAATTCACTTGAAATTTGTGGTGCTATGCTTATTTCTGCCAGACGAGTCTGCCCCTTTTCAATTGCCAGACAACAGTTGTAAGGCTACACATCTCTACTACATGTATATATACACACATAGAACAGAAATATTCTGCAAAACAGACATGCAGTCAAACTCTTCCAAAGAACTGGCTTGAAAAGTAAAGCCAATCTAAGCCTGAAATCCAAACTCTGATTAAATTTTAAAAGGTTGGATAAATAGCTTTGAAATTAATTGTGTGTGTATACGTCTAGGTGTGTATGTTAGTTCTTGATATGTTTTCATATAATATCTTTGCCTAATATATATATAAAAAATTACCTTTCTCAAAAATCTGTGTATTTTCAGTTTTAGTTTAGATTTTGCAGAAAAGTAAATCAGATGGAAACATAAACATAAAATACTGTAGTTAACTATAAAAAATTCAGTTCCCTGAATCAAAAATAGTAAGATCAATGCCCTGAAATTAGAAGAGGCTAATCAAAGTAAAAGTAACTGTGGCTAAGGACTAGGAAAATATAAAGGGATGGACATATGTGGTAATAGGGCAATTAAATCCTTAGCTTTTTCACTGTGATGATTTTATAGCATCTTCTTACTGTTGCCAGTTTGGAAGCTGCCAGCAAATATTTTCTTAATTGCAAAAGGAGACAATATGTGTCCCACTGTTTCATTCATAACATTTGATTAAGTTAAAGAGGCTGCACTTCTATTTGAGAGAACAAAGAGTTGGAGATGGAAATAGCAAAGACACATTGTGCATTTGAAAAAAGATCCCGGGAACAAATGATTAACCAGAAATTTTACAGGGAAAAAAAGTCTACTTGTCTTGACAGAATAGCCTGATCCTGTAATAAACCCTCCCAAAGTCAACAGTTCATAAAGTCTTTTGTTCTAGTAAAAGGGTCTTTAATTTTTAACACAAACTCACACTTTGGTATGCATGAGCTTAAGTAAAATTAGAAGACATGTATATAATAGGATTTAATGGATTATCATCTGCATTTTCCAAAGATGTCAGCTTCTCTGGGCTCTGATGGAGTAGCACTTAATGTAAATTTAATTTGAAGTGATGTATGGAGGGCTTGAGGTGGTACTCTGTGATTCCCTAACTGCCTGGAGAGGCTCTGTGGGTAGCATCTGGATTTGGCTGCTCCACATGCCCAGCAGCATCTACTAACTAGGATTAATGAGGTGGCCTGTTCACCAGTGATCCAAAGGAGGTATGCTACATTTACTCCCAACAATATGAATAGGAGGGCCAGTTTCCTTTGGGGGCACACTGTTTGATGAAACTTAATGACGGTCTCAAGATTAGGTGTAATAAATATACTGTATAGAAAGCACTTTTGCTTTGTCAGATTTAAATGTTATTTAATCATAAAATGGTGTTTGGCTTAGCAGGGCTGAGTTAAAGCTCATAATGGCCTCGGATGACATCTTTAAAGCTAATATTTAGCCTACGTTGGGAAATAAAGTACCAACTTAAAAAATCTAGTATTTACCTTGGAGATATTTTTTTTTGTTTGTTTGTTTGGGTAGGGGAGGGAGGAAATCTCTGCTTGTTTGCAAAGTTTTGAGACGGACTTAAAAAATATCTTTGCACTGACCTCGATGTGTTTATGTAGAAATCAACAGCTATTAACTTTCAGGCAAAACTTCTCTGTGTGGTCTCAGCCTCATTTATGCGTCAGAATTGTATTTTGCCTTTGTGTCTAACTGAGCATTGAATGAATTCTCAGCTAATTTCAAATTCCCTTTGTCATCATGGTTTTCAGCCAAAAGTCTATAATAAATGGTCAGAAGATGAGCTGAGACTGAATGAATAGTGAGTGGTATTCATCAGCCAAACATAGAGTCCAGATCCAATTATATGTATTCATTAAGTGATAATGATATCATGGTCTTTAACTAGGAAGAAAAGAGTGTAATTGAATAATAACAGTTGTACAATCCCAGCGGAACACACTTTCCATCCCAGCCCAGCGACCCTCGGGGATGATGCAGAATTGATGGAATTCTATTACTCTTTGATAGATTTATTATGAAGGGCTGAGTGGACTTGCTACTCCACTTTGTCACTCACACTAATCAGTATCGTAAGGCCCCGAGCGTGCAGGCTTTTGTATCCCTTTGACAAAGACAAGGTTAGGGGAGGATGACAGACACCCAGACCTTTACAAACCCATACTGCAGGATGAAATGGGCCAGCTGAGCTCTGAGCTGGGACAGAATTTTAATTTGTTTATCAATGGCTCACATGTGCAACACCATAAGGATATTTGTCAGAGGAGTAACACTGAAGCTAAACTCTTTTGTTTGGCAAGTGGAGCTTGGAAAAATATTTATTGAACTGTAAAAAACAGGGTAAATGAAAGGAAGGTGAAAAGTCTAAATGGAGTGGAAAATAACTTGCATTACTGTGCATAAAGTATGAGGAGGATGGGTATCTTTGTCTATTTTTGTTTGTTTCTCATGAAGGAAATTTACTCACAAACTACAGTCTGATCTCTTGTTGATTTAGATTCTGGGGGGAACTCCGGCAAAACGTTAGTGGGTGAAATGAATTTCAAGTGTTGGTTTTTATTGTTGTTTATTTATAAGATGCTTCCAGTTCAGGCAGATGGATTGCTCTCGTGCTTTTCCACTATTAAAAAACCAGCAAAGTAAATAAAATACCCTGGCCTTAAAAGCTGGAACTTGTAAATACAGTCTTGGATTTCTAAAAGCAATCTCGTATGTGTTCAAGCGTGGCTGTTTCTCCTATCCATCGTTCCCATTCAAATGCAGGCAATGGGCTCTGTCAGCATGGTCAGTAGCTATCAGAGCCCGCTGGAGTCAGGCAAACAGACAATTTGTTGTGCTTCTGATCCGAGCAGGAGCTGCAACCAACATTGGCATAAACAAGGCAGCGCACAGGAGCCTGCTGCCAGGGTTTGTTTTTTGTCAGTGGTGTTGAATGATAGATATTTCCATCCTTTTCTTCTCTCTGAATTGCTTTTCTCTTTCTTTTCTTAGCGTGGCATTTTGCATTCTAAGAGGCACTTGACAATTCAGTGTCTGGGTTCAGTGTCCCTGTCCATAAAAACAAATAACATGAGCAGTGCTGTGTCCTGAGTGGATTTGCCATGCCAGAGCCTCTGTGCCTGTCTGGGATTTGTGTGGAGGCAGCACAATCAGCTGTGACCGCAGCAGCAACTGGCTGGGCTGGCGTGTGCTGTGGACAAAGCAGGAGCGGGGAAACCACTGACCAGAGCACAGAACATTTAGGAGAATGTTGGTTTCCCACATTTGGTGCTGTGGATCCTCTCTAGGGCTTTTCTCCCACCAAAGCTCTTTCTTTGTCTCTCCCACCAAAGTCGCAGTTGTGGGGATGTGAAGCTTGGTGGCCCTGCTGGGAACACCTAAATGGCAAACTGAAGGTGCATCTGGAGCATGGGAAGACCTGCCCACGCTGATTGTTATCTTGCCAAAAAATCAGTGAAGGGAAGATGACCCAGGTTTTACCATATGTAGCAATCACAGCACAGAGTTGCTGGCTGGCTGGTGCTCGGGGCTGGTGCCCAAGCAGAAGCCTGGGATCATATCAGCACGAAGTGTTTTATGTTTTGTCTCTCTTCTTCCCTCTGTATAAGTAATTCTGAGGCCTGGCAGTGGACTGTTGCTCTCTTCCAGAACCAGCCATATCCATAAACTCTGTGCTTACAGGGGTTCAGTGGATTTATTTGGTTAAAGTGCCAGGGAGTGAGTGAATATTTCAGAACTGAAAATGATAGTGTGCACTGCAAATCAGACCCGCTGTGACAATGGCCCTCCCCTTGCACGGCACAGCCCTGTGTCGCCCTCTGGATTGCATGGACATGGCTTTTCCAAGGAGGCATTTTTTTCCCTTCTTCACCTTGCACACTCATGGGAGTGATGAACAGATGGTGGCATTTTGCATCTGTTTTGCAAGAAGAAGCCCTGAAAATTGGGTTCCTTTTCAGTGCCATGTATTTTGGTGACAGCATGGGGTCTCAAAGCCTCTGTTCCCTTCCAGCTCCTCCCAGGGGCTGGCACAGCTGCCTGGGAACAGTCACTTCCTGCCCTGCTCTGCTTTGCTCCTCTCCCTTGGCACATGGGGACCAACAGGTGCAATCAGGTGGAAGGGGCCGTGCACCAGCATCGCTGCCACAGGGATGGATTCCTGCAGAACAGGTGTCACCTGCAGCCTTCTGCTGCCTGCCCAGGTAAACCCAAAGTGTGTGCCCAAAGACCTGAGCACCCTGCAGGCAGGCACACAGCCTCCCAAACAGATGGGCATGGGCATGGGCAGGCCAAGGCCACCCGTGAGCAGGAAATGAGCAGGGGGTGGGCACCGCCAGGAGTGTCGCAGCACCTTCACGCGCCAGCCTAGAGGGGAGGGATCTCTGGGCAGCAAGGAGGACACAGCACAGAGCCAGGCAGAAGGGCTACCTGGAAGAAGTGTTTCAATGATGGCAGTACTTCTGCTTCAGCCAGGGCAGAGGAGTAAGCATGGAAAAGGCCAGAATAGACGTTTGCAGCGTAGCAGAATGAATCCTGTTGCTGTGATTTGCTGAGCAAAGTTGCCATAGTAAGAAGAGGTGTAAGCAGAGCAGACTTTGAGAGAGGACAAGAGGAGAACGATTTGAATGAAAATACAGTGTTAAAGCTGTTGTCAGTTCACAGCTGAATCCATCCACTGCAATACTTCTTGTATTGTTCCAAACACTGAAGTAGTTTTGAATTTGAAAAAACCCAGTATTTATTAGAGAAAAAAAGGTCTGGAATAAGAAAGTGCAACTTATGATAAATAAAAGGGCCAACAGTGCCATGAAAAACATTTAAAATTAAATCTGCATCACTACATTAGCTAGAAAAGGAAGATGTTCCAAGAAGGAAGTCTTGACAGGCTTCACTTTCAAAAGGAAGATCATTTTCCATGAGAAAACAGTGTATGTGTTTGTGTCATATTTTGATCCACTGTGTTGGCAGAGAACAGATAAATGCTTGAAACTCATTATATGTGTGTATCACAGGGTGGGGATCACAAGCCAGAATTCATGCTCTGGTGCTTCCAGGAGGAGACAATGGATTGAGTCTCTTGGCACTTCTCTCCCCTGAGGTCAGTGGAGCTTCCCTGCTACTGCTGGAACTGAAGGCAGAATGAGCCCCCCTGCATTTTCAGAGGTTTCAGTCAGGGCAGCATTCACCTCTGGGTACAGATGTGGGGAACAACACACCAGTGGGGGGCATTCAGCTGGGTGTTCTTTCACGGGAGATATCAAGACAGTGATTTTGTATTGACCACTTCTTCTGTTATGGATGATACGAAGTGAGGATTCACGTTCTTAGGAGAGTGCAGCTGTAAGGAACACTCTGTTCCTCTGGATCTCCACAGGGCTGTAACCAGAGTTACACGGCTGGCCCAGAGTGCCTGTGCTGCAGACGAGTGAGGGGGCTGTCTGCAGTTCTGCCAGTAAAATGGTGTGGAACCTGTTCCTCTGTGTGTCCTGGGATTTACTTCCCACCAGACAGTACAGTGTACACTAGCTGACTTAGCTGTGAACCATGGAAACATTTTGAAAAGGTAAAGCAGACAGTACACTGAAGAATCATTTGTCACAAGTAATTGCAGGCAGTCAGAAAGAGCAGAGAGAGTATATGAATCATGACGTAAAAACAGTGAAGGGCAGGCATTTAGTCTGGTCTGTGGCTATAAGAGCAGTGACACAGGTTAGTCCTGGCATGATATACAAATGTTATGTGCAGAGGGACAAGTACAATGAATAAAGAATTCCCGTTTTCTCATTATCTCATGCAGCAGAGAGGTTTTTTACTTCACACATAACTCATAACTTTTAGTAGGCAGGAGATGGCTACATTGAATTAGTGGGAACATTTTGTTTCCTGAATTTAAATATTCTCCCTGTGACAATTTATTTCCAGTGTAAAACCCTGGTAGGATGCACAGATACAGGGAAATTAGCCCAGACAGCCATTTCAGCTGGGTTGATACCACAGATCCACCACCACCAAAGTGCCAGCCACAGTCTGACACCTACACTGTGACAATCCTGACAGACCTTGGGCGTCTGGCAGAAATATTGATTAGGTTTGGCAATTTTCTTCATTATAAGCAGGAGAAGAGCTATAAATAAGAAGCATTAGGGAAAAATAGTGTAAAGAATGAGAAACAAACAAGACAACACATTTTTTAAAAAGCTTTTCTTTCACAAATCGGTGTTTCCATCCTGAAATACTAAAAATAACAAAATCCATATAAACCTAGATAAGGAGAGAGGTGCATTTGGTGCATTTGGGTCTCAAGTGGGACTTATCACTGGAAAAGGAACAGCTGAGAAATCATGTACGACGCTATAGCTTATGAATTTGTGATAAAGGCAGATAACAGTGGCAACTTCTTGTGTGTGCTTCAGGAATTTATTATTTATGGGCAAACACATGCATGATACATAATAACTTTTAGTTGTTCCGTAATTCTCTTCACTCAGACATCTCAAAATGATCTGTAAATGTGGCTGGAATTATTAGCTCTATTTTAGAGGAAGAGGAATTGAGACCACACCACTGGCCAGCAGCTGGGCGTGAGGCAGGGCTGGATTGAGGAGCAAATGTACCATCTCAGAGTTCCAGGGCAGAACTGGACTAAAGAGCTGTCAGTGTGGGACAAATTGATTTCTCTCACTCCAGTTTTGGGTTTAGTCAAAGCATTTGCAAAGGTTATCACCACTATTTCTCCCCCATAAACAGGTGACAATTTTCAGCCTAAATATCTGCATAATCATGTGAATAACAAAAACATTTTTAAAGTATCCACAACCTGTCAAATATACACAGAATTGGGTAGTGGAATAAGAAATCAATGGCTCAGCTTGGTCATGGAGCAGGCCATCAGCTTTCCCTTTTCTGCTGAGTTGTCCTGTGATTCATGAGAATCCAAGCTGAAAGTTCTCATTTTCAAATGAAAATGGGAGGGAAAAAAAAGTTCCCAGAAAGTTGAAATATCCTGGTTTGACATTTTCAGAGCAAAAAGTGGAAATTTCAAATGTTGAAATTACTTTTCATTTCAAATATTCAAATTCTGTATTATATTTGAATGTTGTTAAGAGATAAAAAGGTCAAATTCTAAAAGGCCATGTTAGAATTATTGTTTCAATTTTGGACTGAAACTATTTCCCACGTTGTACAAATTTTCCTTCATTGAAAATTTCAGGTTTCATTTCTGATCATAACAAAGACAAATGTTCAAACTTCAAAATCCTCTGCTCAGCTTTTCTCTCTCCTTCCTCAGAATTGCTCTCAGCATGAGAAGTCCAGTGGAAGCAGTCAGGAATTTTTAGGATTTTTTAGGAATCAAACAGTGTTCTTAAACCAAGCCATGAATTAGCCTTCTTGGAATTCACAAACAAAATCTCTTTATTGATGGATAAAATAATAAATCAATTCTAAGCTTCTTCAAAACCAACAAAATCCCCATTTTTGCTCAAGTCAGTTTTCCTGGACACCTCTGTATAAAGCAAAAAATCAAAAAAAAAGGAGTCAAGGATGTTTGTAGAGGTGTTTATGTCTATTTTCTAAAGTGGAATGTCTGCTTTACTCTAATTACCAGGCTTCCACTTCCAGCCTTTGGATTACAGACATCAATTCCTACAGTCTCCCCTCTTTTCCATTTTGTCTGGAATTTGCTGTCATCTCACCTGGCCTCTCTTATGAAATGTCTATTTTCCTGGCTCTGATCTTTGCTGTAATTGGGTTACTCTCTAGTTGTTTCTGTCTCAGCTTACCATGTTGGGGCAAATCTGCAAAAGACACAATCTCTGAACTTCAGTGGAACCAAAATCTCACCTGCATCTGGGGCTGAATTCTGTACATTTGCTAACCCATTCGATTTTTCCCTTCTCATCCATCCCATGTTTCTCCCTTGTTAAGCAGTTACAGTGGCTACCTTTGAAGTGAAGGATTCAGCTCAAAATCTTACTGTTTTACAAGTGAAAAGAGAGACTTGGAATGAAACATCTTTTTCAGCCTTAACAATAACATCACTGCCAGCAACTCTATAACAAGGACTGTTATACTCCCACTCCTACTTAGTGGCAGAAATTGGTCTGTTTTATGTTCCTGCTCAGGCATTTCCATTCATCTCTGCCTTGCCTTTAATGGCCCAATCTGTACCGCTCTCGTTAGGCAGTGTTTACGTTCATGGTCCATTTGGGTGGAACGATTTCTCACCTGAGAGCTGCACAGCCCCTGCTCTGCCCGGGTTTGCACGGCTTCCATCTGGGGCTGCCTTCGGCTGGGGGTGGCCTCGTGTTTGGAGATACCGGTGTGTCCAAGAGCTGAGTGCTGCTGTGCCCAAGGGCAGAGCACAGCCCTGTGTTCCTGCACCCGGCCCATGGAGGGGCCCTGTCACCTGCCTGGTGCCACTCCCAGGACAGGCTGGTGAGCTTTTCCCTCCAGGATTGCTTTACAGAGAGTTCTGTGGGTAATCTACACAGGGCATGCCTCATATAAATACATTGGAGTTATTCTAGGTATCAGATCATCCCTTTTCACAGGACTTTAGGAAAGGTTGGGAAGAGAGAAGGAAGGAAATAAAGGATGAATAAAGACTTTCTGAGCTTATTCTAATGGATCTTTTTCCCGAGGGTGCTGGACACGCCTTCCTTTGACCTGTGGAGTTTTCCAGCCTCAGATGACACTGGAGAAACAAGCTAATATTTTTATTGCTAACAAATAGCCCATCAGAGATGGCCTTTGTAGACAATCAGAACACAATGACTTACTCACCAAAGGATGTCTGAATCAGTCACCTGCACCATCAAAGAACCCCAATAACTGTAACAATTGAGCAACTGAGACCATTTTTTTTCAGTCAAAATCTTAGTGAACAGCTGTTAATTCAAAAGTATTCGGGTTTAGATTTTATTCGATGTAATTTATTTTTTGGGGGGAGGAGGCAATTTGGCTGGTTTTTTCATTGGGGTTTGTTTAAATTGTGCATCTCAGCTGCTGATTTCATTTAAATTTAATAAGAGTTATTATAAAATAATTAGATACCAAAGGACTATTAGGAATGGTTTTAAATTTAACAATGATACTACACACAGATAAACATTCTTAATAATCACTTGGTCCCTAATCACACAGTGTTTTTGTGAAATTTTCATTAAATCTTATTCAGATATAATTTAAACAGAACTAAATAGATACTCAGGTAGAACAGCAATTTGTCTTACTAACATATTCTGGGGAACAGACAGGCTCTGCTCCATCTGTGATCAGCACTTTCCATGCTCAGTCCTCTGCTCACCATGGCCTTGAAGTGGCTTTATAATGCAGATAAATAGTTCTACTAGCAAGAAACTAAGAGCCAAACCCATTTCTGGATTTACTCCTATGTTGTCAGTCTGAGGTCGGGTGTGTCTTTTTCATGGCATGATTGTTTTCTGGTACAATGATAATGTGAAACGGCAGTGGATTTATTGATTTTATTTGATTTCTGTAAGAGATCTGGCATCTCCTGAAGCAAAAGACAAATGCCCATGAAGAGAAGCAAAACCAAGCTCAGTTCTTGTTGATCATCCTCCCTGGGATTTGGTATTATTTTTTCCATTAAGGGTGTGGATAACAAATACCAACTCGTAAACTGTCTGTAGCTCCAAATGTGAAGTCCATGAACACATTCCTACTGCCTTTAGTTAGGAACTTGAAGGATGGGCCCCACCTATTAGGGAGCTGTTGCCATATTTGTGAAGGCTGGCAATGAACAGCACAGAACTTCTCAGCCATCCAAAGACTCACAAGAGACAATCAAGGAGATCTGAAACCCAAAAATGTTATTACAGCGTGAGGAAATCCTCCTCTTAGCCTTCTATCCTCTCATCCTTCATGCTTAAGTATTCCCTGTCAGCTTTGCAAATACATCCACAGGTATATGACACTGTTGTTACCCTTGGTACAGGTGTACCTTCCTGTTATGTTCTAAACCTCACTGAGCCAGAATAGGTGTGAATAACTAATCATATGTGATTGTCCCTCTAACATAACTTCATTTTGCCGCCAGCAATAGAAGAATCTCTTGGCACAGGGTCAAGGCACTGGGATATTTTTAAGATTCACTAGATCTGAATTCCTATGAATTTGTGTCAGTCATCTCAGGGTCAGAAGGACTGCTCCAAACACAACTGTTCTGGGTAGTGGTGGTTGGTTATCAGCCCTCAGCTCTGCCAGCACAACTGCTGGTGTAACGAGCCATTAAACCCAGCCCAGGCAGGAGTGATCCCGCTTCAAAGAACCTGCTACTAAAACTCTTCAGGCTGAGCCAGATCATTTGACAGTCCCGGACTAATGAACAGTTGTGTTGGCTGCTTTAAGGGGGCCAAAATCTCCAGCTGAGGATTTTGCAGGAGTAGGAAAGTTGTCCCATCTAACACCCTTACTCTTTCCTTCTGTCCAACATAAAGAAAACGTCCTGGGCTCAGGATGTGGCAGGGCCTGGCTGGTTAGTGTTCACACTGCTCATACACTGCTGCCTGAAGACTATATTTATCCCAAACCAAATGTGCTGGCATTCCATGTGCCAGGCTGTTCTTGAAGGGAAGGGGTAGCTCCCGGCCTGTGAGATGCACTGCCAGACATTATGAAGAGGGAATATCAGAGGCAATGAAGGATTTGTTGCTCTAAAACTGGGAGGGTCACTGAACTGCAGCAAGGGAAAGTTGGAAGGTTTTAGCCTGTTTTAAAAATGAATTTATACATGACAAATGGTGACATTTATAAGCTGTTGGAGGGGGCCCTAAAATAAAGATAATGGAGATTGAAAATATGAAGACCAGCCTGGAAGGAGATCAGGAGGAAAGATATTAATAGCAAACCCCTCCCTGAAATGCAGAGAAGTAATAAAAGAGCTCCAAGAACATTCCTATTGGTGGAATTTGTTTTGCTATGACCCTTTGTAGAACGTTTCATTTAGTTCTGCTGCTTTACAAAACCCTGTTGTCACACAGATGTGTGAGACTAGAGGAAAAAGGGCAAAGCCCTCTAGAGCAAAGTCTTGCAGCTCAAGATGAGGTTCTGCCTTCCAAGGGTTCCTCTGGCTCACCAAGACTCCTCAGCTTTGTATGGCAAACTGGTACAG
This sequence comes from Dendrocincla fuliginosa, assembly GCA_035047845.1. Lineage (NCBI taxonomy): Eukaryota > Metazoa > Chordata > Aves > Passeriformes > Dendrocolaptidae > Dendrocincla > Dendrocincla fuliginosa. The sequence goes on from JAWWMO010000005.1 coordinate 2,001,954, forward strand.
ACTCAGCACATTTCCCAGCTCTGCACCACTGTAAACATGGAGGGAATCACCAAAATTATTTAGTATTATAATTAATTTTTCTTTTTTTTACTTAAACAAAAGCATTTCGGATAGAACTGAAAACCTCCCGCTCTGATTGTGGTTGGAGAAGGGACATTTCTGACTCAGAGGTGGTCAAATATCTTCCTTTCTGTAGCTCCAGTGCACAATGTCAAATTATCATTATTAATACAGACCTGGAGAGTCCATTAACAATATTATAAAACATTAATAATATGCCTGAGATTCTTTAAAGTATAAAACAAATCCTTTTGCAAAGGCAAGTCACTCTCTGGCACATGAACTGGCTGCAGAGAGAGAACCATACCCCCAGAGTGGTTTGTTGTTCCCAAGTGGATCCTATTTCCTTTGGGATTTAGTGTGGTCTGAATGGCAATTTTCTGTAGTTTCCAAGACCCGTAACAATTTCTTCTCCTGCTTGATTTTAACAAGTCTAGTAAATCATGGTCTGGTGTGACTGGGGAGTGTTCCAGCTCTGGGGGTTTGTAAGCACAGGAAAACCCTCTCCACTGCTGGTTAGCACAGATGGAGCAGCAGCAATCCTGAGCATGTCAAGAATCTCTCTCTCTCTTGCATGGATAAGCTTAATAAGGCAAACTTGTTGTTGAGGGAAAGCACTCAACTGATTCCAGAAACAATTAGGAAATACAGCAAACAAATAAGCCTTGGTGATTTGAGTTACTTAGGTGATCCACCTCATTCATATGCTAAAAAAAACATTTCCTTTAGTTGTAGACTTGCTATTATCTCACTGAATTGGAGCAAAAGCTTTCAGAAAATCACTGCCCTTCCCTCATTTTAAGAGGGTTGCAGTAAGTGTTTATAAATACAGTAGGACTGTTAGAAGGTTTGGGTCAACATTATCAAAAAGGACAGAGAATTTGGATGCCCAGCTGGAGAAGTCCAAAGAAGACTCTGATTTTTTTTCATAGAATGCCAAGTTCTCTTTATTGAAGAGTAAATTTTAGTGGTGTGTGGTGATACTGTGATTTGGCTGTTAGCCAAACTAGCTACTACGTTTAATTCTTCTCTAAAATAAATTTTTCAAGCTCTCTCTGGGTTACTGCTACACAAGGTGGGATCAATGCATCAGGCAGAAAAGAGAAATTTGCAGTCATTTGGAGTCTGTGATCACAGAAGTCACCCTGGTTATATGTTTTGTTAGATCTTACCTGCAACTTTATAAGACATAATCTGATGGATTGATACAGATAATGTTTGTTAAATATATATTGTATTAATGTATATAAACCAAAGAAGGGTTGAGTGGGAATCCCGTTGTCTGGCCACAAGGCTGCTGGGCTGCCAACTCTGTGAGAATTGCTTGAGAACCCAGAGACCTAAAATTATGTTACAGAGCCATAATTCAACATTAATCCAGTTTATGGAAACAAGCCACTTGATTTCATATTACAGCCAAAACAACCCCAAATCCTGCATTCAAAGGATATTAAGGGCCCTTGCAGTGAGAGAGTCCCACGGGAAAAAGAAAGGGAGATAATGACTTTAATTATGTTATCTCTAAATGCTGTGCTTTAATATAAAATGGAGCTAAATTAGAGTTGTTTGAAGCAAACTTAATTCTGGTATATCTGAATCAGAGTGTTGGAGTTGATTATTCTAAAATTGATTTTATCTGTGATTTCCTGAGCTGTTAAATGGGCAAATTGGATCTGACTGGAAAAATCTGGTATGAAATATTGTATAGCTATGGCTTGTTTGTCTGAGGAGCTGATGCTTTTAAATTCACCACAGTGCCTTGGACTTGGATTTAATGGATTGATTAATAACAGGAGGTGGATCCTACCTGTCAACCACAACAGGACTGGCATGAGGCATTCTCTGCCACTGGATTTCACAGCTCCTTGCTGAGAGCACAGGAACTGTGGCACAAAAGAAACCTGGGGTCGCCTCATTTTTCAAGATATGGCCAGTCTTTTTCCCAGCTCTCCCATTCCAGTCCTGACACTTCTCTGCTTTCTGTTTTCGTTTTGCATCAGTCCTTCCTCTCCCAAACATTCAAACATTTCTTGCTTCTAATCCATTACTCCTTCCTTCCCCACTCTGCTTTCTCCCAGTTTTTTGTCCCTATGTGGAAATCTCCTCTAATTTAATCTCAGTTTCTCATCATCTCAGCTAATAAAGTTCTTCGTTTATTATCAGTAGCCCCCTAATTTCCCACTAGTTTCTTCCAGCCCTTCATTCCCTGGTCCCGTGCTTTTTGCCAGCTGTTCCAAGACTTTCACCAGCTCTCCATGTTCCGGTCTGTCCTGGTCGATACAAGGCAGGGCTCTTGTCTCCTGTGTATATCCCTGCTTCTTGCTGCCTCAGTGCTGGGAAGGAAACAACTCATGGTAGTGGAAGGAGAGAGAGAAACTTCTTGGAACTGACTGCATGAAACTGCATTTCAACTTGTGTCTACGAGGTGTCTTTTTATTTCTGTGTTCAGTCTTGGTCTTGTGTCAAAACACCCTTTAGGAGCGGGTAGAACCGTGTCCCTGTACCCGTGGGGAGGAGGCAGGGCTGGGCTGCTCCCCCGGCCCGGAGCTGTGATGTGGGCGCTAACCAGGAGGTGGGGATGTTCCATGGGAGGATGGCGCAGGGACCCCGCTCCGCGCTGCTGTGCTGCTGCTCCGGGAACCAGGGAGTCAGGCAGGGGGGAAAGGACCACAGCAGATCCCCAGCCTGTTCACATCTCTTTTTTATTATTTGTTTATTTATTATTTTTCAGTGTCTGGTTTAAAACTTGGGATTGCCGGGCAATGAATAATGAAGCAATTTTGTCTCTTTGCAAAAGCGTCTGTGAAAAAGGACACTGAGATCTACATTGGTTCACGATGCCACAAGGACCGGGATGTCTCAAGGCTCGAGGGCGTCTGTTACCATGGCAATGTGTGCCAAGGTTCAGAGCCTTTCTGGACAGCTGGTTTAGCCAGGGAGGAAAATACACTGCACTGGATCCCTTTTCCAGCAAGGATCCACAAGTGCACTCTTCCTGGTGTGCTGTCTTTTAGCCTGGAAAGGAACCTACTCCTACTGGGAAGCTGGAGAGAGACTCTTCATCAGGAACTGTAGTGACAGGACAAGGAGCAATGGGTACAAAGGAAAGAGGGGAGATTTCGATTAGATATTAGGAAATATTTCTTACTGTGAGAGTGGTTAGGCACTGGAACAGGCTGCTCATGGCTGTCGTGGATGTATCATTCCTGGCAGCGTCCAAAGCCAGGCTGGATAAGCCCTTGAGCAACCTGGTCTAGTAGGAGGTGTCCCTGCACATGGCAGGGGGGTTGGGACTAGATGACCTTTAGGGTCCATCCCAGCCCTTTAACATTCCATGAATCTATGGGCATCACGGATCAAATCGTTGCTGAGCAGCCTCATGGGCCAACCCTTACGCAGCTTAGCACTGGTGAGACTCAGCACAGGATGAGGCTGGGCGTGTTGGGGAGGATGCCTGCCCTGGTAAGGTCAGATCCTGCCCTCCAGCGATGATAAAATATGCAGGGGACGGCTGGTGAGTCCAGGGCTGCGCTCTGAGGAGGTGCTGTGATTTGGAACCATTCCCACCAGGAACCAGAATGCCAAGTACCCCCTTGGTCCTTGCACTTCTTTACCAATCGAATGCATCAAAGCCAGCTACAGCCCAATTACAGAGCAGCTAACCCCCAGTAACAACCCAGATAGCACAGGGGATGGAAAAATAATGTAGCTAAAAAGTCATAAAAATGAATACTATTTGATTAGATCCAAACCAGTGGTATCAACTGATTTTGCTCATTTAACCTGTCTCCCGCTCGCAGTACGGCCGTCATTTAGCTGCAGGGTGGATGTGTTCATCCCGAACTATTAATCTGTTTCAAAATGCCATAACATTTCCATGAAGAACTTCCTAATTTTTTTTTCAGAAATTAAATGTCTGTTTAAAGTTCATTCCCTCCTGCTGCAACTAATTGAAATGAGATTTGGTTTATCTTTATGACACGAAAATGAGATTGGGTTTCATAATAATAACAATAATGATAACTCTATAGATTTTAGGACTAGTAGTTAATAATTATAGTAATATGTGGAGATTAGAAAAGAGTAATGCAGCATAAACAGCCCATTGTTATTTGTTGAGAAGTGGGATTGGGTATCAGCTTATACCATTTTTCTTATTTCTTATCTGTTTTCAGTTCTCAGTGAATTTTAGACAAGTGCATTAATTAATTTCGCCCCAGCATCTGGTAGTTTAAGTAACCTTTTGTGAACTAAATCCCTATACATATCTACATATAGAATACATACATATATTTTAATGATCACTCCAAAGCATGTTTGTCATCCCTTGAACAATCCTAGGACTTGTGTAACTGTTGTGATTTTGAATATTTCACAGCTTATGCTGCTTATTAATAGGATAAATGATTGGAGGAAGAAAAGCAGGAATATAGCCCTGCAGAAGGAAAGGGATGACTCGAGAAAGAAAAGTGGGTGTACATCCCTGCAAAATTAAACAATATATTCCAGAGGAGATCTGCATGTTCATTTTTCCTCATGACAGTTTTCCTTTTTTTATTTTTCCTGCTTTGGTTATTTTTATTCACTGAAGCTGAAAGTTATATGTGAAAACCCTCCATATGTGGAAAAATATAACCACCTTGAATTGTGTTTCCTCTGTCCATGCTGAGATTTACCTTATAACATGAATAGCTTCTGATTGCAAAATGCTTTTTGGGAAGTAAGGCACAGTTTAGTGGTGGTCAACACAAACCTGGTTCTTAGTGCTTTGAATTTTAACACCTTTCTTATGATAGGAGTCAAAGAAAAGCAAAGAGCCAGGAAACACAACCCTTGGGTTTATGTTTTAAATTATTTATATTAGTCTTTAGAAGAGATGGGAGAAAATGTGTCCCTTAGATTTGAGATTCTGACACTTTAGGAAGTTCAGATTTTATAACCAAAGCAGGAGGCAAAAAAATCATCTTAATTATCTCCATCCAAGGTAGGTACAGGCCAGAACAGTGATAGCAAAAGCTCTCAGTACACCTAGATTTAGGACCTTTGTCTCTTGGGGTAAAGGTACCTTTACTTTATCCTGTGTGCCTGGAGGAGGAAAGCAGAGGCTGAAGGTTTCATAGGGACAGGAAAGCTGCCCATGTGGTGGGGGCATGATGGTTTGGGGAGGAAGGAAATTGTTGTTATTGGAAGTAGGGTCTCCAAGGGGGACCCAGCTGAGCCCTTCTGGGAGGGAATGGAAGGAATTAGTTGACACAAAGGACAATTGGCTGTAATGGCTCTTCAGATGGTTATGTTTTATTGTGTAAATGTGTGTTTATGGGTCTTTTTAAAATGCAGATTAAACACCTAGCACTGCATTTAGACTTTGGGAAGAAAGCCTGTCATTGACTCAACAAACCACTGCCCCTTCTTTTGAGCTGCTGTGTTCCCTCGTGCTAAAATGTGTTTGGGCAACGTTTAATGTGTGTATTGCATAACCAAGTGGGCTGTGATGCCCTGGCGGAGCTGAGGCATTAGAGGAGATGCAGGACAAACAGCATCTGGGAAGGGTCTTTGAGGATATAGACCTAGAGATTGCCCTTATTATTGTGCACTTGGCTTCCAGACGGAAATGGATGCGCTGCTTTTGAGGTGGAAGCCAATACACTGATAGCAAGTGCTGCCTTCCAAATTGTGCGTTAGAATGTGTCTGTGCAAGTTCACTGACTTCAGTGGGACCAAGGAACTTCAGCAGAATAAGGTTTTGCTTGAGAGAGCCTTTTACACATCCTGTTCTGCTTCCAGGTTTGCAATTTATCTGCTCTGGCTTTTACTGCTGACTCATGGCAGGTTCAGTGAGGAAAAACTGCCTCTGTTTCTTCATTACCCCTGTGATTACCTTATAGCATGGACAGGTTGGCTCAAATCATCTCTCACGGTCGTGCAAATTAGGAGTGACTCCACTGAAGGGATTAGTTGGAGAGACACTTCACACTTATATGACTGAGGGGGGGGAAACAGGACTCCCATCTATCAAATCATAGAATCGTGGAATGCTTTGGGTTGGAAGGGACCTTAAAGTACCACCCCCTGCCATGAGCAGGGGCACCTTCCATTAGACCAGGTTGCTCCAAGCCCCGTCCAACATGTCTTGGGTATTTGTGACATCCACAGGTTCTCAGGACAAATACTGTCCAAAGGACATAAATTAGCTATAAGGAGTTAAAATAGATAATTTGTTCTTTGGGACTTAGTTTCTAAATAATGAAGACGATTCCAGCAGTCCTGTTGTGGTAGGCTGAAGAATCAGGTCCAAATGTTCCTCTTAAACCCCCCAGTTTAGGGGAATCAGCAATGCTGTGCCTTCTTCACATAATTACACATTTGTGTCAGAGCTGTTACTCAGAGGATCCTCTTTTCAAGGATCAAGCTCAGGACCTTTCTGAACGCTTAAAATAGCTTTTTTTTCTCTCTGTTTAAACCTTTCAACACCATCATCCCAGGACGTTTTCCTGAAGATGAGATTAAAATCTTCTTGGAAGCCTTCAGATGGCCAGGCTGGCTTGTGTGGGCGCACATGGGGACTGCTCCACCCCTCCTGAGCAGCCGCTCCTCACCAGCCCTCCCTCTGGAACACGGGGCTCTCACGTGGGGAGAGCACAATCAATAGGCCACAGGGGCAACCCCAGCATAAATTTTCAAAGACATGTTCTTGTCTGTCTTCACAATAGGAGATGTAATGACAGTGCTGACATGAAATGGCACTGAAAGACTTCTGTAATAGGGCTGGTCAATTTTTTTTCTGTGTTTAAAGGAAAATTAGGTTTTCTACTATGAATATTTTTCATGACAGGTGCCCGCTTTCCTCTAAGCATGACAGTGTCTTGTTAAAACACAACACTTCCAAAGTGATGTATTTAATTTGAAAAGGAATGTTTTTCATTTTTTTGTTACCTGACAAGAAGTGGGAATCTTGCCAGGAGAAGACACTGATGTAGATTGAAAAAAAAGACATCATTTTCTTAGGAAACAAATTACTGTTTTCTGTTTCACTCTGCCTTGTACCGACACCTGTAGACAGCTACTCAGATCCTGGGCATAAGTGAAAACAATTTTAAAGTGGTGCCAGTTTTAGGGAGACTGTGTGTAAAACATATATAATTTACTAAGCACAGCTAGTGCTGCCCTGCAGCAGATCAACACTCACTCCCAACTAGAGTCATCCGTGAACTTACTGAGGGCACACTTGATTCCCTCATCCAGACCACCAATAAAGATATCAAACGGAACGGAAAATCTGGATGGAAAAATTCTTCTTAGGAGAGAAAAGTTGTTAGGTAAGGCACAAACAGAGCCACTAGAGTCATATCCATCCCCGGGAGGAGGTGTACACATTTGGTATTGACAAAAATATTTATTTGTCAAAAATATTGACAAAAAGGTTTATTGAAACATACTGGCCTCAAACTACATGGTAAAGCTTTCAAATAACGCTGAAACAGAAAAAATGTGAATCTTCATTATCCAGAAAGCCTGGTTTGGTCCTGTAACATGGTTTATCTCTCACATTTTTAATAGATTTGGACATGATAGACCTGTAGGAGTTTACAAAAAGAAAGAAATCTCTTTAATGGCATTGCAAACATTCAGCCAGTAAACCAGTACTTTTGGCACATATTTAATG